>OY811976.1:10327844-10492394 GCA_963681505.1 Eunapius fragilis | reverse complement strand
ATTTGAAACGGTCACTAATTCCAGTGGGCAGGTGCGTTAAAATTTTTTAAAAAATTACGGCATGATGTGGATGTTGATGCACAGGGGTGTGGCTAGGGGGTATGTACGTACACATGCATGTATGTGTATACGTATGTATGCATGTATGTACTTGTGTATGTATGTAGCGGTATGTCAAGCTGGTAATTATTTTTAAAATTGAATTTCAGCGGATTGACATGAAAATGAAGGTCCTCTTGAAGTCAAGTTAACGAGTTAGTTATTGCTTCATAGATGGTAGTACAGACGTGTGTTTGAGCATATGTGTATGTACGTACGTAGGTACACATGTATGGGTACATGTGTCTGCACACATGTGTAGTCTGTGTGCATGACTGCTTAATAATTAAGGTCATGCGTTTAATAAGAAATGGCAGCCTTAATTAGCTCTTAAATTGAGGTCATGTTATTAGTTAAGTTTATAACAAATTGGTTGTAAATGGTATTGCATTAATAGTGATTATTAATTTAGAGGTAATTACTTTTTAATAATTGCAGCATTCATTGGTACTTGTTTTAATAATTTGAGTGCTGGTGAATGAATTATACTTTTAATAAATTTAAGGTCATGTTTTTAATTAAGTTAATAACTATACCAGTGCTTTAATAATGCAGGTTGGCTACCTTTATTAATTGATTGTAAATTAATTTGCAGGTGATTGATGCATTTGAAACGGTCACTAATTCCAGTGGGCGGTTGCGTTAATAATTACAACATGGAGGTGGGTCTGGTAGTTGCATTTGGTGTGTGCATGACAGCCGAATAATGATTTCGTTTCTAATTTATTGTCTTGCATTTGCTTATTTATAGCAGCATTAATAATATGTTGTCAATAATTGTAATTGATCATGAATACACTGTGTTTTAATTGCTACTAGTTATAACTTGTTATTGTTTGTTTTCCCTCCTCAGGAGCTTTGCGCGTGGTGTTCAAGTTTAGAGAGATGGAATGTGACCTGTTGACCCTGTTGTATTGTATTCTGAAGTCGTGTTGTTTGCGTGTAATTATGAGTCATCCACTTATTCTAAGAGGGCCAATTGTTGTTAATAAAGTATAGTCTAATATAATCACTGCACTTCGAGGTCATGACAATCCAGTTTAGCAATAGAGTAGGTGACATCTATGGGAAGCACTGGCTCAAACGATTGGTATCTGACGGTGCAGTTTTAAGACAGGATGTGTTTGCCTAAGCAGACTTACAAGATTAGTCGTAGTAATTATTCATTTATGCATGTGTGTGTATAACCATTATTCATGGGGTTCTAGGCAGTTGTGAAATTATTAAGAGAAAAGATAACTTCACTAAGCGGACCGGTAGTTTATAATACGCTTCCATGCACCCTAGCTAGCGTATAATGCTATTTATATCCGTGCCTTTAGTATAGTGGTTATAACATATAGTGACATTGGATAAGCACATGCACGAATAGTACGAACACACATATATGACACAATACAATTACATATTAGAACGTTGAAAGTTATTGCAGGGGTGTTAATAGTGTCGAGTGGTAGTGGTGTGGTCATCTCCTCCTTGATCCTATATGAAAGAAGTATGTATATAAAATTCAAGCATATACATTACTTATTAGTAGTACTTACCAGCAGCAGGTGGGAAGGGGCATGTGGCATGAGCATACAGCTGCACTATCTCGGGGGCGATGGGTCTATCTGGCGTGATGTATGCAGCCCGGACGTCTTCTGGCACGCACGAATTGCTGCTAAGCAGTAGCCAGAAGACGCCCTTGACCAAGTCGCAATCATGTCCCAGGCGGAGATGGTCCCTTACTGCTAAGGTCATCCAGTACGACAGGCCATAGTTGGCATAGAGCTCTATGGCCTCATTCGAACTGGTGGTGATGTCCACCTTAGCAGTAATGACCATCTCCCGTCCACCATTTCTTGTTTTATAACCACAATTGGACTTGGCGTCAAAAACTTTTTCAGCTACACCAGGCGCATACGTTTCACAACCAGATTCCCTGTCACAGGATGCCACCAGAGCCTTGATCCCATCGCAAAGACCTGCTTGATTCACAAATCTGCCTATATTTTTACCATCATACACCTGGGGATCGTACACGAGGTTATGGGAATCACCCCTTGGGCCACGTGCCGACTCCAGCACATAGTCTGAATCTGGACCATGTGATTGCTCCTGCCTGGTGGCAAAGAAGCACAGGTACTTTTGCGAAGGGATTGTGACATCCTGTCGGCCTGGCGGTGTTGGACGGACCATGAGGCCCGAACCAGCACCTCTTACCAGGCTGGGAAGCACCATTAGGTGACTCTCGTTGAGGATCTTGTCACTGTTGGTCACGCTACATGTCATGGAGGTACCACAACGAAGAGTTACGGAAGGCTCCCCAGCCGCAAATCTCTCCTTCAGTACCCATGGCATAAGATCCTCGTGCCCCATCTCCTGACCAAACTGAAAGACGCCACGAGCCTGGGCCCGGGCAGTCTCCAGAGCCTGGAGGTATCGTTGGGGGGCACCCCGCGTGGGGAACGAGAGGCCGTCTTCTACCCGCCTTACACCAGTCGACACAAACTGGTCAGACGCCTTGTTGCAGGTGTAGAGCTCAACAAGGAGGCGATCACCGTTACGCCCATGGTGAACCCCGTGAGGGACAAGCAACACACGTCCACACGTCGGCCTGCCAACCTGGTTCCTGGCATGCACCAGGGAGAGGTGACCAAACGCTTCGACCTGTGGACGTGCATTGCTCCCCTCTGGGAGTGCGTCTGCGTCTTCCACAGGTGCGATGGTATATTGATGGCCTAGTTCTATCGCATCGTGGAAGACCTCCCTGAAGTACACCAGGTTGCACCTGGGAGTGTTCACCGAGTGAATAGGTATCCCCTTCACTCTGAGGTAACGGATCAGGCCCGGGAAGCGGTCAACAAATATGGAGCCACCATCGCCATCGAAATAGTGAACAGCCTCCGCTGCCAATCCCCCAACTTGCCAAAACACCTCTTGCTCCCCTGAGGCGTAGGAAGGGAGGAGGGTGTTGGTTATTGATGTTGCCACCTCCCCCATCCTTGGCATCAGCGCCCTCATCATGGAGGACGGCACACCAGTGAGTCCCAGTCCTGATGTCACCCTGGTAGCCAAAGTTCTGTAAAAAAAAAAAATTTACACACATCAAAACAAGTCATGCATAGAGTTTTGATGTAATTTTTGTACTAACCTGCAGGCCCCAAGATGTGAAGGTGAGAAACCTTCATAATGGTACTGGAGAAGGCGGAACACCTGCTGCACTCCCCTGCACGGGTAGACCAGCGGGTCCCCGGGGAGAACAGCGAGGTGGGAACAGCACTGTTGACATTTGTACTGTTCCGCACACTGCCGGACAAGACATTGGTATGTCTTGGTCCTCTCCGATTCGATAGCGTTGGTTATGTAGACGTCTACACCATGGCTTTCACCGCGCGAGTCCTTGAGGAGTGTGCCAACGCGGTGATTAGCCATGTTCTCCACGACAGAGGAAAGGTGGTGCAATGCGCGAACCTGTGTGTGTGCGCGTGCGCGCAAAAAAAAGTGTTATAAAAAAATATACATGCATGCGCATGCATAGGTATATAACCTTATTGCACAGTGCAGGAAGGCCTCTTTCACCTCTGTCGTGGAGAGTAGACTCCAGCAGTGCTTCCACCTTCTCCGCCGTGCTACCCAGCCCGAGGTGAAGGGAGGTCCACTCGATGTTAGTGGCGATGAACCTCCCTATCACCTCGGGCGATGCTGCTTTAATTGTGAGGTCCACAGATGACCTGGACACCTCAGGCTCTATTGGGAGGGTAACCTCTTCCGTGGCTCTTTGGACCTGCCAACCAGTGGAAGAGTCCCTCACAACGGAGCCCGAGGTGTCGCAGGTCCGTTTTCTTTTCCTGGCCGCCGCCTCCTGAGGTGTCCTCGTCGTCCCTGCATGGATTAAATTTCGTAACTGAGGGAGGGAGGATATACCGCGCAAACCGGAGACGTGTCGTGGTAGTGGTGGTGGTGCTGGTCGTGGTGGTGGTGGTGGTGGTGGTGGTGGTGGTGGTGGTGGTGGAGACCGCGTTGGTGGTGATGGTGGTGATGATGCCTGGGAAGACAGGCCAGATGGACTTCCTAGATCTGTACATAAAAATGAGTAACCGTGGATATGCGTCGCGCGACTTATTATATATAAAAAAACCTGAGCTGGAAAAAGAGCCCACATAACGCGTCGTCGCAGGAGCACGTGGCCAGACCCTCGCGGGCAAAATGGCATGAATCAACTCTGCCAAATCAGAGAGGAGTCGGGCCACTGAAGGGTCAAGCTGCTGAGCCAGGTATGGTCTGGCTCCGGCGATCGACGCGTTGAGGTTCTTTGCCAAGTCCGCTATGGTGCGCTCCACCGTCGATAGGGCCATCATGTCATATGATGACAACTGATACAGATCTACAAATGAAACGTGACGTTATACATGCATGTGTTCGGGCGACGGCGGGGGTTAGATCCCTTCTGATAGAAAAAAAGGTAGCTGGCTTGTAAATAACAAGCACGAAAGGGTGGTCTATATGCTAAAAAGGAGGTCAGCTTAGTGTACAAGAACACTTATCAAGCTGATTACTAAAAAACCCGACTAATCAGTTTACGTATAGGTGCATGGCCGAACAGTTTCGCCAGCAAAGAGAGAGGTGTAATGTACAACAACAAGAAGTCATGATCTGTTGGGACGGGGGAAAGGAGAAAAGAAAAAAAAAAAAAAAAAAAAAGGAAAATTTACAAAGTCAGACGATTACGTAACTAAACAGTTTTAATAAGTGGGGTCGCTCCCGTCTCCGTTTGCCGTCGTAAAAGTAGCTTTTAAAGAGAGAGGGGTTGTCGGCGTGCTAGTCTATATGTACAGATCGGATCATACTAGCACTGCGTAAGGTCAAAACGCATATGGGTCGCCTCGTCCCCTCACTCCGATACGGTCGTTAGGGCGCTTCTAAAGACAGACCGGTTGTGAGTGTCCCACGGTCAGTCTTATATCAAGAGTAAGTTATGGGTCCCGCGAATGGCTGGAGTACGTAGTTTCTAACCGATCCCTGGCTGATGACGTAATTATTACGAATGCACGTCACGTGATCCGGAGGAAGACAGGGTATAGCTAAATAGTAATATGAATACTTAGCGATCGTACGGATGGGTGCTTATATGAACTCCAGGAGGTCATACAAGAATACACGGAGAACGAAACAAAGAAACAAAAAGTCAGTCATATAATTACTCATTACTCAGTTTACGGAGGTGGCCGGACAGTTTCGTATCGTACTGCCATCCATGTTGTCATGAAGTCCGGTGTGCTGGACTATATCTTAATGATCTGTTGAGAGGGTTACCGGATGAAATGATCAAAGTCCGTCGATTACGTAACTCGAGGTTAAATTAACAGGGTCCTTCCCAGTTCCATTGCGCGTGTATAAAGTTGCTTTAAAAGAGAGAGGGTGGTTTGTCGGCGTGGTCGAGGTGTTAAACTTTATGCCATGACCTGTAGAGAGGGGTGTGGTGGGGGGAAAGAGAAAAAAAAAAAAAAAAACTTTCGCTGGCGAATTTTCAAAGTCCGTCGATTACGTAACTCGAGGTTAAATTAACAGGGTCCTTCCCAGTTCCATTGCGCGTGTATAAAGTTGCTTTAAAAGAGAGAGGGGGGTTTGTCGGCGTGCTAGTGTTTATGCACAGAGTGGATTATACTAGCACTGCGTACGGTCAAAACGCATGCATGTATTATAATAATAAATATATAAGGGTCGCCTCGTCCCCTAACTCCGATACGGTCGTTAGGGCGCTTCTAAAGACAGACCGGTTGTGAGTGTCCCACGGTCAGTCATATA
Source organism: Eunapius fragilis (assembly GCA_963681505.1). Taxonomy (NCBI): domain Eukaryota; kingdom Metazoa; phylum Porifera; class Demospongiae; order Spongillida; family Spongillidae; genus Eunapius; species Eunapius fragilis. The sequence goes on along the minus strand of OY811976.1, from coordinate 10,486,505 downwards.
TAAAGAGTAAGTTATGGGTCCCGCGAATAGCCGGGCCTGACTGGCTGGAGTACGTAGTTTCTAACCGATCCCTGGCTTGTGACGTAATTATTACGAATGCACGTCACGTGATCCGGAGGTATAGCTAAATAGTAATATGAAGAGAGAGGGGGGTTTTTCGGCGTGGTCGAGGTGTTAGCCTTTAGGCCATGATCTGTTGAGAGGGGTGGTGTTGGGGGAAAAAAAAAAAAAAAAAAAAAAAAAAACTCTCGCTGGCGAATTTTCAAAGTCCGTCGATTACGTAACTCGAGGTTAAATTGACAGGGCTCCATTGCGCATGTATAAAGTTGCTTAAAAAGAGAGAAGGGGGTTTGTCGGCGTGCTAGTGTTAATGTAAAGAGTGGATTATACAAGCACTGCGTACGGTCAAAACGCATGCATGTATTATAATAATAAATATATATAAGGGTCGCCTCGTCCCCTAACTCCGATACGGTCGGTCGGGCGGTTCTAAAGACAGACCGGTTGGAAGTGTCCCGCGATCATCAAGAGTATGTAAAAGGTGCCGAGAATAGCCCCGCCTGGCTGCATGCATGCATGCATGCATGCAGCAGGACTGGAGTACGTGATCCTGGCTGATGAAATAATGACGTAATTATTACGAATGACGTACCAATCACGTCACGTGATCCCGAGGAAGACAGAGGGTATAGCTAATAGTAGCTCTGTATATATGGATGTGGGAGGTTATTTTTTTCCCCCTGGGACTGTGAGATTTCGAAAGGTCGCATATATGTGTGGTATAGCCAATATTCATAGTGTTGGGCGGGCTAAAGTAGTGTTCTAAAGACAGACCGGTGCATGGACGTAAGCGGGCTTTATTGATATCAAGAGTAAGCTGCGGAAAGAATTCTATGCAGGCATGAAAAATACAGAGTGTCTTGTAGAGTGTAAGGTCGCCTCGTTCCCTCACTCCGATACGGGCGGTATAGGGCGCTACTAAGACAGACCGGTGGGATGTGTCCCGTCACGGTCTCGGTGAGTATTATATCAAGAGTAAGGATTAAGTTCTGGCTACCTGCAGTAGTACGTAGTTTCTTTATAACGTAAGTATTTCAACCCACCCATACTCATCACGTGATCCCGAGGAAGACGGAGGGTATAGCCAATACCTTCCCCAAGTCATTATTTCACGCTTTCAAGAGCTCTGAATCACATATTAAGTGTCTGCATGTTGAAATCGTCATCCCAATAAGTTCTTTCAACTCCTTTTATGGACGCTCCATACAAACTCCCATACCAAACAGCAGTGCACACCTCACAAACTTTAGACTTCAACGACCGCACTTGAATGCAGCCGGCTAGGTAAACCATATTTCTATCGCAAAATGTTGCTCTGGTCTCCATGATGCCAAGCCCCGGAGGACCAGACCTCGAGAGAGTGACCATATCACTGCATGAAATGTATGGGTGACATAGGTGCCCAGTCCATCGCCTAACTCGGGAAGGATTAGCTCACGCGATCAGCATGTACGTCACCCATACATTTCATGCGGTGATATATGGTCGCTCTGTGATTAAACGGTCATCAGAAGGTACGAGTTGTGTAGTCGTCACCACATGTGTGAGCGGTCGATTAACGTGGTTGCTGGATGCATGGGTATACTATAGCCCGCCCGCGAGCGCTCGACAGAATCTCTATTTGGGGCCGGCAGCGTATACTTTATGCTCCCGGGTGGATTGCGATGGTTCATCTTCACTAAAGCACCCTCCGAGGCCTAGCTAGTACCTACGGTTACGTCACACGCCCCCCTTCCCCTGACTGCAATGATCACGTGATATTATTCATGGGACTAAAATTTTTTTTTGTTATATGGCGATCCGTCGTCGAGCTGCCAAATCGGCCACGCAGTCTCGTGTACTTCTCCCACGTTACACAATGCTTTTATTTTGAGCTACAGACGTACACAGTTGCGGAAAGAACCGACGAATCCGTATTGCGGAGCCAGAAGCGGACGTGTTGCGATTTGGCGCATGCAAGGCGAACGTGCCAAATGGGCACCACAGTCCCTTGTGGTGGTTCCACGCAACGCAATGGGACTTTCTCGAGCAATACACCTATAGCGATGGCCTGTGTGGTATAACCAATATTCACAGTGTTGGGCGGGCAATGTCGTGGTGCCAAGAAAAGGAGGGGGTTAGTGCCCTTGTGATGGAGAGAGAGAGAGAGAGAGAGAGAGAGAGAGAGAGAGAGAGAGAGAGAGAGAGAGAGAGAGAGAGAGAGAGAGAGAGAGCGGATTATACTTAAACGTATTTATATATATGTAAGGTGCCTCGTCCACTCCGGTAGGGCGGAGCTTCTAAAGACAGACCGGTGGGATGTGTCTCGTCACGGTCTCGGTCAGTATGATATCAAGAGTAAGCTTACTATAGGATTAAGATCTGGCTGCCTGCTGTAGTACGTAGTTTCTTTATTACGTCAACCCACCCATGCTCATCACGTGATCCCGAGGAAGACGGAGGGTATAGCCAATACCTTACCCGAGTCATTATTCCACGCTTTCGATAGCTCTGAATCACATATTAAGTGTCTGCATGTTGAAATCGTCATCCCAATAAGTTCTTTCAACTCCTTTTATGGACGCTCCATACAAACTCCCATACCAAACAGCAGTGCACACCTCACAAACTTTAGACTTCAACGACCGCACTTGAATGCAGCCGGCTAGGTAAACCATATTTCTATCGCAAAGTGTTGCTCTGGTCTCCATGATGCCAAGCCCCGGAGGACCAGACCTCGAGAGAGTGACCATATCACTGCATGAAATGTATGGGTGACATAGGTGCCCAGTCCATCGCCTAACTCGGGAAGGATTAGCTCACGCGATCAGCATGTACGTCACCCATACATTTCATGCGGTGATATATGGTCGCTCTGTGATTAAACGGTCATCAGAAGGTACGAGTTGTGTAGTCGTCACCACATGACATCAAGAGTGAAATGGCGGAACTGCGCGGTTGCAGACAACTCGGTCTATGCACCCGTCTGGTTGGCCAGGTGTGAGCGGTCGATTAACGAGGTAGCTGGATGAGAAGTATAGCCCGCGAGCGCTCGACAGAATCTCTATTTGGGGCCGGCAGCGTATACTTTATGCTCCCGGGTGGATTGCGATGGTTCATCTTCACTGCAGCACCCTCCGAGGCCTAGTAGCTACGGTTATGTCACACGCCCCCCTTCCTCTGGCTGCAATGATCACGTGATATTATTCATGGGACTAAAAAATTTATATATACTTTTGCAGCTAGGCGAACCGTCGTCGAGCTGCCAAATCGGCCACGCAGTCTCGTGTACTTCTCCCACATTGCACTTTTTGAGCTACAAACGTATACAGTTGCGGAGAACCGACGAATCCGTATTGCGGAGCCAGAAGCCGACGGTATGCGATTTGGCGCATGCTAGGCGAACGGTCGTGGACCTGCCAAATGGGCACCACAGTCAGTCTCTTGCGGTGGTTACGGTAGACAAGCGCGGGGATTTGCGATATATAACCAATATTCATATAGCTTTTAATTATACATGCGCGCTGCTGCGTGCATGCACGCGTGTACATGTCCTGGAGCCGAGTGGAGTGACGACAGCGGGTTCATATACAGTGCTCTTATAGTATCTTATGATTGCCTGGCGGGGGGGGGGGGGGACACGCATCACGTCATCAAACAATGACGGGTCTGGGCACTTGATCAGAGAAAGGGCACAAGTCAGTTTTGCGGAGGGGAAGCGCGCACGGTGTTCTCAACATCGTGGGCCCCTCCAGAGGTGGCAGGGTTGACGGGAGAAGCTTTTATTTCGTTTTTTATCCACTCCACTAGCCTTCAAATGTCTACTTTTGTGGATTTGTCGGCTACCCACCGTAGTCGCCTTGGGCTTTGCCATCTCACAACGCCGAGCGCACCGAGCCTGGGTATACGCTTCCCAGCTTTTCCGACCCCCGCCCCGCGGCTGTGATTTACCTGCGTCGTCGTGTCGCGTAACATCTGAGGACCGGGGCTCTACAAAGTCGGGCATCCAAGCTCTTTTGGCCTATACCGATGTATGGAGTGGGCGGTAACAGTTCCACTGAATGGAACTGTTACCGCCCACTCCATACATCGGTATAGGCCAAAAGAGCTTGGATGCCCGACTTGGGCAAGCGCGGGTCCTCAGGGGATAATTGCTGTACCCACCTGCTTAAATCTCAGCTGTGGGGCGATGGTAGTGCTACCAGGAAATGGTAAAGCCGTGCCCGTGGGCCACTCGCTACCCCATTGGTACAACCCAACACAAGTATGGATAGAGGATGGGGTTGCCATAGACACCGAATGAAACCTACACAAACGTACACTTTTGAGCCCAAATGATTACGGATACGAATAGGAATGCACGTGCAGTGCTGTTCTAGCCTCTTATACTTGTTTGGAAAACACGCTGGGGGTTGCACAAATCAAATCCACACATTTGGCTCTCCTAGTATCACGTGATTAAGCCCTTAACAAGAAGCCTCCGTATATACCAATTATTTTTGTGTGATAGCTGAATTTAGTGTGCGCCCGTGACCAGGAATTAGGAAATTAGGAAGAACTTCACCCTAACCCCTAACCGAAAAGCCGTGACTATTTCGGCATAGTGAGTTTTAGGGGAGCGTGGGCGTAGTGCATATCGTTCTGCACATCGTCAGGCGCAAACAAGCCACTGTCATCTATTACGCTTCTAAATATGCGTGCCTTCTCTCTCTCTCTCTCTCTCTCTCTCTCACACACACACACACACACACTCTCTCTCTCTCTCTCTCTCTCTCTCAATCACGTGAGCCATGATAATTGCTATTATTAACAGTAATATATTATACAACAGCTGGATTTAGTGCGCACCCATGACCATTTTTTTAGGCATCATGTTGCTTTAAACATTCCCGTACGTGAGTTACTTTTGGGGGAGCGCATGTGTAGTGTGCCACATTCTTGTTGCCATCGTGACAGCTGACAAAGAGGTGTTTCGGAATTTCGGAAAACCGGTGGACACCGAAGTACCTGCACGTGAGTGTGTGTGTGTGTGTGTGTGCGTGTGTGCGTGTGTGTGCGCGCGCTAGCGCGCACATGCGTATGATTGCTATGGTGTTACAAGGTGCAGGTAATTAATTAATCCCCTCTCTCTCCACGTGGTAGCTGTGCTTCCCCCCGGACCTGTCCTCATGGGAGCTATGCTTTTCCTCTCCACATGGGAGCTATGCTTCCCCTGTTCACCTGGGAGCTATGCTTGTGTGTGTGCGTGTTTATGTTTATTTACTATCTACGTCAGAGTATGTCATAGCTAGCCATCCAGCCATCTGCAGCTAGCCATCCATCTGTGTGTGTGTGTGTGTGTGTGTGTGTGTGTGTGTGTGTGTGTGTGTGTGCGTGTGTGCACTAATAAGAATTGACCATTTTCTCACAATTACAGCTGATATGAATTGAGCCTGTTGAGAAATGATTATCCAACTACGCTGTGAACCCTGATAGGTACGTACTGCTGAGTGTGTGTGTGTGTGTGTGTGTGTGTGTGTGTGTGTGTGTGTGTGTGTGCGTGTGTGCACTAATAAGAATTGACCATTTTCTCACAATTACAGCTGATATGAATTGAGCCTGTTGAGAAATGATTATCCAACTACGCTGTGAACCCTGATAGGTACGTACTGCTGAGTGTGTGTGTGTGTGTGTGTGTGTGTGTGTGTGTGTGTGTGTGTGTGTGTGTGTGTGTGTGTGTGTGTGTGTGTGTGTGTGCGTTTGGATGTGTGTGTGTGGGAGCTATGCTTCCTCTGTCCACATGGGAGCTATGCTTCCCCTGTTCGCATGGACCAGCAAAGGTTGTGTGCATGTGTGTCACTGTGTTTGTGCATGTGTGTGGGGCAATGTGTACGTATGTTTGCATGTGTGTGTATTTGTGTGTGTGTGTGTGGAGAATGAGGGTGTTCAGGAGATATGGTGAGGGTGGGGGAGGGAGACAGAGAATTAGGAGTGAGGTGACTAGCAACATTGCCACACCTATGTCTGTCCCTCTTTCACCCCACCCCCCTCCCTTCATGTGATATGATTTCATCATGTAACTGTTGAACAAACACACAAATTCAATATTTTATTTGTCTTATAACTTGTCCTTTTTTATGTACCACTTAATAACACATTCCATCCCTTTTCTATTCTCCAGCCCCTATCTCAGAATATTAAAAATCTGGGGGTATCACGTTACTGACGCAGAATAAGCTAGGGCCTTTCTGCTGAGATGTCACCCATGCTCCCTTCACCTGCTCCAAGCCAAAGTCTTCAGGTTGAAAATATCAGTGGCCATCAGCCGTCCTTAGTATATGTGGTTGTCCAGCTTGGAGAGTCTGGCTGTTTATCTCACAGATGGATGAGCTTAGGCTGAGCTGGGATGTAAAAGAGGACCCAGGAGAAAGCACTCGTGGTGAGTATAACACTTCGTCAAGGTCTGGCTGTGCTTCCAGATCACTCTCCAGCTTGGAGAGTCTGATAGAACTGAATAACTGAATTATCACTAGCTATCACATGCTCTAGCTACTTGTAAAGAGATGTACTAGTTTGGAAAACACACTGGGGGTTGCACACAAATTTCGCCTCCCTCATATCACGTGCTTAAACGTGACGGGCGTATCCGCCCCCACTTGTAACCTACAAGAAGCTCCATAACATGGTAAATAGAAACTATGCCAGGGCCATAAATCCACCCTAACCCTAACCTCAGGCTGGTAGAATAGGTAATAACACCTTATTTCCAATTGGAAAGGTTTAGAGGTGGGATGTGTGCGCACTGGGGGTGTTGAGGGGGATGTGTACATACCTATGGGTGTGCACTGCTGGTGTTGAGGGGGATGTGTACATAGCTATGTGTGTGCACTGCTGGTGTTGAGGGGGATGTGTACATACCTATGGGTGTGCACTGCTGGTGTTGAGGGGGATGTGTACATACCTATGGGTGTGCACTGCTGGTGTTGAGGGGGATGTGTACATAGCTATGTGTGTGCGCTGGGGGGTGTTGAGGGGATGTGGGTGTGCGCAGGGGGGTGTTGAGGGGATGTGTACATACCTATGGCTGTGCACTGGGAGTGTTGAGGGGGATGTGTACATAGCTATGGGTGTGCACTGGGGGTGTTGAAGGGGATGTGTGCATACCTATGGGTGTGCGCTGGGGGGGGGGGGGGGGGGGAAGGGGATGTGTACATACCTATGGGTGTGCACTGGGGGTGTTGAGGGGGATGTGTACATACCTATGGGTGTGCGCTGGGGGTGTTGAGGGTGATGTGTGCATACCTATGGGTGTGCACTGGGGGTGTTGAGGCGGATGTGTGCATAGCTATGGGTGTGCGTAGGGGGTGTTGAGGGGGATGTGTGCATACCTATGAGTGTGCACTGGGGGTGTTGAGGGGATGTGTACATACCTATGGGTGTGCACTGGGGGTGTTGAGGGTGATGTGTGCATAGCTATGGGTGTGCGTAGGGGGTGTTGAGGGGGATGTGTGCATACCTATGAGTGTGCACTGCTGGTGTTGAGGGGATGTGTACATACGTATGGGTGTGCACTGGGGGTGTTGAGGGGGATGTGTGCATAGCTATGGGTGTGCACTGGGGGGTGTTGAGGGGATGTGTACATACCTATGGCTGTGCACTGGGAGTGTTGAGGGGGATGTGTACATAGCTATGGGTGTGCACTGGGGGTGTTGAAGGGGATGTGTGCATACCTATGGGTGTGCACTGGGGGTGTTGAGGGGATGTGTACATACCTAAGGGTGTGCACTGGGAGTATTGAGGGGGATGTGTACATAGCTATGTGTGTGCACTGGGGGTGTTGAGGGGGATGTGTGCATACCTATGGGTGTGCGCTGGGGGGGGGGGGGAAGGGGATGTGTACATACCTATGGGTGTGCACTGGGGGTGTTGAGGGGGATGTGTGCATAGCTATGGGTGTGCGCTGGGGGGTGTTGAGGGGATGTGTACATACCTATGGGTGTGCACTGGGGGTGTTGAGGGGGATGTGTGCATAGCTATGTGTGTGCACTGGGGGTCTTGAGGGGGATGTGTACATACCTATAGGTGTGCGCTGGGGGTGTTGAGGCGGATGTGTGCATAGCTATGGGTGTGCGTAGGGGGTGTTGAGGGGGATGTGTGCATACCTATGATTGTGCACTGGGGGTGTTAAAGGGATGTGTACATACCTATGGGTGTGCGTAGGGGGTGTTGAGGGGGATGTGTGCATACCTATGGGTGTGCACTGGGGGTGTTGAGGGGATGTGTACATACCTATGGGTGTGCACTGGGGGTGTTGAGGGGGTTGTGTGCACTAATAAGAATTGACCATTTTCTCACAATTACAGCTAATATGAATTGAGCCTGTTGATAAATGATTATCCAACTACGCTGTGATCACCCTGGTAGGTCCTACCATCCGCCTGTCATATGTTCTTGCCTGTTGTACGTCGCCATTGAATATAAATGGTACTCACGTGAGCAGCCTAATTGCGATCTACCCAGATCAACCGATCAACAATAAACCTACGCATTAACAAAACCGTTAAGATTCATAATTTCAAATGTATTAATGAATGTATATACTTGTGAATGTCTATGTCCGACTCTTCAGCTGTTAACCCTTTTTCTTGTTCTTGTTCACAGTCCGTGGGTGCTTGTGAATAAAGTTGAGAACTCGCTTGTTGAGCTAGTGGTTCATTTACAGGAGTGTCCAGACCATTCCTCAAAGGCTTCCCTGAGATACACTCTCACTTCAACACACAACCATTACTACCTCAACACTCTATCAGTACTTCTCTAGCTGAGAAACGTTTGGCTGTAAGAGAAGGGTTGGCTATTTTGGCTGGATGCCGACCGAGCTTACTAAACTGATCGAAGGACCAGCAAAGGTTGTGTGCATGTGTGTCACTGTGTTTGTGCATGTGTGTGGGGCAATGTGTACGTATGTTTGCATGTGTGTGTATTTGTGTGTGTGTGTGTGTGTGGAGAATGAGGGTGTTCAGGAGATATGGTGAGGGTGGGGGAGGGAGACAGAGAATTAGGAGTGAGGTGACTAGCAACATTGCCACACCTATGTCTGTCCCTCTTTCACCCCACCCCCCTCCCTTCATGTGATATGATTTCATCATGTAACTGTTGAACAAACACACAAATTCAATATTTTATTTGTCTTATAACTTGTCCTTTTTTATGTACCACTTAATAACACATTCCATCCCTTTTCTCTTCTCCAGCCCCTATCTCAGAATATTAAAAATCTGGGGGTATCACGTTACTGACGCAGAATATGCTAGGGCCATTCTGCTGAGATGTCACCCATGCTCCCTTCACCTGCTCCAAGCCAAAGTCTTCAGGTTGAAAATATCAGTGGCCATCAGCCGTCCTTAGTATATGTGGTTGTCCAGCTTGGAGAGTCTGATAGAACTGAATAACTGAATTATCACTAGCTATCACATGCTCTAGCTACTTGTAAAGAGATGTACTAGTTTGGAAAACACACTGGGGGTTGCACACAAATTTCGCCTCCCTCATATCACGTGATTAAACGTGACGGGCGTATCCGCCCCCACTTGTAACCTACAAGAAGCTCCATAACATGGTAAATAGAAACTATGCCAGGGCCATAAATCCACCCTAACCCTAACCCTAACCTCAGGCTGGTAGAATAGGTAATAACACCTTATTTCCAATTGGAAAGGTTTAGAGGTGGGATGTGTACATAGCTATGTGTGCGCACTGGGGGTGTTGAGGGGATGTGTACATACCGTATGGGTGTGCACTGGGGGTGTTGAGGGGGTTGTGTGCATAGCTATGTGTGTGCGCTGGGGGTGTTGAGGGGGATGTGTAAATACGTATGGGTGTGCACTGGGGGTGTTGAGGGGGATGTGTACATACCTAAGGGTGTGCACTGGGAGTATTGAGGGGGATGTGTACATAGCTATGTGTGTGCACTGGGGGTGTTGAGGGGGATGTGTGCATACCTATGGGTGTGCGCTGGGGGTGTTGAGGGGGATGTGTGCATACCTATGGGTGTGCGCTGGGGGTGTTGAGGGGATGTGGGTGTGAGCTGGGGGGTGTTGAGGGGATGTGGGTGTGCACTGGGGGTGTTGAAGGGGATGTGTGCATACCTATGGGTGTGCACTGGGGGTGTTGAGGGGATGTGTACATACCTAAGGGTGTGCACTGGGAGTATTGAGGGGGATGTGTACATAGCTATGTGTGTGCACTGGGGGTGTTGAGGGGGATGTGTGCATACCTATGGGTGTGCGCTGGGGGGGGGGGGGGGGAAGGGGATGTGTACATACCTATGGGTGTGCACTGGGGGTGTTGAGGGGGATGTGTGCATAGCTATGTGTGTGCACTGGGGGTGTTGAGGGGGATGTGTGCATACCTATGGGTGTGCGCTGGGGGGGGGGGGGGGGGGGAAGGGGATGTGTACATACCTATGGGTGTGCGCTGGGGGGTGTTGAGGGGATGTGTACATACCTATGGGTGTGCACTGGGGGTGTTGAGGGGGATGTGTGCATAGCTATGTGTGTGCACTGGGGGTCTTGAGGGGGATGTGTACATACCTATGGGTGTGCGCTGGGGGTGTTGAGGCGGATGTGTGCATAGCTATGGGTGTGCGTAGGGGGTGTTGAGGGGGATGTGTGCATACCTATGAGTGTGCACTGGGGGTGTTGAGGGGATGTGGGTGTGAGCTGGGGGGTGTTGAGGGGATGTGGGTGTGAGCTGGGGGGTGTTGAGGGGATGTGGGTGTGCGCTGGGGGTGTTGAGGGGATGTGTACATACCTAAGGGTGTGCACTGGGAGTATTGAGGGGGATGTGTACATAGCTATGTGTGTGCACTGGGGGTGTTGAGGGGGATGTGTGCATACCTATGGGTGTGCGCTGGGGGGTGGGGGGGGAAGGGGATGTGTACATACCTATGGGTGTGCACTGGGGGTGTTGAGGGGGATGTGTGCATAGCTATGGGTGTGCGCTGGGGGGTGTTGAGGGGATGTGTACATACCTATGGGTGTGCACTGGGGGTGTTGAGGGGGATGTGTGCATAGCTATGTGTGTGCACTGGGGGTCTTGAGGGGGATGTGTACATACCTATGGGTGTGCGCTGGGGGTGTTGAGGCGGATGTGTGCATAGCTATGGGTGTGCGTAGGGGGTGTTGAGGGGGATGTGTGCATACCTATGAGTGTGCACTGGGGGTGTTGAGGGGATGTGTACATACCTATGGGTGTGCACTGGGGGTGTTGAGGGGGTTGTGTGCACTTATAAGAATTGACAATTTTCTCACAATTACAGCTAATATGAATTGAGCCTGTTGAGAAATGATTATCCAACTACGCTGTGATCACACTGGTAGGTCCTACCATCCGCCTGTCATATATTCTTGCCTGTTGTACGTCGCCATTGAATATAAATGGTACTCACGTGAGCAGCCTAATTGCGATCTACCCAGATCAACCGATCAACAATAAACCGACGCATTAACAAAACCGTTAAGATTCATAATTTCAAATGTATTAATGAATGTATATACTTGTGAATGTCTATGTCCGACTCTTCAGCTGTTAACCCTTTTTCTTGTTCTTGTTCACAGTCCGTGGGTGCTTGTGAATAAAGTTGAGAACTCGCTTGTTGAGCTAGTGGTTCATTTACAGGAGTGTCCAGACCATTCCTCAAAGGCTTCCCTGAGATACACTCTCACTTCAACACACAACCATTACTACCTCAACACTCTATCAGTACTTCTCTAGCTGAGAAACGTTTGGCTGTAAGAGAAGGGTTGGCTATTTTGGCTGGATGCCGACCGAGCTTACTAAACTGATCGAAGGACCAGCAAAGGTTGTGTGCATGTGTGTCACTGTGTTTGTGCATGTGTGTGGGGCAATGTGTACGTATGTTTGCATGTGTGTGTATTTGTGTGTGTGTGTGTGTGTGGAGAATGAGGGTGTTCAGGAGATATGGTGAGGGTGGGGGAGGGAGACAGAGAATTAGGAGTGAGGTGACTAGCAACATTGCCACACCTATGTCTGTCCCTCTTTCACCCCACCCCCCTCCCTTCATGTGATATGATTTCATCATGTAACTGTTGAACAAACACACAAATTCAATATTTTATTTGTCTTATAACTTGTCCTTTTTTATGTACCACTTAATAACACATTCCATCCCTTTTCTCTTCTCCAGCCCCTATCTCAGAATATTAAAAATCTGGGGGTATCACGTTACTGACGCAGAATATGCTAGGGCCATTCTGCTGAGATGTCACCCATGCTCCCTTCACCTGCTCCAAGCCAAAGTCTTCAGGTTGAAAATATCAGTGGCCATCAGCCGTCCTTAGTATATGTGGTTGTCCAGCTTGGAGAGTCTGATAGAACTGAATAACTGAATTATCACTAGCTATCACATGCTCTAGCTACTTGTAAAGAGATGTACTAGTTTGGAAAACACACTGGGGGTTGCACACAAATTTCGCCTCCCTCATATCACGTGATTAAACGTGACGGGCGTATCCGCCCCCACTTGTAACCTACAAGAAGCTCCATAACATGGTAAATAGAAACTATGCCAGGGCCATAAATCCACCCTAACCCTAACCCTAACCCTAACCCTACGAAGGAACATCAAATGAAAAAGGGTATTCCTGGAACTCAGAGTGTGGAGAACCACCACTTGGTGGAAACAGATGATAGTTGGATCGTGATAGGAAGAGGGGGTTATGGGCCAAAAAACGGACCTCGTGGAAGGTATCCCATAGACGGAAGCATGAGCAGAGGAGGAATGAGGGGAAGAGGAAGAGGCTGGCAGAGGTCTGCCAGAGGGGGGTACTAAACCTGTCATCTAAGGCACTTGACAAAAAAACACTCGACGTTTTGGGTAAAGGTATGGGGTTTGTGCCGTGGGGGAGGGGTCCAAGTGACGGGGAAGTGAGGAATGAATTTGAGAGGTTTGCATCCAGAATCAGGAAGTTGGCAAAGGGAGGAGGTGGCGTATGGAAAGGGGGCCATCCACTGTTGGGGAGTAAAAAAATAAAGGGTTCTGGGCCCTGTAATATTCCAGATATAGAGGAGTACATAACCTTGACCCGCGATCGGCTAGAAAGGCACATGGGTGATTCCACCAGATCCGTTTACACTAATGGAGAAATGCAAACGTTGATCGCTCTCGGGAAAGACACCTCCCTAACCATCAAACCAGCCGATAAAGACCAAATCATAGTCATGCAAGACACTACCGACTATATAACAGCTTGCATGGTCCACCTCAACGACGCGGATACGTATGAACAACTTAATGGCGATTACACTAAAGCCTTAGCCCAACATATCCATGAATTTATCGACCACCTTACCGAGAGAGGGGTAATCGATAAAATCACAAGCAACTTCCTCAGACCGTGTGCCAAAGTAAGATCACAGGCTTTCTATACCTTACCGAAAACACACAAGAAGGTTACACCCATACCCACCAGACCCATTGTGTCTGGATGCAGTGGTCCCAACGAAAACATCTCTAGGTTCATCAGCTATATCCTTAACCCCATCGTTAAGAGGGTGAAATCTTACGTCAAAGACTCAAAACATCTTGTAAACATCATTGAGTCGACGACAATCCAGCCCTCTAGCCTTCTGGTGACAATGGATGTAGGGAGTTTATACACGAACATCCCCCAAGACGAGGGAGTGGAAGTAGCCCTATCGTACATGGAGAAATACAAGGAGGAGGTACCCTTTTGGCTGCCACCCAGTGTGGTCAGAGAAATGTTTAAGTATGTACTAAAACATAACATATTCAATTTCAATGGGAAGTCCTATCGCCAGAAGTATGGTACTGCCATGGGCACAAGTATGGCCCCCCCTTTCGCCATATTATATATGGCGCACCTTGAGGAAGAGTTCTGGCTAAATGAGCAGCTTAAGCCTGATATTTACCTCAGGTATATTGATGATATCCTCCTAACATGGCCTCACGGCCAAGAAAACCTTGACAGAGCCTTTGAAAGACTAAATAGGCAGAAGGATAGGATACAATACACAATCACTACATCCGACTCCGAAGTCAACTTCCTTGACGTGACACTGTACAAGGGTGATAGGTTCAAAAACAGCGGGATCCTTGACATCAGGCCATATTTTAAACAGACGAATCAAATGAATTACCTACATTATTCCTCATCCCACCCCCCTTCCGTCTTTAAGGGTATTGTTGTAGGCGAATGCACACGGTTCATCCGTAACTCCAGTGACCAGGTTACGTACACACAAACCATACAGAAACTGAAGGAGGCTTTAAAACTCAGGGGATATCCTCCCCACCTCCTAGACAAGTGGGTACAAACCAGGCTGTTTGAGAACCGTAAACTCCTGTTGGAGGATAAAGTGCACGATCGCGTTCGTAGACCTGTGATGGTACAGCAGTTCAGCGGGAAGACAAAACCTATTGGCTGGATCCTCAACCAATCTTGGGGTGTTGTTACAAATTTGCCTGACCTTGCCGATAAGTTTGATGGGGGTCCCCTTTCATCATACACCGTTGCTAAATCAGTGTCTAAGATGGTAGTGAGGGCTAAACTGAAATGCGTACCCAATCCCCCAGACATTGGCCTCAATGAATCTCACATCTGTTTCCCCACGAACAACACAATCTGCAACTACCCCCAGTGTGAGTGCTGCAAACTCATCAAAAACGTTTCACACATACATTCAACAGCATCACACCAAACATACCCCATCGAAGGCACGTATACGTGCAAAAGTATGGAGGTGATATATATTATCACATGCAGCCAATGTGGGATACAGTATGTGGGTGAAACTGGCACCACAGTAGGACGTAGGATGAGGGCACATCGGAACAAATTAGAAGGAGGGGATAACAAGCCCATATACAGACACTACAGGAGAAAGTCACATAATTTCCATGAAGCAAGCCTCACGATAGTGCAACAGGTGGCGAACTTCCATGAGAGAAGGAGGTGTGAAACCCTGTGGATTAAAAGGATGAAATCATTGTTACCACTAGGACTGAATTATTATCTGTGACCCGGTCAAAAGGCAATACAGCCATCACATTCACCATCTTATATTATGGCTAATCCATCTCTTTACCTTCTCCAAACTAAACCTAACCTAACTTGGACGTAACAATATTAGAGTTCCATCTACTCACCACCCCAAAGCTAAACCTAAGCTAACTAGGACACAACAGCATCCACTTCAGACAGTCAAATCCATCTACTCACCCCCCCAAAACCAAACCTAACCTAACTAGGACGCAACAGCACCCGTTAAGGAAATCCACCCACATACCGTCTTTACCCAAGTCAATAGATGAACTGGAGTTCTTTATTTTTGTATATATTTTTTTATTTACTTTGGAGATATTTTTTATTATTTATTTATTTATTCACTCATTAATTAATTTTTTATAAATTCTGTCTTTTATTTTGGAACCATGTTTCCTATACTTAAAACATTCTCTGCATAGTCACACACACTTTGTAATAATGTTTCTCTAATTAACGCGCACCATGTTTTTTGTTTTTTTTCCCACGCATGCGTGGAAGTATCATTACGTATTCATTCATTTTTTTGAATTTTCTGTACTTGCACTTGACAAAGGCCTCTGGCCGAAACGTTGTGCATCCTATCAAGTTTACTTTCAATTTGTTACCGTGGGAAGGGTATTCGTGCGTGGAATGCCCGTTAAAAGAACTCCAGTGAAGAACCTGAAGAACGCCCTGGACGCAACAAGTAAGGTGGGCGCTAATAGGAATATGAGTGAGAATGATGTAGACGGCAGTGGGGATGAAGTAGAGGGGGGTACTATGTTGATGGCTATAGAGGGGATTGTAGAAGAAAGCAGAGGAGTGGAGAGGGTAGCCGGGGTTGCGCAGGCGCCCAAGCAAGCGCAAGCGCCTACTGACATTGCATACACACAGACACACACAAACGCAAACACACTACCACACACCGCTGGTGTTAAAAGAACGTATGCACAGACTGTGAGTCCTAAAGGACAAGAAACACCAGTTACGGGATCGGGAGTGGGGTTGGGACCAGGACCCGTGGGGGCCCTAACACTAACCCTAACCCTAACCCTAACCCTAAATAACCCTAACCCTAATCGATTGGACTTTTTTCATAGTCGAAAAAAATCGATTTTGATTTATAAAAAAGGTTACACGCCCTAGTCTGGCAATCTTTGGTAGCCTGTCACTGTGCTTGACAACCCACTCAGCGAGGGATTGTATTCGACATACGAATGAAAACACGTTGTAATTATCCAGTTCAACGAACGACTTGAGTGTCTTCATAGCTTCCACCCTGCGACTCCCATCTGCATTGTTCGAAGCTACTTCTAGTACCGTTAGCTTCATACCGTACGCTACCTTAGCGCACAGACGTGACACATCCTCAGGTGGCATCAAACGTCCGTTTGTCAAACAACAGCTGAAGCGTATGAACAGTGGGATGATCGCAGAATCTAGCGTTGTACGTTGCGCGACGAGATGTTGCATGAGTTCGAAAATGGTACAAGCATCTGGTGTTCGAAATGCCTCTTCGATGACGCTTCTAACATCGTTTTCAAGTGGAATGACACGTAGGGTGATCAAATTACGAGCAAAGTACACTAGCTTCGTCCACGTCTGGGAGTACATGTTAATGGAAGCATCGTTCTGCAGCGTGGAAAAAGCCTTGAACCGTTTATCAGTGTCCCCTAGCACAGCTCGAAATGCAAAATCACGGTTGTTTATGGCAACAACTGCATCGCGGAAAATGGCATGTATAGCACATATGGTAGAATAGTCTGCTTCATCCTTTTGCGGTAGTTGCAATGTGGCAGCCTTGTCTACGTGGCTGTATTTGTCCGCCCGCTCCGGTTCTGGGTACCAACCGGCCTGAACGTAGAAAAGGTTCCTTCGCTTCACGGGTTCTGCAGACGGATGGATCTGAATAACTTCCTTCATTGCTCGTTTAACGGCAGCAGCAATGTCGTCTGCTAGAGGTGTTACAAGCGTGCTTGAAGCATCGTGAACACCAAAGTAGGTCTTACAGCAGGTAGCCGAAATGGTTTGCACCTTACACTCAATCGGAGCGTTGTCGCAATCGTGGTTCTTCTTGGTGTGGTCCCTAACGTGACGCAGTGATTTTCCATAGTGCGAACACGAGGCACACTTGAAGCCATCGAACACAGGTACAAAATCAAGAGCTGGTAACAGTGGTTGTCCACCTAACCAGTACAGACTAAAAGCTGAAAACGCCAAGTCCCGTATTTTGGCCTCGTCTGGATGTTTAATGTGCACCTTATGCATCCTCCTCATGTGATCAGAGAAGCCCTTCCCAAGCACACTAATGCACAATCGACACGTGAGAAGGCCGTATTCTGGACGATAAACGAGATTGTACTTGTCCAGAAGGTCGCAATGGTCAGCAGCAGCGGTATCCGCTGTTAATGTAGTATTGTCTACAGAAGTAGAGGTACCAGGAACTTGCAATTGTGTTGTACACGATCCCACACTTAGAACTTGCTCGTTCAGATCAGTGCGTGCACAAGCGGATGAAGTGTCAGTTGGAGTTGGTCTTCCATCGTCGTGACTACTTTCATTGGTGGCGGGGATGCTAGCGTCTGGAAAATAGCACCCCTTGTGGCTGTAGAACGCCTTGCTGCTGATGGTCTTGCCACCGCACACGCAAGTGAAATATCCGTTCTCTTTGGTTACGGTTACTTTCACCTTGCCATCATCAGAGTGAAAAGTATGTGTGGTGATGTGGGTGGTACTGCAATGATGTCTCAATTCTCCCCGGGTATTGCCGACAAAGGAACACAGTTTGCAACGAAAAGATGCCATGTTAAACTTTTTATAACACAAACGATTGCTAACCGCAATTAGGTCACGATCGTCTTTACCCCCAGCAGTTCCTTTGCCATGCGCGTGACGCAAGTTATTCAGTTTGAAAAGGACATATATGGCATGATAGTATACCATATAGATATACGGTGTGCTGTTGACATCTTTATCGCTACTTTTTTTCTTGCTAGATATCCTCCGATATCAGTATTATCGTCTTTCTTGTTAAAGTGGAAACTCCTCTGGTGGTGAGGACAAAGCCTAATTTGTTGTGTAGGCTTTTTTGCTGCCATAAAGTGTCGGGAGTAGTTCCATCGCTACTTTCCTTTTTGTACCCTTCTGGATATCGTCCGTTTCTCTCCGGTATAACACCTTCGTGTATTGTGGTAGTGTAGGATTTTTATTTTTTATTTTTGGCTCCTTTGGAGCCTTTAAAGGTCAAGAGTAGCTGTCGGATTTTTTTTTTGGCTCCTTTTGAGCCTTGATAGGTCAAGAGTAGCTCAGCGCAACTTTCTTTCTAGCTTTGCACCCTTCTGGATATCATTCAGCTCCGCTATCATATTAAACAAAAAAATCCGACGATATTAAAGCCTCTTCAATGCATATGCCCATTTGGTCAGGAGTTAGCTTCATCGCTGCTTTCTTTCTTGCTTCGTCGCCTTCTAGCTATTGCCATGCCCCGATATTAATATTGTCGAAAATTAATATTGTCGGGCGATAGACCCTAAGTCTTTTTTTTTTACTGTGTTGAAATGGATAATTTAATGGTGTAATAAAGGTACAGAATGAAAGAAATACAGAGTTCAATACATTATAATTACACTGCATCTAAATCCCATGACAGATGCTGCATTGCCTCTCTGCATCGCAACATTGGATTTAAGCCTTCTGAGAACCCAACAGGGAAGGCTGCACCTTGGGATGCATTGCAAAACCACTTGTTTTAATGTGGCAGCTAGCTTATCAACCTCGTGCTACTTTTCAATAAAATAACACAATATCAGTGTGATTGTATTAATAATGTTGTATGTCTGTGTGCAGATGTTATTACATAAAATTCAAATAATGCAATTAACTCTGAAAACACTTAAACATAAACAATGCTCAAATAAAAAACACCTTATCTGCACTGTCCAACTTTTTGCTTAGCAGGATAGCTACTAACAGTCTCAAACTGAACAAGATGCGAGATTCATTTGTAAGATGGTGTACATTTATTTGGTCCAGCTTGTCCAAGTAGCAACTCCTACACATGTAGGACGCAGATGTGCTTCCTGTTTGTGAGGTGGGAAATAGGTAAGAGCTATGCACATATACTTATGTATGTGATAGTACAACAGGCAATCCTCTACACTTGTATGCACATTATCTACTAAAAACACACACTGGTAATTAACAATGTGCAAGAACCCATATGGTGCACCCTTGAAAAACTGTACTCCCTTTTGTAATAAGCATGTGCACTTGTTTTTTAAGGTGCATTTTGGCTGAGCATATCATATAATTGCTTTTATTTTAAAGAGGTATTACTATAATGGTATACATAATTATTTAATTGCAACTAACACTAATACCTGAAATCGTGTAGTATACATAAACATCTTAGTTATACACAAACGGCTATTTGTACTTGTACTATACAAGTACAAAAAAATGTATACTGTTACAATAGAATGGCTATGAGATTTACTGCATGGAAAGTGGCTTTACGAATGTTTGACCTCATCAGCAACCTTGAGTACGATCCCAAGCATAAGTATGTCCCATTGGACACGCTTATGGTAGAGAGTTAATGGTACCTTGCAGGTAACTGTGTGTCCGTGGGCCTGTAAAGCTTCTAAACCTATGTATAAGTGTGTAGAAGCTTGGTATGGTAATGGTGGCTAGTGTCTTAGTTGTGCATGCCCGCGCAAGTCTGTAAGCTTCATGTAAGTGTCCTCGTGGCTATTTAAGCTTTTATAAGGCATATTGCAAGTGTCCCTGTGGCTATATTAAAGGCTGCAAGTGTACCTGTTGCAAGGCATTGCAGGTGTACAATTGCAAGTGTAGCTATTGCTATGTAATATTTTTGTAAGGCATTGCAGGTGCACCCATTGCAAATGTCCCGTGGCTATTTACAAAGCATTGCAAGTGTACTGTACCAGCTAGCGGATGAGGATGATAAACTTACAAGTGCTGAGATGTGTGTGCTAAAACTTGTGTGAAACTGATCCTGACTGATTATTCTTTTATTGGCTGGATAAAGCAGACAACATTAAATGCCAGCCGCAAAAACGAATAGATTATTTGGCATTTATGGCCTTGGGTCCGTTCAGCTTTCCCCCATACCCAACCTTGACTCAGTGAGGTACTTGCCTCCACATTTTTTTTTTCATTTTAATGCTATGGCCACTTGTAGTAACTAACTGATGGCACAATTGCTAAATGCTTTGGGCAGTAATATACCATTATGTATTTGGTAGTGCTTACATGAGTGTTACAATATATTAAAACCAATTGAAATAGGACCATAGGGTGCTTAAGCTAATCTACCTCAAACTAAAATTAATTTAACTACTATAGGTCTCAGTGTGCACCATTGATAGATGTATATAATACATCGTACACTGTGATAAGTAGTACATAGGCCTAGACCCGTAAGCTGTTTGCTGCATAATATGTTATAGCACCCATAAATAATTTAGTATTTGTGTGTGTGTGTGTGTGTGTGTGTCTGTGTGTGTGTGTATATGAATGTGTATGTGTGCTTGTGTGAGAATAAATTCACTTATATTTATATATTACTATTCACTTTCTTTATCCAGGTTGTACATTGTGAGAGGCACAACCTTTAATGTTTGGGATCCTTTTTATACATGTGTGCCTTTGTTTATTTTTATTCGTGAACTTTTTTTTTTAACTGCCATGGCAAATGTGTGTGATTTTTAAGGAAGGCCCTAGTGGCCTTGACAAAATCAAACAATTATAATCTAGGCCTGTATTATTTTTAGTAGGAGTAAAGAAATTAAGTCTGCCCCAGGAATGTTGGTGTATCAACTAAGCTATATGACAAGGCCATATGTGTGTGTGTGTGTTGTGTGTGTGTGAGTTGTGTGTGTGTGTAGTGCATTTTACTCGCGCTGCATACTTGTGTGAAGATTGCACATGTCACGGCAGATATGGAGTAAGCTTTTACATGGCATGCCAGTCGTGTGTGAGGCTTGGTTAATATTAAAGGCCAAACTTAGTGCATAAGCCCGTATATAGGCAGTCATTTGTATAATGGTCTACGTGTTTACATTGTGCAGCCATTGTATACAAGTACAAGCCACTTAAATAATTCAATATTTCATTTTTTGTTACCAACCCACAATTGCACTGGAAGGTTATGTTACCACTACATAATGGCATATCTATAATTGGAAATTGTAGTGGGAGGTTAACGGCTACACAAGGTACTGAGCATTATGGCTCTGGGTCCACTCAGCTTCCTCCCATAACCAATTTTGACATTGCTAGCTTGTATAAGTGTCCCCGTGCCTATGTATGCCTTTACAAAGCATTGCAGGTGCCCCGTGGCTACATTTAAGCTGCTAAAGGCACTGCAAATGCCGCATGGGAGTACAAGCTTGTCCAATAGCATTGTTATTTATTTTAAGTGTTGCCCGTAATGCTAAAAGCATTTTTGAAGCAGTGTAAGTGTGCAACATTAGTGTAGACCGTTAGAGCTTTTTTGCAGGTGTGCCCAAGGCAGTGTAAAGTTAGCATAAATGTACCCTTGACAGTGCAAGTGTGCCTGTGACGGTGTAAACTTTTTAAATGCAAGTCTATAGCCACAGTACAAAGGGGAGGTGAGAATTATGCAAGCAAGGCAATTTGTCTTAGTATAATTATGTACTTACCAACCCTACTTTGCAATAGCCACTGCTTCAATGTCACCTTCATATTTGCCTGTTTGCATGGCTGTATTTTGTTCCCACTTGGTGATAATTTTTTTTTTTTTTTCAGATGAGGGTCAAAAATGATGCATGCCTTCAAAGCACTGCTGGTCCACCTGGAAACGTAGAAGAAAATATTTATAATAACCTACAAGTACCAACTATTAATTTTATTGCTTCAATAAATCTTATTGTTATGGTGGTTCCCATATATTTAAGCAGACCACAATGTGTCAATTATAATGCATGTGTGCATAACCCTCTGAAGCTATTGACAACAGACTTGACATTTGTGTTCAAAACTATTACATCTTAATAGATCTTATTTTGGGTGAGATGGGACCGAATACCATTATGTATTTGGTACAATGTATTTGAACCAATTCAAACAGGACCGCCCATAGGGTACTTATAAGTTAATGAGTCTCTCGTTTAAATTAAATTTATTACTACTGTAAACTTATAAGGTCTCTCTGCCTGGCACAGTAATCTCGCGAGTAGGTGTTACCTATATAGCACAGCAGATTCTTATAATGCGTACATCTACAGTGTATCTTACATACAAGTATAGGTATGTGTTGGTTACCCAAAGAATTCATGCATATTGTTATTTTCCTACATATCTTTTTACTTAGAACCTTTGTAAGAGCCAAAATCAAAAAAATTGGAAACCTTTTTTTTGTGTACTATTTTTAACTGCACTGCATGGCAAATATGTGTGATTTTAAGGAAGGACCTAGTGGCCTTATCAAAACAATAGAGCAACGCATGGTAGTAAGTAAATTTTTAGTAGGGGTAAATACATATACACGGTCTGCCGTTTAGGCATGTTCAAAGCGTGTATCTGTATCCATGACAAAGGCTACGTGACATATATGAGC
Source organism: Eunapius fragilis (assembly GCA_963681505.1). Lineage (NCBI taxonomy): Eukaryota > Metazoa > Porifera > Demospongiae > Spongillida > Spongillidae > Eunapius > Eunapius fragilis. The sequence goes on along the minus strand of OY811976.1, from coordinate 10,463,819 downwards.
GTGTGCGTGCGTGTGTTTGTGTGGTGGTGGGGGTAGTGCATTTCAATCACGTGGCAGACGTGTACGAAGATTGGGTACGGCTGATATTGCTTTTACATGGCATGCCAGTAATTTGTTAAGCTAGTGGAGGGGTAGTGCGTTAGAATCGGCATGATTAAAGATGTCATTAAGCTTACGTGCCACGCCTGTCGTGTGTAAAGCTTGGATAATAGACAAGGCAGTATGTGTGTATGTGGGGTGGGGGGGGTTGTGCATTAGAATCGGCACTGCAAACACAGTTAAGGATTGCACGTGGCACGGCAGATGTGTACAAAGCTTGTACATGGCACGGCAGGCAGACGTACAAAAGTAGTGATGCGGGGGCACCTAGCCTTTGTAAGGTAACTGTAAAACACACTGGAGATAAAATAAATATATTGTTGCGATACACAAAAATAAAAACGCTTAAGAAAACCCCTGCTATGGGAGGAACATAGCGGACCCAAAGCCATAATGCTATGAACCTTGGCGGTACTTTGTTCCCGGGCCTCGCTGGTATAAATGAAATACAATCGATTTGTCTATTTATAGCGATGTATTAACCTTACGAAGCAGTTGTGGGTTCATCAGTATGAATGTAATTAAGTCAACAAATCTGTTTAAGTCGTTTGCTAATTGCAAGTTGTTTTAATTCGCAGTGCGATGTTTCTTCACATACTAAGGACATGTAATACAGTGTACACTTAAAATGATGTAGTTCCAGTATGTGCACTTCAATAGAATTTATGCAAGGAAAATTTGTAAGTCTGTTGGGTGGGTTGGCGGGTGGTTGGTCCTTCCCTTAGTGCATCAAGACGTTCTAACAAGCCCATCGTGGCAGCACACGTAACCTTAGCTAAGTGACAAGGCCATATGCAGGTACTGTAGTGCTTTTTACTAGCGCTGCATACGTGTGTTCAAATTATACATGGCACTGCAGGTATGAAGCTAGCTGGTAAAAGACACGCCACACGCGTGAGTGAAGCCTGGTTAATTAATGGACAACGACTTAATTTAGGTGACAAGGTAGGTACGGTAGTGCGTTTGAATCGCACGTCTTAGGGATATAATATTGAACGTGACCCAGCAGATGTGAATTAAGCTCGTTTGTGGCACGCCAGTCGTGTGGGAAGCTTAGGTAATAGAAAAAACTTGTATCAACGGCCATATGTGCGGACGTTGTACAAATAAGTAATTAGGAACGTACCTCGATGGATGTTCAATAGACGAGAACAAAGTTCGGTCTTGCGTGGGCAGTCTGTCCTCGCTCCTTTGCCACACATTTCTAAAGGATGAAAGGTGTAAGGCAAGTCTATGGCAAATTTCAAAGTATCGAGTGGTTGTACATAAAGGGACTCGCGCATTGTATTCCGGAATAGGTTGTACACTCTCCCGCGTACCCCTGTTCACCTTCAGAAATGTGCGGCACGTATATCCCACCCTTGGTACCTGTTTAAACAGCTCAGCTCTGCTACCAAGGCCAATCGCTACAAAGTGCATTAAAAGGAATTATTAATAAGTAACTATTTCAAATTCAAATTTTAAGGATTAGATTGGTAGGTAGCGAGCGTACAGGCTGCTTATTGTAGTGACGTGAGGGTTTTTAAAAGGTGAGGGGCAAAGCTTATATCTGTGTGGAGTGCGTGTGCAGTGTGTACGCGCTGGATGGTCTGCCTCGTAACTAGAGGTCTGCTTGATGCAGCAATTGGTCCTATATGGTGCTTACGATACGCCAGAGCACAACGCAATCTTCCAACAACACGTCCTAATGCAGTGGCGCTTTGAACCTATTGTACACTACGTCAAGCCTTGATGTTAGTAAAATAGACACCCGTAAATGACATTCGTGCTGAACAATTACTGCTCTGTTCAGAGCAACCATACAAATATAATCATCGTATACCTGGCGCTAACACAAGGATTCGTTGCACAGTACAACACTGGGCCCAAAACGCGAGTCACTCGAAGATGATAAACAAATAATTTTAGTCGTGCCCGGACCATACATGTATCGGAACCTACGCGAGTAGGTTCCATATAGGAATCCAACAGTATCATGAATGTCATTAAAAAAACGTCACTCACGTCTAGCGGGACATTTAAGAATCGGGTCACTTCGCTCTTAGTGGCATTCGAGCGATATAAAAAAGGACAACAGTTCTGCGTTGTATTTGTGTCACAAGACGGTGTACTTTTAGAGAACAAAAATACTCGTCCCCATCGTCCGTACCCAGTCCCACCTAAAATTTCTCCTCCGTCGGCTTCTTATTCTTCTTCTTCTTCTTCCTTCCGGAGAGTATAACTCACGACAGGAACGTTTGTAAAGCACGCCAAGTGTACCAATCGCTTCAGGATGCGTCCACAGGTTATCTTCGGGGGTCTGTTAGACGCCTAACTGTTCGGGCAATTAACTAAAGCGAATAGTACCTCATTTGGTATTCGGTTAAAAATACCCAATTACATCAGTAGCTATTTTTAAATGCAATAATAGCCACGTGTCGTGGGCGTGATTCAAATTCTTAATATTCCCGCACGCTGTGGAAGAGGTATACGCACTGAATCCAAGAGCCTTTTCGGGTCCCTACGGCTCCATGTATAAATGTCCAACCATAATGCCAAATGGTTGAGAAACGGAATGGAGCAGCGATAACGTTATAGGAAGGCTCCTGACGAATATTCAAGGTATCATTTTCTGCATGACGCCTGTGCGTTACTCTACAACTCTTATCATTCGTTACGCAGCTTGAAATGAAAGCCAAAACTACCATACACGTAAGTACCCGACACTATCGCATATAATTGTTTTGACCGAATTGATTTCTATACTATAGCTTCTTATATAGCATAACTTTCGAATTCTGTCGGTGGAACTACATACGCGATCTGATACTACGGTATACAGTCTACAGCAGATAATGTGAAGCAAGAGGCTCCAATTAGAATGTGTCTCCCCCACACCACCGCCCTTACAGAAAAAAAACCCGGCAACAACTAGCCACTCGTACACCTACAGATATGCCAAACGAGTGCAATACAAGACACGACAAGGTGTCAAGCGCGCTACTGAAAGGACCATCAAAGCGACCACCCCGAAGGTGCGTTACACCATGAATGTTGGATCTGGACATAAATTATAGCATGAAAAGTGTATCGCTAAAATATTTTATGCAACAGTTACAGCGGAAGATATTGCATCTCTCTCCGTGCTGTTGTTTGAAATATGTGCACGCTGTTCGCTGACAATAATTTCGTAATAATGTTAATGTGTATTGTGGTGCATAATTTATATCTAATAGTATCAAAGTTGCTGATGACAACGTATTGTGGTTTATCTGATAATAGCGTGAGATCAGTGGGTACATGTAATCTTTGTCTGATGTATTATATGGCTTCACTTGCCAGTGGAGGATTTGTTTTAACTAATGGTTGTTTAAATCACCTGTTTCAGGTCCAGGTCCAGGAGTGGTTCCATGTCCAGCTGCAGGATTAGCTCCACCTGCTCTACCTGCTATATATCCTGGATATACAGAAGTATATCCTGGTCCAGAATATACAGCAGTATATCCTATACAAGATGACATGCTCCTGGGTTATAAATGAAATACTTGTATACTTATTGTTTAAATAGTAATACTGTGTGTTTTAATGGTACACCCACACCTCAAAAAATTGCATGGCCACGAGATTCTAAAATAAAACTGTCATTTGACATTCTTGCTACATGGTTACTTTTCAAGAACTAAATACAATACTAAATCTACCAAAAAATGTAGGAAACAAGTGATAAAAACATTCTCTATGCGAGAAGGTTGGTGGTATATAGGAATCAAAGGCGGTGGTGGTGTAAAAAGCAAGGGAACAAGGATTGTGATTGAAAAGGAAAAATGAAATAGACCTATATTAGCAGCATGTCGTCATGTTTAACTGTGTGTGCTAATATAGGTCTATTTCATTTTTCCTTTTCAATCACAATCCTTGTTCCCTTGCTTTTTACACCACCACCGCCTTTGATTCCTATATACCACCAACCTTCTCGCATAGAGAATGTTTTTATCACTTGTGTCAATTAAATCAATTGATTTTCAATTGGCAGCCAAACGAACGGAAGGCATAAGTGGTGTCGTGACTCTAAGCTTTTCTCGTATGAATGATAGCTTGTTGATGTGTGCCCGTGACCTAGAACGCTGACGGCGTAGTATGTATGGATTTGAACGAGGGTACCCATGTCTGTTGTAAAGGCTACGTACCCGTGGTTATGTAAGCTAATGCAAGTATACCCGTGACCACGTAAGCTTGCCCCATGGCTATGTATGCGTACCCGTGGCTATGTAAGCGAATGCAAGTATACCCGTGACCACGTAAGCTTGCCCCATGGCTATGTATGCGTACCCGTGGCTATGTAAGCGAATGTAAGTATACTAGGAAACATGGGGCACGGCAGATGTGAACTAAGGTTGTAAATAGCAGGCGGTAGAAAGTGGCACAACCTGAAATGTTTGGGATCCCCACATGTGCACCTTCGTTTTGTGTAACTTTTTTTTAAAACTGCCATGGCAACTGTGTGTGATTTTTAAGGAAGGCCCTATTGGCCTTGACAAAATAATTTAGGCCTATATTTATTTTTTTGTAGGAGTAAAGAAATTTAGTCTGCCTCAGGCATGTTGGTATATCAACGAAGCTATGTGGCAAGGCCATGTGTGTGTGTGTGTGTGTATGTGTGTGTATGTGTGTGTGTAGTGCGGTTGACTCGCGCTGCATACGTGTGTGAGGATTGCACATGGCACGGCAGATATGGAGTAAGCTTTTACATGGCATGCCAGTCGTGTGTGAGGCTTGGTTAATAGAACAAAGCTTGTATCAAAACCAAACCTACGTGAGCGTGGGTGGGGGGGGGGGGGGGGGGGGGTTACGGAAGTGTGTTTGACTCGCGCGGCAGATGCTAACGAAGATTGAAAATGACACTGTAGATGTGAACTAAGCTTGCAGATCTATCGCCAGTCGTGTGGGAGGCTTGGTGTATAGACATATAAGACGGGGTGACAAGCCATATCGGCCATATGTGTAGAACCGACGCGGCAAATGCGTTTGAAGATAGCACATAGCACGGCAGACGTGTACTAACTTGGTACATGGTACGGCAGATGTGTTAGACGCTTGAACATGGCACGGCAGACACGTTGTACAAAATAGTGATTATAGGGACGCACCTTCGACGGAAGTGAAGACGAGCGTTCAATAGACGAGTACAAAGTTCGGTCTAGACCTGTCGATGCATGGGGAGTCTCTAGACGCTTGCCCTCGCTCTTTACAACTGCGTTCAATAGACGAGTACAAAGTTCGGTCTAGACCTGTCGATGCATGGGGAGTCTGTAGACGCTTGCCCTCGCTCTTTACAACTGCGTTCAATAGACGAGTACAAAGTTCGGTCTAGACCTGTCGATGCATGGGGAGTCTGTAGACGCTTGCCCTCGCTCTTTACAACTGTTTCACTTCTTGCGAGATGGGCACGAGCAAGTGGTCCCTCGCGTGTACGGAGCGATAAACGGGATTCGAGGGACCATTAGCGCCGATGCAAGGCACAGATGCGTATGAATAATATTGGTCCCTCGATGAGGGACCAACCGCAATACGCAATGTATTGCATCTGGGCCATACGCATCAAGTGCGGGGGTCAGGGTTTTGAATAGATCCTTTGTGAATAGTCTTTTCCTGTCACACATCTATTTAGTGTTAATATTGGGTTTGAAGTGCTGCTGCTACTTAATATTAGCGTTCTACTCGACATTATAATTTATGTCACGTGAGCATGTAGCTATTATAAGGTAAACTTTCCGAAGCCTTCTATACTATGCTTGGATGAAATAATTAAGTAGCAGTACTTCAAACCCAATATTAACACTAAATAGACGTGCGACAGGAAAAGACTATTCACAAAGGGTCTATTCAAAACCCTTCATGGGATATACTGGATCTCACATTATAATTACATGCAGCATCGGTATAAAAGCACTACCTCTGTGTCAAGTATTTGAACGATTATTTGTAATACACAACTTATGCACACCCGAGAGTACTTGGGCGCATGCAAAGAAGAAGTACAAGAGGATGTACGGAACCTCTTCGGACCTATTCCCAACGTACCTTGTAGAGTTTGCTTGGAGGAAACAGCATGGAAAAGAAACACCCTTTGCTATGTTTATAAATTGCATTACATCAGTGTATCACCTGTAATTGGCCACAATAAATATACGACATGCTCACGTGACATAAATTGTAATATCGCTAATATTAGTTTTTAGACTTCAGCGTTGTATAATATAGTGCTCTGTGGGCAATAGCATCTAAGCAGCCATGCAGTCTTAGCGCTCCCTTCGAGGCCGTACACGTTGGGATCGGAAACAAGATGGTGGCGCGCTGCGTGTACGTGACAAAAATTCGAAGGTACTGCGTGAGACCATGATTGTGGTTGTGAGTGATACCAGCGGCAGCGGCATCGGGGTTTGTGGTGTGCCGTTGTGGTTTTGTGGGCTATCCTGAATTGTAGACCCCGAGCAAGGTTTTAAAGTTTTGGCGGTAAAATAGCATTTGCTCGCGTGCTCAGCATCAAGCAGGAAGCCTTACTGCCTTACGACTATAATTATATTCATAATGTCTAAATCAGCCGTTGGACCTCGAAACCTTTCAATGCTCGTGAATTTAATCGCCGGAACCTAAACTGTAGGAATGCCCTAGTTCGGCGTGGGTGTGCCTCGTACTATTCAAAGTCTGTTGGGTTGGCGGGTGGTTGGTCCTGGCCCTCCTATTCACATGAAGAAGTTCTGACATGCCCATCGTCGTAGCACGGATAGCCTTCGCCAAGTGACTAAAGGTATAAATGATACAATTGTAGGGTAGGAAACAGCTTTTGAGATATGCCATGGCAAAGGAACCTAATTACATTCATGACGAGCACCCAAAGAGTAACCTAATCTTATTCATGCCGAATATTGGTGTATGGCAGTATGGAAGTAATACAGTTGGTTGTGCCAGTCAGTTTAAGTATTGGCGTGTTACAATAGGCTGACGGTAGTTACACTAGTACATGTGTTGGCATGTTACAATACGCTCGTTCTAGCTTTGTGTATAGGTGAATTTGCTTTGTGGTGCGTGCGTGTATTGTATGTGGCTGTATTTCTACAAGTTATAAGCGCAGCGTAAGTGCATGTGTCCCATGGGTCCACATAGCCCGCATGGCCCGTATGGTTAGCTCTTGAACAGGGTGTTGGTAATGATTTGTAACAGTGTTTCAAGCTGCACCATGGCTAACGCTTGAACAGTTGATTTGGTATAGAGTGCTCCCTAACCCATGGTAACGCTTGTTACAGTGCCCCATTGGTTCGAATGGGTAAGCCGGGTCGAACAGTCCACATGGCATGTTCGACCGTACCGTGGGTGCCGTACACACAGGGAGTGTGATACTGAATTGTTGGGCCCGCATAGCTGTGTGGTAATGAATTTTTTGGGCCCGCATGGCCAACGCTTGGCTAGCTGTTTTTATTTTTTACTGTGTCCTATGTTAATCCAACCTTCTCATAGCTACACTGTAAAGGATTGCAGCTGGCGAGTGACCAGACGCGTTGCCCGAGAGAGGAGGACCAGAGGAGGCAGAACTGGAAGTGCAATGTCGAAACAATTTTGTGCATTTGTATATATGATCGTGTGTTGTGCTTGTACAATTGATTTGAGCTACAGCACCTGGAGAGGGGGGAGTATTAGCTAGCGGCGTCGTAGCGCGCAAGCCACTACCATCCGATACACAACAAGAGGTACGGGCTAATTCTATAGTGACTGGTCTATCGAGAAAACCAAGCCAGGTCAAGCCATAAGCTACGCAACAAGAGATATGCGCAAAAAAAAAAATGGTTACTAGGGTTGGTAACCATTTCTACCGTTGGCAGGGTTATCGTTGGCAATGAATAAAAATGGTTACCTAATGAGCAACCACACGCCTATTCAATGTATTGCCAACGGTACCGACGCCACCGCCATGCCACTATTAGGTATAAATGATACAATTGTAGGGTAGGAAACAGCTTTTGAGATATGCCATGACAAAGGAACCTAATTACATTCATGACGAGCACCCAAAGAGTAACCTAATCTTATTCATGCCGAATAATGATGTATGGCAGTATGGAAGTAATACAGTTGGTTGTGCCAGTCAGTTTAAGTATTGGCGTGTTACAATAGGCTGACGGTAGTTACACTAGTACATGTGTTGGCATGTTACAATACGCTCGTTCTAGCTTTGTGTACAGGAGAATTTGCTTTGTGGTGCGTGCGTGTATTGTATGTGGCTGTGTTTCTACAAGTTATAACTTATAAGCGCAGCGTAAGTGCATGTGTCCCATGGGTCCACATAGCCCGCATGGCCCGTATGGTTAGCCCTTGAACAGGGTGTTGGTAATGATTTGTAACAGTGTTTCAAGCTGCACCATGGCTAACGCTTGAACAGTTGATTTGGTATAGAGTGCTTCATGCCTCCCTAACCCGTGGTAACGCTTGTTAGAGTGGCCCATTGGTCCGCATGGGTAAGCCGGGTCGAACAGTCCACATGGCATGTTCGACCGTACCGTGGGTGCCGTACACACAGGGAGTGTGATAATGAATTGTTGGTGTCCCATGGGTCCGCATAGCTGTGTGGTAGTGAATTTTTTGGGCCCGCATGGCCAACGCTTGGCTAGCTGTTTTCATTTTTTACTGTGTCCTATGTTAATCCAACCTTCTCATAGCTACACTGTAAAGGATTGCAGATGGCGAGTGACCAGACGCGTTGCCCGAGAGAGGAGGACCTGAGGAGGCAGAACTGGAAGTGCAATGTCGAAACAATTTTGTGCATTAGTATATATGATCGTGTGTTGTGCTTGTACAATTGATTTGAGCTACAGCACCTGGAGAGGGGGGAGTATTAGCTAGCGGCGTCGTAGCGCGCAAGCCACTACCATCCGATACACAACAAGAGGTACGGGCTAATTCTATAGTGACTGGTCTATCGAGAAAACCAAGCCAGTTTAAGCCATAAGCTACGCAACAAAAGATATGCGCAAAAAAAAAATGGTTACTAGGGTTGGTAACCATTTCTACCGTTGGCAGGGTTATCGTTGGCAATGAATAAAAATGGTTACCTAATGAGTAACCACACGCCTATTCAATGTATTGCCAACGGTACCGACGCCACCGCCATGCCACTATTAGACTTTTCGTTGTATTTATTTAATTCGCAATTGTGTAACCAATACTTGAATAACATGGCCCACTTTGTTCAAAATCTCTGTTTTCCTATTACAACACATTGCCCTGTTACTACTTCTCTATGTATTTCTATTTTTAAATTATCGTTTAACTGAACTTTAATAATGTGACCCTCTTCATTCAAAATCTCTGTTTTCCTACTATTAAACACTGCTGTGTTAACTGTTTGATGTATTTCTTTAATTCGTAATTGTGTAACTAACACTTGTACACTTGTACATCATGACCCCTTTATTCAAAATCTTTTTTCGATTTTCCACACACTAGCCTGTAATTACTATTTAATGTATTTCTGTACTTAATGATCTCTTAACCAATCTTGAAAATCGTGACACACTTCATTCAAAATCTCTGTTTTCCTACTACCACACATTGCTCTGTATGAACTTCTTGATGTATTCGTTTAATCAGTAATTATTTAACTTGACTTGAAAGTAAATAACCTCTTCATTCAAAATCTCTATTTTCCAACTACCTCACACTACCTTGTAATATCTAATTGTTCTTTTTCCTTAATGTATTATTGTTTCACTACACTTGAACATCATGACCTTTTGTGATCTCCAATTTCCTTTTACCACACATTGCCCTGTATGTACTTAATGTTTTTCATCAATCTATTATTGTTTAACTACATTTGAAAATCATTAACCATTTCATTCGGTATCTCATTTTTTCTATTACCATACACTGCAGTATGACCTTGTTTTATTTTCCTTCATTCTATTTTTTTTTCATCACCATTCAAAATCATGAACTGTTTCATTTTTAATGTCTAATATCCTACTACGATACATTGCCCCTAATAACTTCTTGTTCGTTCTTTAGTTATTTATGTACACATGAATATCTTGACCCTCTTCATTAAAGTATCTATCCGACACACTGCCGTGTATGAATTTCTCAGTATTTTCTTAATCTATACTTGTTTATCTACACTTGAAAATTACGACCCTATTCATTCATAATATCTATTTTCCTGCTACCAGACCTTGTCCTGTTTGTACTTCTTGGTGAATTTTTGGAGTCAATAATTGTTTCACTTCGCTTGAAATTATGATCCACTTCATTCAAAATCTCTCCTATTACCACATAATACTAAGTAATATTTTCTTGGTCTGTTTTAATTGTTTAACTAAACACAAATATCATGAACCCTTCATTTCAAAACCTCTTTCCTATGACCCATACTGCTCACTTACACCTGCTTTATCCGTCCCTTTTATCCCATGTTTAACTGAATTTAAAACCTTTATCCACTTCTTTATCACATTGGATAAATTGTTGTCAAAAGTTTATCTGACCCTTTTAGTCTTGCTCTCTATGTTGCATTTATTTTTTAACGACACTGCATTCAAAATTGCATTTTTATGGTTTTCAACATTAGTACAGATTTGCATTAGCATGTATTCTAATTCATGAGTAGTTGCTGCTGTCGTTTATATGTATTTACATTTATAATCACACGCACGTACTGCATTCAGATGAACGGTGCTCAGAAATTTGATGCACCTAAAAATGCTGCATTTGCTGGATTCATACAGTCTTGCATTTTATATATTATGAAAGCATACAAACACGCTTTTATCAAAGTATTTTTTGTACGATGTATTCCCACGTGCATTCGTAAACATTTGAGAAATATAATATTTCCGTTTGCATCGTCTCATCTGCCAAAAATTGCCATGAATGTTTCCAGATAATTAGTTCTGACTGTTTGCACGTTAGTAACTGTGAGAGATTTGAATTGCATCACATTGTAGTAAACAAAAAAAATCCAAGTTCAATGTTTCGCCGTCAATTGCCATCTCGCGCATATCATTAAGTCCATAATATTTAAAATGATATTATCGATAGTCCCCATATGCGTGTACAGCTGCGGGTATCGTTTGCATCGTCTCGTCTGCCGAAAATTGGCATGTATGTTTCCTTTTAATTTGTTCTGTTTGCACGTTACTAACTGTGAGAGATCTGAATTACTCCACATCGGAGTAAACGAAAAAATCCCGTTCAATGTTTCCATCGCCGTCAATAGCCGTCTCGTGCATATCATTAAGTCCAAAATATTTAAAATGATATTATCGATAGTCCCCATATGCGTGTACAGCTGCGGGTATCGTTTGCATCGTCTCATCTGCAAAAATTGCCATGTACGTTTCCAGATAACTTGTTCTGACCGTTTGCACGTAACTAACTGTGAGAGATTTGAATTGCTCCACATTGTAGTAAACAAAAATATCCAGTTCAATGTTTCTATCGCCGTCAATTGCCGTCTCGTGCATATCATTAAGTCCATAATATTTAAAATGATAATATCGATAGTCCCCATATACGTGTATAGGCTGCGGGTATAATCAAATTGGTTACGTGCATGCATTTACCAAGTGTAAATACAAGTATTGCAAATGGTCGATCGGAAGTACTCGTACCTGTTATATAGGAGACGGCTGGTTTCCTACTCGTCAGTTGATAGAAGCGTACCAGAGAGATGCTGCTCAGAGCAAGGCCATAAATTCTGATATGTATGAACACACATAGAATAATTCGGTCTGCATATGAGACCGTTACAGTCGTGTTTGATGCTAAATTGACAACTGATCTTCACAGTGTAGATGGACTTGCCAATTCTCAGTCAATGAACGTGCTCTCCAATCACTGCAGAGAAATGTATTAATACTGGTTGACTTTGCCATTTTCTGTCGTCAATACATTGCTTCATATACAATGTGCATTTGCTGCAGTCATATATACGCGTGTATTTACACATACAGCATTCACACGAATGTGGCATTCCAATTTGTGCATACGTACTTAGTGATGTTGCATCTATTTTGATTTTACTGCTTGCACGTAGATTACTATTCAAGAGATTTGTATTTTTCCACATAGTAACTAGAATACCGTTCAACGGTTGCAAATAATGCTATTGCCGTCTATTGTCATCTCGTGCATATCGTTAAGTCTAAAATGATATGATCGTCACTATATGCGTGTACAGCTGCATGTATAATGTAAAGGTTATATGCATTTACCAAGTGTGCAATGCAGAAACACTCGTACATGTTGTATGTGAGAGGAATAGTTAATATTATACTCGTTAGTTGATTGTCGTGTATCAACAGATGCACATAATGTCTTGGTTACACTCTATGGCAAGATTCGGAAACCGATTTGTATTACTAATTCGGTCTGCTATTACACGTCATCTCTCCTACTGTTACAGTCGTGTGTTAATGTTAAATTCAATGATCTGCACAGTGTAGATGGACATCGCAATTATCTGCCATTTTCTCGTCCCGACCCGCAAACCTCCATCCTTCTGGAATATAGGTAGGCTTTGTCATTCATACTCCATGCAACTGCATGTATGGAGCCAATAAAGTGTCCTTAATTAATCCACCTTGCAATACACATGATTGAGCCAGTGAATAATAGGTTGCTCCAAACCCTGTGAGAATGACCATCCGTGTTGTCAGACTTGCATAACAATTTTTTCTCAATTTAAAAAAATTGGGAGCTTTGATAAAATGGTTAATGTAATCCACCTCGTCAACAGTAACGGTATACAGATTCCTGCATTTGCCTCTATAATTGGCTAACACCCGACGATGTGTATGCACAGATAAATAAACCGTTCTATAATATAGGGCCCCTAACAGAAACTAAACAACTTATGACTCTCAAAGGAAACATAGTGAGACCATGCACAGCACGATCGATCCTGCATGTCCCATCACTAAGTTACAGTTGGTCTTTAAAAAACTCGGGCAACTCATATATGATGAGCGAATTAGTACCAAGTTATAACACTGTATCGAACAAAGAAAAATAACTGGGCCAAGGGATCATAGCACTTCCCTGAGGATTTACTGGACAAGACAATTGCTCAAATGTGCCATATATGAGTTTTTAGCAGATATCAAGCTCATACAAGGTACGTGTCAACTCTGCCTTTTGCATTTGAAAATTGGTGACAGTATGGTCCACAACTGGGGATTCACTATTAAATGCCGTGCATGGGAGTGACGTATAGGAGAGAATGTTTGGAACAATTCCAGAAGGCAAGCGAGAGTGCATGGCTAAAACCAGCTAGGGATGCTCAACCACTAGCACGCGAGGATTTGTAAACCATTACCAATGCAAGCCATAGAATCAGAGTGATTTGTACATGATCTCTGATAGAATGAACCCTTATTCAAATGCAGCAGCTTGCCGCATATGCTTTCACTTTTATATAATAAAATGCTATATCATACACTATTTTTAAATATAATACTGCTATATAAATGTTACAAAAAAAATCCTGATCTGCACTCTCCGACTATATTGGCATTGCCTTGCAGGATGTCTACTAACAGCCTCAGGAATCGAGCAGATGTGAGATTCATTTGTTTCATCGCGCATGTATACTTCGTCTTTCTTGTTCAAGTGGCAACTCCTCTGGTGGTGGGGACAATGCCTAATTTGTTGTCTAGGCTTTTATGCTGCCATTAATTAAGGGTCGGGAGTAGCTCCATCGATCGCAACTTTTATTTTTGTACCCTTCTGGATATCTCTCCGCACGTCCGTTTCTCTCCGGTATTAAACCATCATATTTTGTGGTAGTGTCGGAATTTTATTTTTATTTTTTGGCTCCTTTAAAGCCTTTAAAGGTCAAGAGTAGCTCAGCGCAACTATCTGTGCCCTTCTGGATATCATTCAGCAATCCTCCCTCCGATAACATTAAGTCGGATTTTCGTTTAAGCCTCTTCAATGCATATACCCATTTGGTCAGGAGTAGCTTCATCACTGCTTTCTTTCTTGTTTCGTACCCTTCTGGGTATCGCCATGCCCCAATATAAATATTCATATTGTCGGGCGGTAGACGATTTCTTTTTATTTAACTACGATTATTTAAAGGTACAGAATGAAAGAAATACAAAGTTCAATACATTACAATTACACAGTTTCTAAATCCCATGACAGATGCTGCATTGCCTCTCTGCACCCAAACGCTGGATTGAAGCCTTCTAAGAACCCTAAAAGGAATGCTGCACCTTGGGATGCATTGCAAAACCACTTGTTAAAGTGTGCCAGCTAGCATATAAACATCGTTTTTAATAAAATTACGTGATATCAGTGTGATTGTATTAATAATTTTGTATGTCTGTGTGTACATTATATTACATTAATGTATCTAAAATTAAATTAAAATAATTAAATCAACTCAATAAACATTTCTTTACAACACTTAAACATAAGCAAAGCTCAAATAAAAAAACCTCATCTGCACTGTCCAACATTTTGCCTTGCAGGATAGCTACTAACAGTCTCAAACTGAAGCATATGCGAGATTCATTTGTAAGATCGTGTATATTTATTTGGTCCAGCTTGTCCAAGTGGCAACTCCAACACATGTAGGACGATGATGTACTTCCTGTTTGTGAGGTGGAAAAAGGTAAGAGCTATGCACATCTACTTATGTATGTGATAGTACAACAGGCAATTCTGTACACTTGTATGCACATTATCTACTAAAAGCACACACTGGTAATGAACAATGTGCAAGAACCCATATGGTGCACCCTTGAAAAACTGAACTCCCTTTTGTAATAAGCATGTGCACTTGTTTTTTAAGGTGCATTTTGGCTGAGCATATCACATAATTGCTTTTATTTTAAAGAGGTATTACTATAATGGTATACATAATTATTTAATTGCAACTAACACTAATACCTGAAATCGTGTAGTATACATAAACATCTTAGTTATACACAAACGGCTATTTGTACTTGTACTATACAAGTACAAAAAAATGTATACTGTTACAATAGAATGGCTATGAGATTTACTGCATGGAAAGTGGCTTTACGAATGTTTGACCTCATCAGCAACCTTGAGTACGATCCCAAGCATAAGTATGTCCCATTGGACACGCTTATGGTAGAGAGTTAATGGTACCTTGCAGGTAACTGTGTGTCCGTGGGCCTGTAAAGCTTCTAAACCTATGTATAAGTGTGTAGAAGCTTGGTATGGTAATGGTGGCTAGTGTCTTAGTTGTGCATGCCCGCGCAAGTCTGTAAGCTTCATGTAAGTGTCCTCGTGGCTATTTAAGCTTTTATAAGGCATATTGCAAGTGTCCCTGTGGCTATATTAAAGGCTGCAAGTGTACCTGTTGCAAGGCATTGCAGGTGTACAATTGCAAGTGTAGCTATTGCTATGTAATATTTTTGTAAGGCATTGCAGGTGCACCCATTGCAAATGTCCCGTGGCTATTTACAAAGCATTGCAAGTGTACTGTACCAGCTAGCGGATGAGGATGATAAACTTACAAGTGCTGAGATGTGTGTGCTAAAACTTGTGTGAAACTGATCCTGACTGATTATTCTTTTATTGGCTGGATAAAGCAGACAACATTAAATGCCAGCCGCAAAAACGAATAGATTATTTGGCATTTATGGCCTTGGGTCCGTTCAGCTTTCCCCCATACCCAACCTTGACTCAGTGAGGTACTTGCCTCCACATTTTTTTTTTCATTTTAATGCTATGGCCACTTGTAGTAACTAACTGATGGCACAATTGCTAAATGCTTTGGGCAGTAATATACCATTATGTATTTGGTAGTGCTTACATGAGTGTTACAATATATTAAAACCAATTGAAATAGGACCATAGGGTGCTTAAGCTAATCTACCTCAAACTAAAATTAATTTAACTACTATAGGTCTCAGTGTGCACCATTGATAGATGTATATAATACATCGTACACTGTGATAAGTAGTACATAGGCCTAGACCCGTAAGCTGTTTGCTGCATAATATGTTATAGCACCCATAAATAATTTAGTATTTGTGTGTGTGTGTGTGTGTGTGTGTGTCTGTGTGTGTGTGTGTATATGAATGTGTATGTGTGCTTGTGTGAGAATAAATTCACTTATATTTATATATTACTATTCACTTTCTTTATCCAGGTTGTACATTGTGAGAGGCACAACCTTTAATGTTTGGGATCCTTTTTATACATGTGTGCCTTTGTTTATTTTTATTCGTGAACTTTTTTTTTTAACTGCCATGGCAAATGTGTGTGATTTTTAAGGAAGGCCCTAGTGGCCTTGACAAAATCAAACAATTATAATCTAGGCCTGTATTATTTTTAGTAGGAGTAAAGAAATTAAGTCTGCCCCAGGAATGTTGGTGTATCAACTAAGCTATATGACAAGGCCATATGTGTGTGTGTGTTGTGTGTGTGTGAGTTGTGTGTGTGTGTAGTGCATTTTACTCGCGCTGCATACTTGTGTGAAGATTGCACATGTCACGGCAGATATGGTGTAAGCTTTTACATGGCATGCCAGTCGTGTGTGAGGCTTGGTTAATATTAAAGGCCAAACTTAGTGCATAAGCCCGTATATAGGCAGTCATTTGTATAATGGTCTACGTGTTTACATTGTGCAGCCATTGTATACAAGTACAAGCCACTTAAATAATTCAATATTTCATTTTTTGTTACCAACCCACAATTGCACTGGAAGGTTATGTTACCACTACATTATGGCATATCTATAATTGGAAATTGTAGTGGGAGGTTAACGGCTACACAAGGTACTGAGCATTATGGCTCTGGGTCCACTCAGCTTCCTCCCATAACCAATTTTGACATTGCTAGCTTGTATAAGTGTCCCCGTGCCTATGTATGCCTTTACAAAGCATTGCAGGTGCCCCGTGGCTACGTTTAAGCTGCTAAAGGCACTGCAAATGCCGCATGGGAGTACAAGCTTGTCCAATAGCATTGTTATTTATTTTAAGTGTTGCCCGTAATGCTAAAAGCATTTTTGAAGCAGTGTAAGTGTGCAACATTAGTGTAGACCGTTAGAGCTTTTTTGCAGGTGTGCCCAAGGCAGTGTAAAGTTAGCATAAATGTACCCTTGACAGTGCAAGTGTGCCTGTGACGGTGTAAACATTTTAAATGCAAGTCTATAGCCACAGTACAAAGGGGAGGTGAGAATTATGCAAGCAAGGCAATTTGTCTTAGTATAATTATGTACTTACCAACCCTACTTTGCAATAGCCACTGCTTCAATGTCACCTTCATATTTGCCTGTTTGCATGGCTGTATTTTGTTCCCACTTGGTGATAACTTTTTTTTTTTTTTCAGATGAGGGTCAAAAATGATGCATGCCTTCAAAGCACTGCTGGTCCACCTGGAAACGTAGAAGAAAATATTTATAATAACCTACAAGTACCAACTATTAATTTTATTGCTTCAATAAATCTTATTGTTATGGTGGTTCCCATATATTTAAGCAGACCACAATGTGTCAATTATAATGCATGTGTGCATAACCCTCTGAAGCTATTGACAACAGACTTGACATTTGTGTTCAAAACTATTACATCTTAATAGATCTTATTTTGGGTGAGATGGGACCGAATACCATTATGTATTTGGTACAATGTATTTGAACCAATTCAAACAGGACCGCCCATAGGGTACTTGTAAGTTAATGAGTCTCTCGTTTAAATTAAATTTATTACTACTGTAAACTTATAAGGTCTCTCTGCCTGGCACAGTAATCTCGCGAGTAGGTGTTACCTATATAGCACAGCAGATTCTTATAATGCGTACATCTACAGTGTATCTTACATACATGTATAGGTATGTGTTGGTTACCCAAAGAATTCATGCATATTGTTATTTTCCTACATATCTTTTTACTTAGAACCTTTGTAAGAGCCAAAATCAAAAAAATTGGAAACCTTTTTTTTGTGTACTATTTTTAACTGCACTGCATGGCAAATATGTGTGATTTTAAGGAAGGACCTAGTGGCCTTATCAAAACAATAGAGCAACGCATGGTAGTAAGTAAATTTTTAGTAGGGGTAAATATATATACACGGTCTGCCGTTTAGGCATGTTCAAAGCGTGTATCTGTATCCATGACAAAGGCTACGTGACATATATGAGCGTGTGCGTGCGTGTGTTTGTGTGGTGGTGGGGGTAGTGCATTTCAATCACGTGGCAGACGTGTACGAAGATTGGGTACGGCTGATATTGCTTTTACATGGCATGCCAGTAATTTGTTAAGCTAGTGGAGGGGTAGTGCGTTAGAATCGGCATGATTAAAGATGTCATTAAGCTTATGTGCCACGCCTGTCGTGTGTAAAGCTTGGATAATAGACAAGGCAGTATGTGTGTATGTGGGGTGGGGGGGGTTGTGCATTAGAATCGGCACTGCAAACACAGTTAAGGATTGCACGTGGCACGGCAGATGTGTACAAAGCTTGTACATGGCACGGCAGGCAGACGTACAAAAGTAGTGATGCGGGGGCACCTAGCCTTTGTAAGGTAACTGTAAAACACACTGGAGATAAAATAAATATATTGTTGCGATACACAAAAATAAAAACGCTTAAGAAAACCCCTGCTATGGGAGGAACATAGCGGACCCAAAGCCATAATGCTATGAACCTTGGCGGTACTTTGTTCCCGGGCCTCGCTGGTATAAATGAAATACAATCGATTTGTCTATTTATAGCGATGTATTAACCTTACGAAGCAGTTGTGGGTTCATCAGTATGAATGTAATTAAGTCAACAAATCTGTTTAAGTCGTTTGCTAATTGCAAGTTGTTTTAATTCGCAGTGCGATGTTTCTTCACATACTAAGGACATGTAATACAGTGTACACTTAAAATGATGTAGTTCCAGTATGTGCACTTCAATAGAATTTATGCAAGGAAAATTTGTAAGTCTGTTGGGTGGGTTGGCGGGTGGTTGGTCCTTCCCTTAGTGCATCAAGACGTTCTAACAAGCCCATCGTGGCAGCACACGTAACCTTAGCTAAGTGACAAGGCCATATGCAGGTACTGTAGTGCTTTTTACTACCGCTGCATACGTGTGTTCAAATTATACATGGCACTGCAGGTATGAAGCTAGTTGGTAAAAGACACGCCACACGCGTGATTGAAGCCTGGTTAATTAATGGACAACGACTTAATTTAGGTGACAAGGTAGGTACGGTAGTGCGTTTGAATCGCACGCCTTAGGGATATAATATTGAGCGTGACCCAGCAGATGTGAATTAAGCTCGTATGTGGCACGCCAGTCGTGTGGGAAGCTTAGGTAATAGAAAAAACTTGTATCAACGGCCATATGTGCGGACGTTGTACAAAGAAGTAATTAGGAACGTACCTCGATGGATGTTCAATAGACGAGAACAAAGTTCGGTCTTGCGTGGGCAGTCTGTCCTCGCTCTTTTGCCACACATTTCTAAAGGATGAAAGGTGTAAGGCAAGTCTATGGCAAATTTCAAAGTATCGAGTGGTTGTACATAAAGGGACTCGCGCATTGTATTCCGGAATAGGTTGTACACTCTCCCGCGTACCCCTGTTCACCTTCAGAAATGTGCGGCACGTATATCCCACCCTTCGTACCTGTTTAAACAGCTCAGCTCGGCTACCAAGGCCAATCGCTACAAAGTGCATTAAAAGGAATTATTAATAAGTAACTATTTCAAATTCAAATTTTAAGGATTAGATTGGTAGGTAGCGAGCGTACAGGCTGCTTATTGTAGTGACGTGAGGGTTTTTAAAAGGTGAGGGGCAAAGCTTATATCTGTGTGGAGTGCGTGTGCAGTGTGTACGCGCTGGATGGTCTGCCTCGTAACTAGAGGTCTGCTTGATGCAGCAATTGGTCCTATATGGTGCTTACGATACGCCAGAGCACAACGCAATCTTCCAACAACACGTCCTAATGCAGTGGCGCTTTGAACCTATTGTACACTACGTCAAGCCTTGATGTTAGTAAAATAGACACCCGTAAATGACATTCGTGCTGAACAATTACTGCTCTGTTCAGAGCAACCATACAAATATAATCATCGTATACCTGGCGCTAACACAAGGATTCGTTGCACAGTACAACACTGGGCCCAAAACGCGAGTCACTCGAAGATGATAAACAAATAATTTTAGTCGTGCCCGGACCATACATGTATGTCAATTAAATCAATTGATTTTCAATTGGCAGCCAAACGAACGGAAGGCATAAGTGGTGTCGTGACTCTAAGCTTTTCTCGTAGTAATGATAGCTTGTTGATGTGTGCCCGTGACCTAGAACGCTGACGGCGTAGTATGTATGGATTTGAACGAGGGTACCCATGTCTGTTGTAAAGGCTACGTACCCGTGGTTATGTAAGCTAATGCAAGTATACCCGTGACCACGTAAGCTTGCCCCATGGCTATGTATGCGTACCCGTGGCTATGTAAGCGAATGCAAGTATACCCGTGACCACGTAAGCTTGCCCCATGGCTATGTATGCGTACCCGTGGCTATGTAAGCGAATGTAAGTAAACTAGGAAACATGGGGCACGGCAGATGTGAACTAAGGTTGTAAATAGCAGGCGGTAGAAAGTGGCACAACCTGAAATGTTTGGGATCCCCACATGTGCACCTTCGTTTTGTGTAACTTTTTTTTAAAACTGCCATGGCAACTGTGTGTGATTTTTAAGGAAGGCCCTATTGGCCTTGACAAAATAATTTAGGCCTATATTTATTTTTTAGTAGGAGTAAAGAAATTTAGTCTGCCTCAGGCATGTTGGTGTATCAACGAAGCTATGTGGCAAGGCCATGTGTGTGTGTGTGTGTATGTGTGTGTATGTGTGTGTGTAGTGCGGTTGACTCGCGCTGCATACGTGTGTGAGGATTGCACATGGCACGGCAGATATGGAGTAAGCTTTTACATGGCATGCCAGTCGTGTGTGAGGCTTGGTTAATAGAACAAAGCTTGTATCAAAACCAAACCTACGTGAGCGTGGGTGGGGGGGGGGGGGGGGTTACGGAAGTGTGTTTGACTCGCGCGGCAGATGCTAACGAAGATTGAAAATGACACTGTAGATGTGAACTAAGCTTGCAGATCTATCGCCAGTCGTGTGGGAGGCTTGGTGTATAGACATATAAGACGGGGTGACAAGCCATATCGGCCATATGTGTAGAACCGACGCGGCAAACGCGTTTGAAGATAGCACATAGCACGGCAGACGTGTACTAACTTGGTACATGGTACGGCAGATGTGTTAGACGCTTGAACATGGCACGGCAGACACGTTGTACAAAATAGTGATTATAGGGACGCACCTTCGACGGAAGTGAAGACGAGCGTTCAATAGACGAGTACAAAGTTCGGTCTAGACCTGTCGATGCATGGGGAGTCTGTAGACGCTTGCCCTCGCTCTTTACAACTGCGTTCAATAGACGAGTACAAAGTTCGGTCTAGACCTGTCGATGCATGGGGAGTCTGTAGACGCTTGCCCTCGCTCTTTACAACTGCGTTCAATAGACGAGTACAAAGTTCGGTCTAGACCTGTCGATGCATGGGGAGTCTGTAGACGCTTGCCCTCGCTCGTTACAACTGTTTCACTTCTTGCGAGATGGGCACGAGCAAGTGGTCCCTCGCGTGTACGGAGCGATAAACGGGATTCGAGGGACCATTAGCGCCGATGCAAGGCACAGATGCGTATGAATAATATTGGTCCCTCGATGAGGGACCAACCGCAATACGCAATGTATTGCATCTGGGCCATACGCATCAAGTGCGGGGGTCAGGATTCGTTGCACAGTACAACACTGGGCCCAAAACGCGAGTCACTCGAAGATGATAAACAAATAATTTTAGTCGTGCCCGGACCATACATGTATGTCAATTAAATCAATTGATTTTCAATTGGCAGCCAAACGAACGGAAGGCATAAGTGGTGTCGTGACTCTAAGCTTTTCTCGTATGAATGATAGCTTGTTGATGTGTGCCCGTGACCTAGAACGCTGACGGCGTAGTATGTATGGATTTGAACGAGGGTACCCATGTCTGTTGTAAAGGCTACGTACCCGTGGTTATGTAAGCTAATGCAAGTATACCCGTGACCACGTAAGCTTGCCCCATGGCTATGTATGCGTACCCGTGGCTATGTAAGCGAATGCAAGTATACCCGTGACCACGTAAGCTTGCCCCATGGCTATGTATGCGTACCCGTGGCTATGTAAGCGAATGTAAGTATACTAGGAAACATGGGGCACGGCAGATGTGAACTAAGGTTGTAAATAGCAGGCGGTAGAAAGTGGCACAACCTGAAATGTTTGGGATCCCCACATGTGCACCTTCGTTTTGTGTAACTTTTTTTTAAAACTGCCATGGCAACTGTGTGTGATTTTTAAGGAAGGCCCTATTGGCCTTGACAAAATAATTTAGGCCTATATTTATTTTTTAGTAGGAGTAAAGAAATTTAGTCTGCCTCAGGCATGTTGGTGTATCAACGAAGCTATGTGGCAAGGCCATGTGTGTGTGTGTGTGTATGTGTGTGTATGTGTGTGTGTAGTGCGGTTGACTCGCGCTGCATACGTGTGTGAGGATTGCACATGGCACGGCAGATATGGAGTAAGCTTTTACATGGCATGCCAGTCGTGTGTGAGGCTTGGTTAATAGAACAAAGCTTGTATCAAAACCAAACCTACGTGAGCGTGGGTGGGGGGGGGGGGGGGGGGTTACGGAAGTGTGTTTGACTCGCGCGGCAGATGCTAACGAAGATTGAAAATGACACTGTAGATGTGAACTAAGCTTGCAGATCTATCGCCAGTCGTGTGGGAGGCTTGGTGTATAGACATATAAGACGGGGTGACAAGCCATATCGGCCATATGTGTAGAACCGACGCGGCAAACGCGTTTGAAGATAGCACATAGCACGGCAGACGTGTACTAACTTGGTACATGGTACGGCAGATGTGTTAGACGCTTGAACATGGCACGGCAGACACGTTGTACAAAATAGTGATTATAGGGACGCACCTTCGACGGAAGTGAAGACGAGCGTTCAATAGACGAGTACAAAGTTCGGTCTAGACCTGTCGATGCATGGGGAGTCTGTAGACGCTTGCCCTCGCTCTTTACAACTGCGTTGAATAGACGAGTACAAAGTTCGGTCTAGACCTGTCGATGCATGGGGAGTCTGTAGACGCTTGCCCTCGCTCTTTACAACTGCGTTCAATAGACGAGTACAAAGTTCGGTCTAGACCTGTCGATGCATGGGGAGTCTGTAGACGCTTGCCCTCGCTCTTTACAACTGTTTCACTTCTTGCGAGATGGGCACGAGCAAGTGGTCCCTCGCGTGTACGGAGCGATAAACGGGATTCGAGGGACCATTAGCGCCGATGCAAGGCACAGATGCGTATGAATAATATTGGTCCCTCGATGAGGGACCAACCGCAATACGCAATGTATTGCATCTGGGCCATACGCATCAAGTGCGGGGGTCAGGGTTGGTAACCATTTCTACCGTTGGCAGGGTTATCGTTGGCAATGAATAAAAATGGTTACCTAATGAGCAACCACACGCCTATTCAATGTATTGCCAACGGTACCGACGCCACCGCCATGCCACTATTAGGCGATGCATTTACCAGTGAAAAGTGTAGAACAGAATGGGAAAAGAAAACTAAACAAATCAGAGATGTAATAAATGGTAGAGAAAAAGAAATGAAGATAGCGAGGGAGAAAAAACTCAAACATGCAATAAAAGTACACAAAGAAGGAAGAATCTTCGTAGAGAATTGTCTTTTAGAGAAAGGGAAAATGCAAAACAGTGTGGTATCACAGAATAAAGGAAATGGACTAATAGATAGTGATAGAAGCAAGAGTAATGAGGGTACATCATGTGGAGGAAACAAAGCAATAGAACCCAATAAAAATTCAGGGACCCCAAATGAGGCAGGCGATAACTTTGGAGAAGTAGATGGTGTAATGAATAAGATGGGTGTTAGTACAGTTGAAGCGTGTGGGGAGAGTGGTATTTCAGGAAAGCAGAACATAAGCAGAGGGATGGAGGAAATACCAAATGTAGAAAAGGGAAAACAGATTAGAGGGGAGACAGAGAATCTTTGGATTGCTGGTAATAGTAGAGAGGTAGAGTATACAAGGAAGGCAGGAAATGCAGGGAAGGCAGGAACAGCAGGAAAGGTAGACAGTGCAGGAAAAACAGTGAGTGATAGTAGATGGAAAAATAGAAGAACATGGATCCCTTATGGGAGACACAATGGGTGGTACATCACAGGGGGTTGGCATAGAGCTAATAGATGGTTCAAAAGGGATGATAGAAATAATAATTTCAGTAGCTGGGATGATGTACAAGGAAGAGATTGGAACGATGGAAGGGGAGGAAGAAGCTGGAATGATAGAGACTGGAATGATGGAAGAGGAGGTTGGGCTGATAGAAGAAACATTCTTGTAGATGGAGGAGGAAGGGAGAACAACGTAGGACCCCCAGGAAGCTTTTGGAGAGGGGATAGAAGAGTAGCACACCCAAATGTCAGTTGGACCCAACACTGGAGGGACCACCATTTTTAGAGTCCCTCTACACCCATGATAGATTAAATAGCACCCAAGGCGTAGAGGGTATTCATAATGTACGTGCTGAATCCCACTACCAAACCCACTACCACTACTATTTCCACTACCAATCCCACTACCAATCCCACTACCAATATCACTACCAATCCCACTACCACTACCACTACCAATCTCACTACCAATCCCACTACCAATCCCACTACCAATACCACTGCCACTACCAATCCCACTACCACTAAGCAATCGGTCTCGGCGCGCCGAATTGCCCCGAATTGTTTCACATTGATCCTGCGAAAGTGCAGGAATCCGTCGCTGCGCGCCGAATTGTGCTAAATTTTTGCAGATTGAACCAAAGAAAGTGCAGCAATCGGTCGCAGTGCGCCGAATTGTGCCGAATAACATATTGCAGATTGATCGTGCGAAAGTGCAGCAATCCGTCTCAGCGCACCGAATTGCGCCAAATTGTTGCAGATTGATCCCGCCATAGTGAAACAATCAGGCTCAGCGCGCCGAATTACCCCGAATTGTTGCAGATTGATCCGGCGATAGTGCAGCAATCCGTTGTAGCACGCCGAATTGTTACAGATTGATCCCGCAATCCCACTTCAATTACCAATACCAATCCCACTACCAATCCCATTACCACTACCACTACCAATCCCACTACCAATCCCACTACCACTACCACTGCAAATTCACCTACCAATCCCACTACCACTACAATTTCCACTACCAATCCCACAACCAATCCCACTACCAATCCCACTACCAATCCCACCACCACTACCACAACCACTACCAATCGCACAACCACTACCACTACGAATCCCACTACCGATCCCACTACCACTACAATTACCACTACCAATCCCACTATCAATCCCACTACCAATCCCACTACCAATCCCACTACCAATCCCACTACCACTACCACTACTACTACCAATCCCACTACCAATCCCACTACCTCTACCACTACCACTACCAATCCCACTACCACTACCACTACCAATTCCACTACCAATCCCACTACCAATCCCACTACCAATCCCACTACCACTACCAATCCCACTACCAATCCCACTACCAATCCCACTGCCACTACCACTACCACTACCAATCCCACTACCAATCCCACTACCACTACCACTACCAATCCCACTACCACTACCACTACCAATTCCCCTACCAATCCCACTACCACTACAATTTCCACTACCAATCCCACAACCAATCCCACTTCCAATCCCACTACCAATCCCACTACCACTACCACTACCACTACCACTACCAGTCCCACTACCACTACCACTACCAATCCCACTACCACTACCACTACAAATCCCACTACCGATCCCACTACCACTACAATTACCACTACCAATCGCACTACCACTATAACTACGAATCCCACTACCGATCCCACTACCACTACAATTAAAACTACCAATCCCACTATCAATCCCACTACCAATCCCACTACCAATCCCACTACCAATCCCACTACCACTACCACTACTACTACCAATCCCACTACCAATCCCACTACCTCTACCACTACCACTACCAATCCCACTACCAATCCCACTACCTCTACCACTACCAATCCCACTACCACTACCACTACCAATTCCCCTACCAATCCCACTACCACTACAATTTCCACTACCAATCCCACTACCAATCCCACGACCAATCCCACTACTAATCCCACTACCACTACCACTACCACTACCAATCCCACTATCAATCCCACTACCAATCCCACTACCAATCCCACTACCACTACCAATCCCACTACCAATCCCACTACCAATCCCACTACCCCTACCACTACTACTTCTACCAATCCCACTACCAATCCCACTACCACTACCACTACCAATCCCATACCACTACCACTACCAATCCCACTACCACTACCACTACGAATCCCACTACCGATCCCACTACAACTACAATTACCACTACCAATCCCACTATCAATCCCACTCCCAATCCGACTACCAATCCCACTACCAATCCCACTACCACTACCACTGCTACTACCAATCCCACTACCAATCCCACTACCTCTACCACTATCACTACCAATCCCACTACCACAACCACTACCAATCCCACTACCAATCCCACTACCAATCCCACTACCACTACCACTACCACTACCAATCCCACTACCAATCCCACTACCTCTACCACTACCACTACCAATCCCACTACCACTACCACTACCAATCCCACTACCAATCCCACTACCAATCCCACTACCAATCCCACTACCACTACCAATCCCACTACCAATCCCACTACCAATCCCACTACCACTACCACTACCACTACCAATCCCACTACCAATCCCACTACTACTACCACTATTACTACCAATTCCCCTACCAATCCCACTACCACTACAATTTCCACTGACAATCCCACTACCAATCCCACTACCAATCCCACTACCAATCCCACTACCACTACAATTTCCACTACCAATCCCACTACCAATCCCACTACCAATCCCACTACCAATCCCACTACCACTACCAATCCCACTACCAATCCCACTACCAATCCCACTACCACTACCACTACAACTACCAATCCCACTACCAATCCCACTACCACTACCACTACCAATCTCACTACCACTAAGCAATCGGTCTCGGCGCGCCGAATTGCCCCGAATTGTTACAGATTGATCCTGCGAAAGTGCAGGAATCCGTCGCTGCGCGCTGAATTGTGCTGAATTTATGCATATTGAATTAAAGAAAGTGCAGCAATCGGTCGCAGTGCGCCGAATTGTGCCAAATAACATATTGCATATTGATCCTGCGAAAGTGCAGCAATCAGTCTCAGCGCGCCGAATTGCGCCAAATTGTTGCAGATTGATCCCGCCATTGTGAAGCAATCGGTCTCAGCGCGCCGAATTACCCCGAATTGTTGCAGATTGATCAGGCGATAGTGCAGCAATCTGTTGTAGCGCGGCGAACTGTTACAGATTGGTTCCGCGTAAGTGCTGCAATCCGTCGCAGCGCGCCGAATTGCGCCAAATTGTTACAGATTGATCCCGCAAAAGTGCACCAATCTGTCGCAGCGCGCCGAATTGCGCTGAATTGTTACAGATTGATCCCGCAATCCCACTTCAATTACCACTACCAATCCCACTACCAATCCCATTACCACTACCACTACCAATCCCACTACCAATCCCACTACCACTACCACTACAAATTCACCTACCAATCCCACTACCACTACAAATTCCACTACCAATCCCACTACCAATCCCACCACCACTACCACTACCACTACCAATCGCACTACCACTACCACTACGAATCCCACTACCGATCCCACTACCACTACAATTACCACTACCAATCCCACTATCAATCCCACTACAAATCCCACTACCAATACCACTACCAATCCCACTACAACTACCACTACCAATCTCACTACCAATCCCACTACCAATCCCACTACCAATCCCACTACCACTACCAATCCCACTACCAATCCCACTACAAATCCCACTACCAATCCCACTACCAATCCCACTACCACTACCACTACTACTACCAATCCCACTACCAATCCCACTACCTCTACCACTACCACTACCTCTACCACTACCACTACCACAACCAATCCCACTACCAATCCCACTACCAATCCCACTACCAATCCCACTACCACTACCAATCCCACAACCAATTCAACTACCTCTACCACAACCACTACCAATCCCACTACCACTACCACTACCAATCCCACTACCAATCCCACTACCAATCCCACTACCAATCCCACTACCACTACCAATCCCACTACCAATCCCACTACCAATCCCACTACCACTACCACTACCAATCCCACTACCACTACCACTACCAATTCCCCTACCAATCCCACTACCACTACAATTTCCACTACCAATCCCACTACCAATCCCACTACCATTCCCACTACCAATCCCACTACCACTACCACTACCAATACCAATCCCACTACCAATCCCACTACCAATCCCACTACCAATCCCACTACCACTACCAATCATACTACCAATCCCACTACCAATCCCAATCCCACTACCACTACCACTACCAATCCCACTACCAAACCCACTACCACTACTATTTCCACTACCAATCCCACTACCAATCCCACTACCAATATCACTACCAATCCCACTACCACTACCACTACCAATCTCACTACCAATCCCACTACCAATCCCACTACCAATCCCACTACCACTACCAATCCCACTACCAATCCCACTACCAAACCCACTACCACTACTATTTCCACTACCAATCCCACTACCAATCCCACTACCAATATCACTACCAATCCCACTACCACTACCACTACCAATCTCACTACCAATCCCACTACCAATCCCACTACCAATACCACTGCCACTACCAATCCCACTACCACTAAGCAATCGGTCTCGGCGCGCCGAATTGCCCCGAATTGTTTCACATTGATCCTGCGAAAGTGCAGGAATCCGTCGCTGCGTGCTGAATTGTGCTAAATTTTTGCAGATTGAACCAAAGAAAGTGCAGCAATCGGTCGCAGTGCGCCGAATTGTGCCGAATAACATATTGCAGATTGATTGTGCGAAAGTGCAGCAATCCGTCTCAGCGCACCGAATTGCGCCAAATTGTTGCAGATTGATCCCGCCATAGTGAAACAATCAGGCTCAGCGCGCCGAATTACCCCGAATTGTTGCAGATTGATCCGGCGATAGTGCAGCAATCCGTTGTAGCGCGCCGAATTGTTACAGATTGATCCCGCAATCCCACTTCAATTACCAATACCAATCCCACTACCAATCCCATTACCACTACCACTACCAATCCCACTACCAATCCCACTACCACTACCACTGCAAATTCACCTACCAATCCCACTACCACTACAATTTCCACTACCAATCCCACAACCAATCCCACTACCAATCCCACTACCAATCCCACCACCACTACCACAACCACTACCAATCGCACAACCACTACCACTACGAATCCCACTACCGATCCCACTACCACTACAATTACCACTACCAATCCCACTATCAATCCCACTACCAATCCCACTACCAATCCCACTACCAATCCCACTACCACTACCACTACTACTACCAATCCCACTACCAATCCCACTACCTCTACCACTACCACTACCAATCCCACTACCACTACCACTACCAATTCCACAACCAATCCCACTACCAATCCCACTACCAATCCCACTACCACTACCAATCCCACTACCAATCCCACTACCAATCCCACTGCCACTACCACTACCACTACCAATCCCACTACCAATCCCACTACCACTACCACTACCAATCCCACTACCACTACCACTACCAATTCCCCTACCAATCCCACTACCACTACAATTTCCACTACCAATCCCACAACCAATCCCACTTCCAATCCCACTACCAATCCCACTACCACTACCACTACCACTACCACTACCAGTCCCACTACCACTACCACTACCAATCCCACTACCACTACCACTACAAATCCCACTACCGATCCCACTACCACTACAATTACCACTACCAATCGCACTACCACTATAACTACGAATCCCACTACCGATCCCACTACCACTACAATTAAAACTACCAATCCCACTATCAATCCCACTACCAATCCCACTACCAATCCCACTACCAATCCCACTACCACTACCACTACTACTACCAATCCCACTACCAATCCCACTACCTCTACCACTACCACTACCAATCCCACTCCCAATCCCACTACCTCTACCACTACCAATCCCACTACCACTACCACTACCAATTCCCCTACCAATCCCACTACCACTACAATTTCCACTACCAATCCCACTACCAATCCCACGACCAATCCCACTACTAATCCCACTACCACTACCACTACCACTACCAATCCCACTACCAATCCCACTACCAATCCCACTACCACTACCAATCCCACTACCAATCCCACTACCAATCCCACTACCACTACCACTACTACTTCTACCAATCCCACTACCAATCCCACTACCACTACCACTACCACTACCAATCCCATACCACTACCACTACCAATCCCACTACCACTACCACTACGAATCCCACTACCGATCCCACTACAACTACAATTACCACTACCAATCCCACTATCAATCCCACTCCCAATCCGACTACCAATCCCACTACCAATCCCACTAACACTACCACTGCTACTACCAATCCCACTACCAATCCCACTACCTCTACCACTATCACTACCAATCCCACTACCACAACCACTACCAATCCCACTACCAATCCCACTACCAATCCCACTACCACTACCACTACCACTACCAATCCCACTACCAATCCCACTACCTCTACCACTACCACTACCAATCCCACTACCACTACCACTACCAATCCCACTACCAATCCCACTACCAATCCCACTACCAATCCCACTACCACTACCAATCCCACTACCAATCCCACTACCAATCCCACTACCACTACCACTACCACTACCAATCCCACTACCAATCCCACTACCACTACCACTATTACTACCAATTCCCCTACCAATCCCACTACCACTACAATTTCCACTGACAATCCCACTACCAATCCCACTACCAATCCCACTACCAATCCCACTACCACTACAATTTCCACTACCAATCCCACTACCAATCCCACTACCAATCCCACTACCAATCCCACTACCACTACCAATCCCACTACCAATCCCACTACCAATCCCACTACCACTACCACTACAACTACCAATCCCACTACCAATCCCACTACCGCTACCACTACCAATCTCACTACCACTAAGCAATCGGTCTCGGCGCGCCGAATTGCCCCGAATTGTTACAGATTGATCCTGCGAAAGTGCAGGAATCCGTCGCTGCGCGCTGAATTGTGCTGAATTTATGCATATTGAATTAAAGAAAGTGCAGCAATCGGTCGCAGTGCGCCGAATTGTGCCAAATAACATATTGCATATTGATCCTGCGAAAGTGCAGCAATCAGTCTCAGCGCGCCGAATTGCGCCAAATTGTTGCAGATTGATCCCGCCATTGTGAAGCAATCGGTCTCAGCGCGCCGAATTACCCCGAATTGTTGCAGATTGATCAGGCGATAGTGCAGCAATCCGTTGTAGCGCGGCGAACTGTTACAGATTGGTTCCGCGTAAGTGCTGCAATCCGTCGCAGCGCGCCGAATTGCGCCAAATTGTTACAGATTGATCCCGCAAAAGTGCACCAATCTGTCGCAGCGCGCCGAATTGCGCTGAATTGTTACAGATTGATCCCGCAATCCCACTTCAATTACCACTACCAATCCCACTACCAATCCCATTACCACTACCACTACCAATCCCACTACCAATCCCACTACCACTACCACTACAAATTCACCTACCAATCCCACTACCACTACAAATTCCACTACCAATCCCACTACCAATCCCACCACCACTACCACTACCACTACCAATCGCACTACCACTACGAATCCCACTACCGATCCCACTACCACTACAATTACCACTACCAATCCCACTATCAATCCCACTACAAATCCCACTACCAATACCACTACCAATCCCACTACAACTACCACTACCAATCTCACTACCAATCCCACTACCAATCCCACTACCAATCCCACTACCACTACCAATCCCACTACCAATCCCACTACAAATCCCACTACCAATCCCACTACCAATCCCACTACCACTACCACTACTACTACCAATCCCACTACCAATCCCACTACCTCTACCACTACCACTACCTCTACCACTACCACTACCACTACCAATCCCACTGCCAATCCCACTACCAATCCCACTACCAATCCCACTACCACTACCAATCCCACAACCAATTCAACTACCTCTACCACAACCACTACCAATCCCACTACCACTACCACTACCAATCCCACTACCAATCCCACTACCAATCCCACTACCAATCCCACTACCACTACCAATCCCACTACCAATCCCACTACCAATCCCACTACCACTACCACTACCAATCCCACTACCACTACCACTACCAATTCCCCTACCAATCCCACTACCACTACAATTTCCACTACCAATCCCACTACCAATCCCACTACCATTCCCACTACCAATCCCACTACCACTACCACTACCAATACCAATCCCACTACCAATCCCACTACCAATCCCACTACCAATCCCACTACCACTACCAATCATACTACCAATCCCACTACCAATCCCAATCCCACTACCACTACCACTACCAATTCCCCTACCAATCCCACTACCACTACAATTTCCACTGACAATCCCACTACCAATCCCACTACCAATCCCACTACCAAACCCACTACCACTACTATTTCCACTTCCAATCCCACTACCAATCCCACTACCAATACCACTACCAATCCCACTACAACTACCACTACCAATCTCACTACCAATCCCACTACCAATCCCACTACCAATCCCACTACCACTACCAATCCCACTACCAATCCCACTACCAATCCCACTACCACTACCAATACCAATCCCACTACCAATCCCACTACCACTGCCACTACCCAGAGATAATATATAGAGGGATTGGCAACGCGTCACGTGAGCCATAGATATTTGCAATTTTATGTGTGCCATCCGACCTGCTGTGAATCACACGTACATCGAAGTGTGAAAGGGGTACGAAAATTCGCTGGCGTTTTGGAACAAAGATGGATAGGCACGTTTCACTGTAGTACGCAAGCAGGTTATTGTGTATGTGTATTTTAACAAGTTTTTCAGGATCGAGAGTTCTCCGCGTCATTTTATTTTTGTCCAAGTTAAGCGAAAATTTCCAATGTTGGGTGCGCTCTTTTTTGTGGGACAGTATCTAGTGAATTGACGGGTTGTTCTTTCTGAAATCCGTTACCCCAACTTAAAAATGGTTGTATTTTAGCGTGCCATTCTTGTTTTGCCAATAACGCGCTCAGAACCACCCGTATAACATATCGTGTATGCAAATCTTGTGGGACAGTGTAGTCATTGCTAAGCAAGCTAGTACTATAAAACCTATACTGGCTTGTAGCACATTCCTTACATTTTAGCGTCCAAGTATAGTGATGTGCACCACGCGTTTGGTTGACAACCTGCATTTTTTCGAAGGGAAGGTGAATTTATTCGCAAAAGAACGGCGAGCGCCCACAGCCTCGCGAGAATAGTCTGTTTCTTGATCGTTGAGTAATCCCACTAGCCGGCTCTATCCAGCTTTTATTACCGTTGACAAGAGTGTGTTGTTCCCTTCTTGAATGTGTATAAAAGTTTAGCATGCAACCACTACTGCTTAAAAGTCCAATTGGTTTCAAACGATCCTACTCTACTCCTCCCACCCATCTCGAATGTAACCTTAAAATACCCCCTACACAATCCCATTTGTCATCTGTGGTGAGGGGATGGGATTTATTGTTGCTTGGAAGAGTGTGTGTGTGTGGGGGGGGGTGGGACAAAGGGATTCAACAGGAGCAGTTGTGATGTAATGGAATGGGTTCAGGAGCTGGTGCACTGTGAAGGGGGTCTGGATCGAGTGGAATTTGGATAATGCATAACTGCACAAAAGGAAAAACAGTCCTGTGACTCTCATCTTCCCTCCTCCCACTCTTTACTGTAACTATAAATACCGCCAAATTAGCAACCCCCCCCCCCCCCCAACACCTCCACATGCCCAAACCCCACTTCTTTTACTGGAACAGGCCACTACATGTTAGTAAGGTTCACAGTGCACCAAGTTATGGTGGCTCTGTATCAATGCAATTAGTGTTGCATGGTTGTGAAGCCTACAGGATATAAATATGACTTTTGTAACTTGTAAGTTAGCAACGATTAAGCTAGTAAACCATATCACCCAAAGGTCAATGCCAATCCATTCCTATAGGATTATAGTTGATTGAGGAATAAAGCAAAACTGGTTGTCAGATCAGTGGACTTATGTCTAGCTTTTCATACTCAAAGTGCCTGTACAAGGCTACAGGAAATTTCTATGGATTCACGTGTGAATGGCACGCGTTAATTAGCGTTAAGTGAACTCGTTGCCAATCCCTCTATATATTATCTCTGCACTACCAATCCCACTACCACTAAGCAATCGGTCTCGGCGCGCCGAATTGCCCCGAATTGTTACAGATTGATCCTGCGAAAGTGCAGGAATCCGTTGCTGCGCGCCGAATTGTGCTGAATTTTTGCAGATTGAACCAAAGAAAGTGCAGCAATCGGTCGCAGTGCGCCGAATTGTGCCGAATAACATATTGCAGATTGATCGTGCGAAAGTGCAGCAATCCGTCTCAGCGCGCCGAATTGCGCCAAATTGTTGCAGATTGATCCCGCCATAGTGAAACAATCAGGCTCAGCGCGCCGAATTACCCCGAATTGTTGCAGATTGATCCGGCGATAGTGCAGCAATCCGTTGTAGCGCGCCGAACTGTTACAGATTGATCCCGCAATCCCACTTCAATTACCAATACCAATCCCACTACCAATCCCATTACCACTACCACTACCAATCCCACTACCAATCCCACTACCACTACCACTGCAAATTCACCTACCAATCCCACTACCACTACAATTTCCACTACCAATCCCACAACCAATCCCACTACCAATCCCACTACCAATCCCGCCACCACTACCACATCCACTACCAATCGCACAACCACTACCACTACGAATCCCACTACCGATCCCACTACCACTACAATTACCATTACCAATCCCACTATCAATCCCACTACCAATCCCACTACCAATCCCACTACCAATCCCACTACCACTACCACTACTACTACCAATCCCACTACCAATCCCACTACCTCTACCACTACCACTACCAATCCCACTACTACTACCACTACCAATCCCACTACCAATCCCACTACAAATCCCACTACCAATCCCACTACCACTACCACTACCACTACCAATCCCACTGCCAATCCCACTACCTCTACCACTACCACTACCAATCCCACTACCACTACCACTACCAATTCCACTACCAATCCCACTACCAATCCCACTACCAATCCCACTACCACTACCAATCCCACTACCAATCCCACTACCAATCCCACTACCACTACCACTACCACTACCAATCCCACTACCAATCCCACTACCACTACCACTACCAATCCCACTACCACTACCACTACCAATTCCCCTACCAATCCCACTACCACTACAATTTCCACTACCAATCCCACAACCAATCCCACTTCCAATCCCACTACCAATCCCACTACCACTACCACTACCACTACCACTACCAGTCCCACTACCACTACCACTACCAATCCCACTACCACTACCACTACAAATCCCACTACCGATCCCACTACCACTACAATTACCACTACCAATCGCACTACCACTACCACTACGAATCCCACTACCGATCCCACTACCACTACAATTAAAACTACCAATCCCACTATCAATCCCACTACCAATCACACTACCAATCCCACTACCAATCCCACTACCACTACCACTACTACTACCAATCCCACTACCAATCCCACTACCTCTACCACTACCACTACCAATCCCACTACCAATCCCACTACCTCTACCACTACCAATCCCACTACCAATTCCCCTACCAATCCCACTACCACTACAATTGCCACTACCAATCCCACTACCAATCCCACGACCAATCCCACTACTAATCCCACTACCACTACCACTACCACTACCAATCCCACTACCAATCCCACTACCAATCCCACTACCAATCCCACTACCACTACCAATCCCACTACCAATCCCACTACCAATCCCACTACCACTACCACTACTACTTCTACCAATCCCACTACCAATCCCACTACCACTACCACTACCAATCCCATACCACTACCACTACCAATCCCACTACCACTACCACTACGAATCCCACTACCGATCGCACTACCACTACAATTACCACTACCAATCCCACTATCAATCCCACTCCCAATCCGACTACCAATCCCACTACCAATCCCACTACCACTACCACTGCTACTACCAATCCCACTACCAATCCCACTACCTCTACCACTATCACTACCAATCCCACTACCACAACGACCACCAATCCCACTACCAATCCCACTACCAATCCCACTACCACTACCACTACCACTACCAATCCCACTACCAATCCCACTACCTCTACCACTACCACTACCAATCCCACTACCACTACCACTACCAATCCCACTACCAATCCCACTACCAATCCCACTACCAATCCCACTACCACTACCAATCCCACTACCAATCGCACTACCAATCCCACTACCACTACCACTACCACTACCAATCCCACTACCAATCCCACTACCACTACCACTACCACTACCAATTCCCCTACCAATCCCACTACCACTACAATTTCCACTGACAATCCCACTACCAATCACACTACCAATCCCACTACCAATCCCACTACCACTACAATTTCCACTACCAATCCCACTACCAATCCCACTACCAATCCCACTACCAATCCCACTACCACTACCACTACCACTACCAATCCCACTACCAATCCCACTACCACTACCACTACCAATCTCACTACCACTGTACTGATGAAGGCGGGTAGCCGAAATATATTTACAGCCGAAGTGAGTCAATTGAACGGGATATAAGATAAAGAGGATAGAGGGATAGTACGTGAGACGAGAGATAGAGAAGTAAGCGCGCACGTTGAGAGATAGAAGCAAGCGCGGGTGCTAAGAGTGAGCGAGCGCACGTAGCGAGAGTGAGCGCTAATTGGAAAACACTGGTACTCGTGGAAAAGAACATGGCGTCGATGGAACTGAGGCAAAAGAAACTGGAACACACACCGCCGAATAGGACGGGAGTGAAGATGCAAGACACTACTCTTAAAATTAAAAAGGTAAACGTTGCTGTGAATACTATACCAGCACACACGCATGATATGTCTGTACAAGCATGCGTTAAAACAAGTCAGAAAGACGCTTGTGTGGAAGCGTGTATGTATCAATGGAAGTTGTCCACAGATAGACACATACAAACAAATGTGACATATACAAGAAATGCAGATTTACACACACAAACAGATGAGCCTTATAACACTAGAGAAGCTGGCGTGCAAACAACAAACACAAGCATGAATATGGTAGAGACAATGACACAAACAATGTGTACTAATATGAATACAGAAGAAACAACTACACAAACAGAGGATATTAGCAGTACAAAACAAAATACATATACTCAAACAGAGAAAATACAAGAGAGAACACAGGTACAAAAAGAAACAACCTTAAACATGGATATGGAAGAAACGTTAGTACAAGAAAAGCCTAATAAAATCTCTGAATTTATTAAAAATAACAATATCAATGAACTCTTTAAACAATATTATAAAACTAGAAAATTTTTTGAAAAAGCTTTACATCACAAATTATTCAATGAACTGTGTGTAGACAATAGTACAATTCCCAAAGGTTTAAAAATAGAAGTGCCATGTGCCACAATAGGGGCAGATGAAGATTTAAAAAAAGAATGGGATAAAATATTAAATCACTGTTCCCTACAACTCCAACAAGCCAATGATAGACACTTAACCAAATTAAATAATAAAGTAATAAAACAATTGGAAAGCATTGAAAAGTACATGGAGACACAAGAAGAACAGAAACAAGAATGGCATAGAATACAAGACAAAATAGAGAATGAACTGAAAAAAGTACACTGGGATTTAAAAACACAAAGAGAGAAAAAAATAAAACATTTAGCTATTTTAAAAATGCAAACAGAAAATAAAAATAATAATAACCAAGATGTAAAGAAAGGGCAAAAGAATAATTCAAGTACCAAAAAAATTACCCCTATAAATTCCCAACAACACCACCTAGGACACCAGCAACCCCCCCCAAACTCCCAACCATACCCAGCACCACAACATCCACCCCCTCCAAATTTCCCATCACACTATCTACC
Source organism: Eunapius fragilis (assembly GCA_963681505.1). Taxonomy (NCBI): domain Eukaryota; kingdom Metazoa; phylum Porifera; class Demospongiae; order Spongillida; family Spongillidae; genus Eunapius; species Eunapius fragilis. The sequence goes on along the minus strand of OY811976.1, from coordinate 10,425,090 downwards.
CCCTCCAAGCTTCCAACCAGCACCACACCATCCACCCCCTCCAAATTTCCCATCACACCATCTACCCCCTCCAAACTTCCAACCAGCACTACACCACCCACCCCCCCCAAATTTCCCATCACACCATCCACTCCCTCCAAGCTTCCAACCAGCACCACACCACCCACCCCCTCCAAATTTCCCAGCACACCATCCACCCCCTGGTAACTTTCAACGAGCACCACACTATCCACCCCCACCATACTTTCCACTACACCATCCACCCCTCCCAAATGCCCAGCTACATCCCCCATCACACTATTTTCCCACCCCAAGCTTCCAACCATACCCCCCTCTATACTGGCCACCACCTCCAAATTTCCCACCACACCTGCCATCATACTACCCACCCCCTCCAAATAGCCAACCACATCCCCCCCCAAATCGTCCACCTCCTTCAAAAGCACAACCACACCCCCCACCTCCCAAAAAACATCCTAAGCCAGTACAACCCAACCCTTATTCTTTTCATTAGACCTCTACACTTATAGAAAGAAAAAAATGGGTGTAGAGGGTGTATACAGTGGATATAATCCACTCAACAAAAATAACCAATCGGTCTCGGCGCGCCGAATTGCCCCGAATTGTTACAGATTGATCCTGCGAAAGTGCAGGAATCCGTCGCTGCGCGCCGAATTGTGCTGAATTTATGCATATTGAATTAAAGAAAGTGCAGCAATCGGTCGCAGTGCGCCGAATTGTGCCAAATAACATATTGCAGATTGATCCTGCGAAAGTGCAGCAATCCGTCTCAGCGCGCCGAATTGCGCCAAATTGTTGCAGATTGATCCCGCCATAGTGAAGCAATCGGTCTCAGCGCCCCGAATTACCCCGAATTGTTGCAGATTGATCAGGCGATAGTGCAGCAATCCGTTGTAGCGCGGCGAATTGTTACAGATTGGTTCCGCGTAAGTGCTGCAATCCATCGCAGCGCGCCGAATTGCGCCAAATTGTTACAGATTGATCCCGCAAAAGTGCACCAATCCGTCGCAGCGCGCCGAATTGCGCTGAATTGTTACAGATTGATCCCGCAATCCCACTTCAATTACCACTACCAATCCCACTACCAATCCCATTACCACTACCACTACCAATCCCACTACCAATCCCACTACCACTACACATACAAATTCACCTACCAATCCCACTACCACTACAAATTCCACTACCAATCCCACTACCAATCCCACCACCACTACCACTACCACTACCAATCGCACTACCACTACCACTACGAATCCCACTACCGATCCCACTACCACTACAATTACCACTACCAATCCCACTATCAATCCCACTACAAATCCCACTACCAATCCCACTACCAATCCCACTACCACTACCACTACTACTACCAATCCCACTACCAATCCCACTACCTCTACCACTACCACTACCATTCCCACTACCACTACCACTACCAATCCCACTACCAATCCCACTACCAATCCCACTACCAATCCCACTACCACTACCACTACCACTACCAATCCCACTACCAATCCCACTACCTCTACCACTACCACTACCAATCCCACTACCACTACCTCTACCAATCCCACTACCAATCCCACTGCCAATCCCACTACCATTTTCACTACCAATCCCACTACCACTACCAATCCCACTACTAATCCCACTACCAATCCCACTACCACTACCACTACCACTACCAATCCCACTACCAATCCCACTACCACTACCACTACCAATCCCACTACCACTACCACTACCAATTCCACTACCAATCCCACTACCACTACAATTTCCACTACCAATCCCACTACCAATCCTACTACCAATCCCACTACCAATCCCACTACCACTACCACTACCACTTCCAATCCCACTACCAATCCCACTACCAATCCCACTACCAATCCCACTACCACTACCAATCCCACTACCAATCCCACTACCAATCCCACTACCACTACCACTGCCAATCCCACTACCAATCCCACTACCACTACCACTGCCAATCCCACTACCACTAAACAATCGGTTTCGGCGCGCCGAATTGCCCCGAATTGTTACAGATTGATCCTGCGAAAGTGCAGGAATCCGTCGCAGCGCGCCGAATTGTGCTGAATTTTTGCTTATTGAACCAAATAGAGTGCAGAAATCGGTCGCAGCGCGCCGAATTGTGCCGAATAACATATTGCAGATTGATCCTGCGAAAGTGCAGCAATCCGTCTCAGCGCGCCGAATTGCGCCGAATTGTTGCAGATTGATCCCGCCATAGTGAAGCAATCGGTCTCAGCGTGCCGAATTGCCCCGAATTGTTACAGATTAATCCTGCGAAAGTGCAGGAATCTGTCGCAGCGTGCCGAATTGTGCTGAATTTTTGCAGATTGAACCAAAGAAAGTGCAGCAATCGGTCGCAGCGCGCCGAATTGCGCCGAATTGTTGCAGATTGATCCGGCGATAGTGCAGCAATCCGTTGTAGCGCGCCGAATTGCGCCAAACTGTTACAGATAGATCCAGCAAAAGTGCACCAATGCGCCGAATTGCGCTGAATTGTTACAGATTGATCCTGCGATCCCACTTCAATTACCACTACCAATCCAACTACCAATCCCATTACCACTACCACTACCAATCCCACTACCAATCCCACTACCACAACCACTACCAATCCCACTACCACTACCACTACCAATTCCCCTACCAATCCCACTACCACATCAATTTCCACTACCAATCCCACTACCAATCCCACTACCAATCCCACTACCAATCCCACCACCACTACCACTACCACTACCAATCCCATACCACTACCACTACCAATCCCACTACCACTACCACTACGAATCCCACTACCGATCCCACTACCACTACAATTACCTCTACCAATCCCACTATCAATCCCACTACCAATCCCACTACCAATCCCACTACCAATCCCACTACCACTACCACTACTACTACCAATCCCACTACCAATCCCACTACCTCTACCACTATCACTACCAATCGCACTACAACTACCACTACCAATCCCACTATCAATCCCACTACCAATCCCACTTCCAATCCCACTACCACTACCACTACCACTACCAATCCCACTACCAATCCCACTACCTCTACCACTACCACTACCAAACCCATTACCACTACCACTACCAATCCCACTACCAATCCCACTACCAATCCCACTACCAATCCCACTACCACTACCAATCCCACTACCAATCCCACTACCAATCCCACTACCACTACCACTACCACTACCAATCCCACTACCAATCCCACTACCACTACCACTACTAATCCCACTACCAATACCACTACCAATTCCCCTACCAATCCCACTACCACTACAATTTCCACTGACAATCCCACTACCAATCCCACTACCAATCCCACTACCAATCCCACTACCACTACAATTTCCACTACCTATCCCACTACCAATCCCACTACCAATCCCACTACCAATCCCACTACCACTACCACTACCAATCTCACTACCAATCCCACTACCAATCCCACTACCAATCCCACTACCACTACCAATCCCACTACCAATCCCACTACCAATCCCACTACCACTACCACTACCACTACCAATCCCACTACCAATCCCACTACCACTACCACTACCAATCCCACTACCACTAAGCAATCGGTCTCGGCGCGCCGAATTGCCCCGAATTGTAAAAGATTGATCGTGCGAAAGTGCAGGAATCCGTCGCTGCGCGCCGAATTGTGCTGAATTTTTGCAGATTGAACCAAAGAAAGTGCAGCAATCGGTCGCAGTGCGCCGAATTGTGCCGAATAACATATTGCAGATTGATCCTGCGAAAGTGCAGCAATCCGTCTCAGCGCGCCGAATTGTTACAGATTGGTTCCGCGAAACTGCTGCAATCCGTCGCAGCGCGCCGATTTGCGCCAAATTGTTACAGATTGATCCCGCAAAAGTGCACCAATCCGTCGCAGCGCGCCGAATTGCGCTGAATTGTTACAGATTGATCCAGCAATCCCACTTCAATTAACACTACCAATCCCACTACCAATCCCATTACCACTATCACTACCAATCCCACTACCAATCCCACTACCACTACCACTACAAATTCACCTACCAATCCCACTACCACTACAAATTCCACTACCAATCCCACTACCAATCCCACCACCACTACCACTACCACTACCAATCGCACTACCACTACCACTACGAATCCCACTACCGATCCCACTACCACTACAATTACAACTACCAATCCCACTATCAATCCCACTACAAATCCCACTACCAATCCCACTACCAATCCCACTACCACTACCACTACTACTACCAATCCCACTACCAATCCCACTACCTCTACCACTACCACTACCAATCCCACTACCACTACCACTACCAATCCCACTACCAATTCCACTACCAAACCCACTACCAATCCCACTACCACTACCACTACCACTACCAATCCCACTACCAATCCCATTACCTCTACCACTACCACTACCAATCCCACTACCACTATCTCTACCAATCCCACTACCAATCCCACTGCCAATCCCACTACCATTCCCACTACCAATCCCACTACCACTACCAATCCCACTACTAATCCCACTACCAATCCCACTACCACTACCTCTACCACTACCAATCCCACTACAAATCCCACTACCACTACCACTACCAATCCCACTACCACTACCACTACCAATTCCACTACCAATCCCACTACCATTCCCACTACCAATCCCACTACCATTCCCACTACCACTACCACTACCAATCCCACTACCACTACCACTACCACTACCAATCCCGCTACCAATCCCACTACCAATCCCACTACCAATCCCACTACCACTACCAATCCCACTACCAATCCCACTACCACTACCACTACCACTGCCTATCCCACTACCACTAAGCAATCGGTCTCGGCGCGCCGAATTGCCCCGAATTGTTACAGATTGATCCTGCGAAAGTGCAGGAATCCGTCGCAGCGCGCCGAATTGTGCTGAATTTTTGCTTATTGAACCAAATAGAGTGCAGCAATCGGTCGCAGCGCGCCGAATTGTGCCGAATAACATATTGCAGTTTGATCCTGCGAAAGTGCAGCAATCCGTCTCAGCGCGCCGAAATGCGCCGAATTGTTGCAGATTGATCCCGCCATAGTGAAGCAATTGGTCTCAGCACGCCGAATTGCCCCGAATTGTTACAGATAGATCCTGCGAAATCGCACGAATCCGTCGCAGCGTGCCGAATCGTGCTGAATTTTTGCAGATTGAACCAAAGAAAGTGCAGCAATCGGTCGCAGCACGCCGAATTGCGCCGAATTGTTGCAGATTGATCCGGCGATAGTGCAGCAATCCGTTATAGCGCGCCAAATTGCGCCAAACTGTTACAGATAGATCCAGCAAAAGTGCACCAATGCGCCGAATTGCGCTGAATTGTTACAGATTGATCCCGCGATCCCACTTCAATTACCACTACCAATCCCACTACCAATCCCATTACCACTACCACTACCAATCCCACTACCAATCCCACTACCACTACCACTACCAATTCCCCTACTAATCCCACTACCACAACAATTTCCTCTACCAATCCCACTACCAATCCCACTACCAATCCCACTACCAATCCCACTACCAATCCCACCACCACTACCACTACCACTACCAATCCCATACCACTACCACTACCAATCCCACTACCACTACCACTACGAATCCCACTACCGATCCCACTACCACTACAATTACCACTACCAATCCCACTATCAATCCCACTACCAATCCCACTACCAATCCCACTACCAATCCCACTACCACTACCACTACTACTACCAATCCCACTACCAATCCCACTACCTCTACCACTATCACTACCAATCCCACTACCACTACCACTACCAATCCCACTACCACTACCACTACCACTACCAATCCCACTACCAATCCCACTACCTCTACCACTACCACTACCAATCCCATTACCACTACCACTACCAATCCCACTACCAATCCCACTACCAATCCCACTACCAATCCCACTACCACTACCAATCCCACTACCAATCCCACTACCACTACCACTACCACTACAAATCCCACTACCAATCCCACTACCACTACCACTACTAATCCCACTACCACTACCACTACCAATACCCCTACCAATCCCACTACCACTACAATTTCCACTGACAATCCCACTACCAATCCCACTACCAATCCCACTACCAATCCCACTACCACTACAATTTCCACTACCAATCCCACTACCAATCCCACTACCAATCCCACTACCAATCCCACTACCACTACCACTACCACTACCAATCTCACTACCAATCCCACTACCAATCCCACTACCAATCCCACTACCACTACCAATCCCACTACCAATCCCACTACCAATCCCACTACCACTACCACTACCACTACCAATCCCACTACCAATCCCACTACCACTACCACTACCAATCCCACTACCACTAAGCAATCGGTCTCGGCGCGCCGAATTGCCCCGAATTGTAAAAGATTGATCGTGCGAAAGTGCAGGAATCCGTCGCTGCGCGCCGAATTGTGCTGAATTTTTGCAGATTGAACCAAAGAAAGTGCAGCAATCGGTCGCAGTGCGCCGATTTGTGCCGAATAACATATTGCAGATTGATCCTGCGAAAGTGCAGCAATCCGTCTCAGCGCGTCGAATTGTTACAGATTGGTTCCGCGAAACTGCTGCAATCCGTCGCAGCGCGCCGATTTGCGCCAAATTGTTACAGATTGATCCCGCAAAAGTGCACCAATCCGTCGCAGCGCGCCGAATTGCGCTGAATTGTTACAGATTGATCCCGCAATCCCACTTCAATTACCACTACCAATCCCACTACCAATCCCATTACCACTACCACTACCAATCCCACTACCAATCCCACTACCACTACCACTACAAATTCACCTACCAATCCCACTACAACTACAATTTCCACTACCAATCCCACTACCAATCCCACTACCAATTCCACTACCAATCCCACCACCACTACCACTACCAATCGCACTACCACTACCACTACTAATCCCACTACCGATCCCACTACCACTACAATTACCACTACCAATCCCACTATCAATCCCACTACAAATCCCACTACCAATCCCACTACCACGACCAATCCCACTACCAATCCCACTACCACTACCACTACCACTACCAATCCCACTACCAATCCCACTACCTCTACCACTACCAATCCCACTACCACTACCACTACCAATTCCCCTACCAATCCCACTACCACTACAATTTCCACTACCAATCCCACTACCAATCCCACTACCAATCCCACTACCAATCCCACTACCAATCCCACTACCACTACCAATCCCACTACCAATCCCACTACCAATCCCACTACCAATCCCACTACCACTACCAATCCCACTACCAATCCCACTACCACTACCACGGCCAATCCCACTACCACTACCACTTCCAATTCCACTTCCACTACCATTACTAATCCCACTACCAATCCCACTACCACTACCACTACCAATCCCACTACCACTACCACAACCACTACCAATCCATCTACCAATCCCACTTCCAGTACTACTACCAATCCCACTCCCACTACCACTACCAATCCCACTACCAATCCCACTACCACTGCAATTACCACTACCAATCCCACTACCACTACTAATACCACTACCAATCCCACTACCAATCCCACTACCAATACCACTACCAATCCCACTACCTCTACCACTACCACTACCAATCCCACTTCCACTACCTCTACCATTACCATTCCCACTACCAATCCCACTACCACTACCACTATCAATCCAACTACCAATCCCACTACCACTACAATTACCACTACCAAACCCAACACCAATCCCACTACCAATCCCACTACCACTACAATTACCACTACCAATCCCACTACCTCGACCACTATGGCTGTCAATCCCACTACCACTACCATTACCAATCCCACTACCAATATAACTACGACTACCACTACCACTATCAATCCAACTACCAATCCCTCTACCACTACCACTACCAATCCCGCTACCAATACCACTACCACTACAATTCTGAGAAGCTCAAAACACGTTACAAGTGGTGTGGGGCAGCTAAGAGGGTCCATTGCAGACCACAGTACATGTACCCACAGCCAAGCTTTTACTGTAATGCATTAGGTGTCAGTCACAGTAAAAGCTTTTTTTAACAAAACCCCATCCTAATAGCATAAAAAGCCATCCTGGGATTGAACGTCCAGGGTTGGAAAAGTGTGTTGTTAACCCATGAAGTATTAGTATAATTATTACCTCAATGTTAGACAGAGCCAGGGTATTCCCACCCTGGACAGTCATTCCCAGAATGCTTTGTGCTCCATTCCAAGATGGATTTTTATTAAAAACCAGCCTAAAAATCCAGGCTGGACGTTTATAACTTTTCCCTACATGACCATATATGTCATGTGGCCTTTCAGTATGTCATATGACCATACATGTCATGTGACCTTGCATGACCATATAAGTCATGTAACCTACTTATCATGTGAGGCCATCTGTGTGGTCCATGTCAGACAGCTGCTCCTCTGTGTACCAGTTGTATGGTACATGGTTTTTGTCCTCTCAGCCCCGCTCTCACATTCCATTTCAGAACTGCTGTCCCTCACTCCACACCTGTACACCTAACCCCTTCATCACCACACCTGTACACCTTACACCTTCATCACCACACCTGTACACCTAACCCCTTCATCACCGCACCTGTACACCTAACCCCTTCATCACCACACCAGTACACCTAACCCCTACATCATCACACCTGTACACCTAACCCCTTCATCACCACACTTGTACACCTAACCCCTTCATCACCACACCTGTACACCTAACCCCTTCATCACCACACCTGTACACCTAACCCCTTCACCACACCTGTACACCTAACCCCTTCATCACCACACCGTACACCTAACCCCTACATCATCACATCTGTACACCTAACCCCTTCATCACCACACCTGTACACCTAACCCCTTCATCACCACACCTGTACACCAAACCCCCTCATCACCACACCTGTACACCTAAACCCTTCATCATCACACCTGTACACCTAACCCCTTCATCATCACACATGTACACCTAACCCCTTCATCATCACACCTGTACACCTAACCCCTTCATCACCACACCTGTACACCTAACCCCTTCATCACCACACCAGTACACCTAACCCCTTCATCACCACACCTGTACACCTAACCCCTTCATCACCATACCTGTACACCTAACCCCTTCACCACACCTGTACACCTAACCCATTCATCATCGCACCTGTACACCTAACCCCTTCATCATCACACCTGTACACCTAACCCCTTCATTATAACCTGTACTGGTGTGGTGATGAATCGGTTAGGTGTACAGGTGTGATGATGAAGGGGTTAGGTGTACAGGTGTGGTGATGAATGGGTTAGGTGTACAGGTGTGGTGATGAAGGGAACAAGGTTTCCGATTGAAAAGAAATAGACCTATACTAGCAACATGTTGTCATATTTAACTGTATGTGCTAATACAGGCTTCTCCTTTTCAATCAGAAACCTTGTTCCCTTGCTTTTTACACCACCATCACCTTTGATCCCTATATACCACCAACCTTTTCGTGTAGAGAATGTTTTTTATTACTTGTTTCCTAAATTCTTGTCGCCATGGGAACGGTTACTCCATATTACATAATGATTACGCAATCAGTTATTCATATATCTGATACCTGAAGATGACCTTCCAGGAGATTCTAAAGTATAACTTGCGCTCTTTAAAACCATTCCTATCTGGAGCTATACTCACCCGAGAAGACGACGACGACGGAGACAAATTGGCTTGGGGACGAGCTGTTTTGTTCTCATAAAGCAAACACTGGAACAAAACATTAACATTAATTTGCTTTCTGGTTCGATAGCAACACTATCCGTTTCTTGGTACGCGGGTCGCGTTTTTGTAATGACTTCATGACTGCAGGATTCGTATATGGAACCTACTCGCGTAGGTTCCGATACAAACGTGCGTCGTCCTGAGAGACCTTGATACTAGTAAACGCCAACCACCAACTTGTGTAAAGGCGCGCGGGAAGCTGATGGGGAAAAAAATCGGCGGGCAACTCTACCATACAACCGCGTTAACTGTTTTGTCCAAGTTGATCGTCACAATTAGTAGTCCCCAAGCAGCGGCGGATACAGGTTTAAGGGGGGGGGGGGGGGCATGGATGGTGGGTGTGGCTGGGGTCGGCTTCTGGCCTGATACGAAAAGCGGGGGGGGGGGGGGTGAGGGGTGCTGTCGTTTTATGGCCCGATACGAAAAGCGAGGGGGGGGGGGGTGCTGTCGGTTTCTGGCCCAAAACGAAGAGCGGAGGGCTGTCGGTTTCTGGCCCGATATAGTCGTGTACCCAGACCCAGATTCCCAACAGCTGCGGATGGATTACATCACCGCTTTCCACGTAGCGGTGATGTAATCCATCCGCAGCTGTTGGGAATCTGGGTCTGGGTACGAGACTTGGCCCGAGAGAGAGGTTGCAGTATCATCCCGGGAAGAGCAGCGGCCATGTTTTTTGGTGTCCCGAGTTCTGTTCAGGTTGTAAATAATCTGTTACAGATTGGAAACATTCTGTAACAGACTGGAGACACCAAAAAACATGGCCGCCGCTCTTCCCGGGATGACACTTCAACCACTCTATACGAAGGGCGGGGGGGGGGGGTGCTGTGTCGGTTTCTGGCCCAAAACGAAGAGCGGCGGGGTGGTGCTGTCGGTTTCTGGTCCGATAAGAAGGGCGTGGGGGGGGGGGGGTTATGATCGCGTATAACGTATCGGGGGGCCCGGGATATACTACAGTAGTAGAGTTCATGCGTGCGGATATCAATAGGCAGCGCAATCGTGCAGCTATATTATAAAATGCGGCCCGAAAAGGTATGAATTTATAAATGGACGGGGGAGGGGGCACGTGCCTCCCCCCCCCCCCTCCCCGCCGCTGCCAAGTATGAACAGATGAACTGTTATTGCTGCTAAGCAACACACGATGTCTATGAGATAGCCTCTGGAGTCTGGAGATACTTTGTGCTTAGGGTAAGTCACGCATTTCAATTCCAAAGGTACACCCCGGAGACCCCGCCACTCTCAAGTTAGTTCCATCACCAAAGCCATCCTGACCAGTGCACTACCAGTCAGCAGAGCTGGCGGAAGGTCTAAAATTCAACCCAGGCCGAAAGGAGGGGTGACAAGTGGTGGGTGAGTTAAAAGTATATGTAAGCCCAAAAATCTACCCAGGCAATTGCCTGGGTTGCCTGCTGGGCTCCGCCGGCCATGCAGTGAGCTCCCACCCTCCAAACTGCTTTAGTACTGTGCAATAACATATAAGATGTATTTGAATTAAATAAATAACACATGAGTACAATACATTCACATCATACAATATACAAACACCATAACATTGTAACTAGCATCCTAGGGTAAACATCAGTTTGAAAGGTGAGGGTAGACTGATCTGACGAAGATGGCTCTTGCCATTGAGTCATGATGACAACCTGCCAAAAGGGAACCTTTGCTTTAAGTCTGTTGCCTTGACGTTCCTTCTTCAGTTGTGCACACCAGCAGCAAATGCTCTTTAACTATTATGGCTCCAGGCAATTTTGATATTTCATCTTCTTGTTCTCTATTTCCCAAACAAACGGTGTGAACTATAAGGTGTGTTGATTTCGAAAAGACATCTGGACAATGACAATGTCAATATGCATATTTGTTGTTGGTCTAAACAGAATACTATTTCAGAACAGTTCAGGCATCATCTTGTATGATACAGTATCGATCATGATGTACTTGAGGTATGAAATTTTACAGAACAAATAAAATACTGAGTACAAAATCATAATAGCCAGCCCCCCACAACAAGAGACAACACCCCCTCCCCTCGTAGATAGTCACAATGTCATAAAATTATGGCAGCTCCATTTCTTCTCATACCTTGCAGCTTATAGTAAAAACACCAACAACAACATAGGAACAGTCAGTAGTGCTATCAACTGAACCCATCCAAGTAGCAACTGAACCTATTCAAGTAGCAACTGAACCATCTGCATGAATTATCACATTTGTTTTACGAAATTCAAAGCAATTCAGTTAGTAGGTCCAGGGGGTGATTCCCATAACAAATGGAGAGGGTTAGCTGCAGACAATGTGTCTGGTAAAGGTATCTGGACAATGATATTGATTGTGTTCTAATATGAGACAAAGTTCAGAAAAGCAGACAAGTGGACTCAAAGGATCCCACCAATTGGAGGTACATGACTTCATGTTAAGAGGCACAGGATACATGTTACTGATGAACTACAAGGAAACGTGTAAAGCCAGTTGAAAAGCTCTTGTGAAGAAATGGCTGAGGAGAATTACTGACACATACTCTCAAAGCCTGGGGCACTACTTTAACTAGCTGTGAAAGAGCAATGCTTCCCCAGTTTGGATGAATCAGCACATCATTGCAGTAGGAGAATTGATGAAGTTAATAAACCAAGTCAACCTATTGTAGAAGGATAACCACTGCAAAGAGTTTGAAGATGAGGTGGAGGTGGAAACAGGGAATGCCAAACGAGAACTTTAACCCTCACTTAATAGGTGTGGTGGAACAGGGAACTGACTCCTCTGGGTGCTTAGCTTGTAGTGGCTGGTCACCATGCAGTGCATCATGAAATTATAAAGTACTTTACACAACAGATAAATAAGATAAAAAAATACCAGGTAACATAAACATAACCCCACCCCCCAAAAATAATGAAATGAAGTAATACGAAATCCATCACAAATGTTGCTTTACAAGCAGCTGTAACAACCAATACATATGCTTGTGAGATATTGCCAGGGTTATAGGCACACACCAGCACCCTATTACATTGAGCAAATAAACTCTGGCTTATGTTCAAGAGCAACCTAAGAATGAGGTCTTAACACCATGGCCTCATTGTCTTCCTCATCACCGTGGCGACAAGGGACTATAAAGACTTCATAGACAAGTGATGTCATGTGCTCACACTGCTACCACTATGGCTTCTTCCATTATTACATCATACCTGATAACATATATAACCCAACTAACCTTCCTTAGAAAACCTAACCTAAGCTGGCCCAAAAGGAAGCAATCAAGAAAGTAAGAAGGTTCAAGAGCCATAGAGCTAACCTAAAAATGAAACTGAAGAAAGAGAACCCAAAGATAACAAACATAAACAAAGCCCTCAACAATATGTGCGATAAGGTAAGAAAAGTTAATTAAATGCAGAAACATAAAGAAATAAACACTAAGCTCCAGCTCTGGTTACCACCCTGAACAGATGCCAACATGCCCAGACTGTGGCAAAGTGTTCAGGGAAGCCTATGACCTGAAGAGGCATTCAAGTTGTCCACAGCTATGAATCCATCTATGGCTGTTTTCACATAGAACAGCAGCCTCGCGAGACATTTACTAAAATGCGGGTAAGTGATGCACTTGCGCTGAAGATAGCACACCAAACCTTCACAAGGAAGGGGAAAATGTCAACTGTGTGATTTTACCCTGTCCGGCAATACAAAGGCAGAACCTACAATCTGTTGGACCCAGACAGGGTTAAGGAAATGGAAAGGAAGAATATTTATTGATGCATAAAAATACATCATTCTTTTCAAATGTCATTGAAGCAAGCCGCAAGAACCACAGCAGTGTGAAGAGCCCCGCAAACCAGCTTTTTTTTTTTTACAAATGACCGTGTTTGTATATACTGGAGGCATTCTCACTGGAGGTCATGAATGAAGAGATTTCATTTTGTTTTCGTCGAAAGCGCGTCATTTAGGGGTATCAAATATGCACTTCACCACAAGGTCTAAAAAAAACACTTTGCTACAAGTAAGAACATTCTTTCATTGATAGTATTACTTCATTGCCTTGACCCTCTCAAAGGAGTATGCATCAAACTTCAGAAGCATGATGCTGACATTGTAACTGCTTACAGTCTTTTACCCTTTCCGGGTCCAACAGTTTGTACGTCCTGCCACAGTACGGCCGGACGTACAAACTTACCAGTAGATAGAGATGTCTTGTTACCAGTAGATAGTACCAGTAGATAGAGATGTCTTGTTACCATTAGATAGAGAAGTCTTTTCACCAGTAGATACAACCCAGCCCACCTCTACACCTAACCTCTGGGGTTTATTTAGTCCCCTTCCTCTCTCACCTTAACATACTCTCTTTCATTAGCTTGTTCTATATTGTGGGTATCCTTCTCTTTGCCCTCCTTTCTAAGGTTACTTTGTTCCTTGGTCTGCTCCGAATTGTTGGTGATTACACAGTGAATTACGGAAGACAAGGAAACTACAGCCAGGGAGGTAGAGATGAGTGGGAGAGATATGGTAGAAGGCAAGCAGGATGGAAGGGCCAGGATGAGTTCATAAGACCCCTTATGAGCCTCAGATGGAAAGACACAAACAACCAAGGAAGACCCCGCACAGAACCAGGATGGTATGCCGGAAACAATCAAGCCCAAAATGTTAGTTGGAGCCAGATATGGCTAGCTGCATGAGAGAACGAATGCGAGGACAGCTCTCATGCCATGCCCCCACTACAGCCACTATGCGTGGTTGCTGCTGCATTGGGTGTGCCCCTGCATGCAACGTGATGCAGGGACTAGAGGCATCTCCCCTGTGTGGTTAAAACACCTGCAGACCTCGAGGTTAGATTGAGCTGCATGGAACGCTGTAGGCTCGGCGGGCAGGACCTAGAAGCGACATAAAATTCTCGTTCATTTTCAGATGACCTGATACATCAGTTTGGCAAAATGGGGAAATTGAAAAAGCTCTGCCAGAAATAAGACGCGCATTGAACAATAAATGCAACAAGACCAAGGCCAAAAAAATAATGTAATGTGAGGCTTGCATTCATTATGTACAAGTGGAAGCATCACCCTCCTGAGACTTCAACCCCACACAAGGGTAAGATACCCACATGACGATAGCAAAGATTTTGTGCAGGAGTCGGACAGGACTTCATACACAAAATGTTGTATATTGTTCTAAGAATGGACTCTGGAGAAGCAATTAAACCTTTGAACTATCGGGAGAGGCGAAGGTTAATTAAAACCACTCAGGCAGGTGGTTCCCTTATACATGCACTATGTACTAATTTTCAGCGTTCTTTCTCACCCTCTACCTCTTTCTGGTGGCAGGACATATGAACTGCTGGACCCAGACAGGGTGAAAGAATTTAAAACCAAACTAATTTTACATTGCTATACAACATTCTGTTTAATATTGCAATATGTTATTATACTATATTGTCTCAATGTTGTTTTCATGCTAAGATACCCAAGATACCCACATGACGATTCAGACGATTTTATGGCTCTTGCCGATGACACGATTGCCATCCAAACTATCTCAAGAGGAAAATGTCAACTGAGCGATTTTTACCCTGTCCGGTCGTACAGTGGCAGGACCTACAAACTGTTGGACCCGGAAAGGGTGCAAGAAATGGAAAGTAAGATGCATAACCACGGACATGTTGTATTCATTCCATATCAGATGCCATTAAGGTGAAGTTTGGCCTCGAGAATTACAAAAGGTCATTTAGTGACATTAAAACAGCACTTAATCACAAATGTGACAATATTCGTCGAATCTTCAAATAAATAACGTGAAATGGTTGTATCAAGATTGGGCATGGGAGGAACAGCAGCGGATCCAGGTTTTAGGGAGGGGGGGGTTGGGTGGGCACAGATGTGGGTGTGGCTGGTATATGAGGCTTACACGCATATGAGACAGGAGTAATGGGCCCCCGCACTTTGCAGTTGCCAGCTCATGCATGCATACACATGCCCCAGTGCGATTGCAGTGGACGCACTGACGGGACGGCGTAGTGCATGGGCAGTGAGCACAGCAGATGGCAAGCCTGCAGCTTGCTCTCAATGAGCACGCTGCCATGACCTCACTCGATGGCCGCTGGCTTGTTGCATAATCAGCTGGCCTGTCAAAGCTACCAGCAAATAAGGTCCATCGCCTTTAATAGGAGGTCGAGCAGAAGGTGAAAAGAGTCCAGGAGCTGCTGTCCCTCAAGGAGGACATCAGAGGCTTGGAAAAGGTATTTCTGAGCACAGGTGTTGCTTGCTGGGAGTGGGTGTGGCTCACATGGATTGGGTGTGGCTTACATGGAGTGGGTGCATTATGACATATTGTATACTTTCACAGACTGTTGAAGACCTTCATCTTGCGCTTGATAAGAGAGACAAGGAAGCTCGTAATGGAACTTACCATGCCAGGTAAGAATCAGCATCAGTCGTATTGGTCACAGATACACATCATGATGGATTTATGATGCATACATGTTGCATTCATCATTCTTTTTCTGATGCCATTAAGTTAAGTTAAGTTTGGTCCCCAAACATTTGAAAAACAATTTTCAAATATTAAACGTGCATTAAATTCTAGGTGCAATAATTTAAGGAGAATATTTAAATAGTATTTGCAAAAATTGATTGAAGTCGCTTTATGGGATTGGATCAAGATTGGGCACAGGAAGAAGCTGAGCCGACCTAGAGCCATAGAGTAAGATAATCCAATTGAAAAGCGATGTTGCGTTCAGACCCTGTAGCGCTATTCACATTAACAAACCACTATTCTATTTACTTGACCTAGACGTATTTCTTTTTTTTTGATCTGTCTCCTTTTCAGTACACCAGTATTCCCTTCCAGTACCATACATATATCTACAAGTAAATAAAAACATTCTCTAACTTTGTTCCTTGGTCTGCTCCGAATTGTTGGTGATTACACAGTGAATTACGGAAGACAAGGAAACTACAGCCAGGGAGGTAGAGATGGGTGGGAGAGATATGGTAGAAGGCAAGCAGGATGGAAGGGCCAGGATGAGTTCATAAGACCCCTTATGAGCCTCAGATGGAAAGACACAAACAACCAAGGGAGACCCCGCACAGAACCAGGATGGTATGCCGGAAACAATCAAGCCCAAAATGTTAGTTCGAGCCAGGTATGGCTAGCTGCATGAGAGAACGAATGCGAGGACAGCTCTCATGCCATGCCCCCACTACAGCCACTATGCGTGGCTGCTGCTGCATTGGGTGTGCCCCTGCATGCAACGTGATGCAGGGACTAGAGGCATCTCCCCTGTGTGGTTAAAACACCTGCAGACCTCGAGGTTAGATTGAGCTGCATGGAACGCTGTAGGCTCGGCGGGCAGGACCTAGAAGCGACATAAAATACTCGTTCATTTTCAGATGACCTGATACATCAGTTTGGCAAAATGGGGAAATTGAAAAATCTCTGCCAGAAATAAGACGCGCATTGAACAATAAATGCAACAAGACCAAGGCCAAAAAAATAATGTAATGTGAGGCTTGCATTCATTATGTACAAGTGGAAGCATCACCCTCCTGAGACTTCAACCCCACACAAGGGTAAGATACCCACATGACGATAGCAAAGATTTTGTGCAGGAGTCGGACAGGACTTCATACATAAAATGTTGTATATTGTTCTAAGAATGGACTCTGGAGAAGCAATTAAACCTTTGAACTATCGGGAGAGGCGAAGGTTAATTAAAACCACTCAGGCAGGTGGTTCCCTTATACATGCACTATGTACTAATTTTCAGCGTTCTTTCTCACCCTCTACCTCTTTCTGGTGGCAGGACATATGAACTGCTGGACCCAGACAGGGTAAAAGAATTTAAAACCAAACTAATTTTACATTGCTATACAACATTCTGTTTAATATTGCAATATGTTATTACACTATATTGTCTCAATGTTGTTTTCATGCTAAGATACCCAAGATACCCACATGACGATTCAGACGATTTTATGGCTCTTGCCGATGACACGATTGCCATCCAAACTATCTCAAGAGGGAAATGTCAACTGAGCGATTTTTACCCTGTCCGGTCGTACAGTGGCAGGACCTACAAACTGTTGGACCCGGAAAGGGTGAAAGAAATGGAAAGTAAGATGCATAACCACGGACATGTTGTATTCATTCCATTTCAGATGCCATTAAGGTGAAGTTTGGCCTCGAGAATTACAAAAGGTCATTTAGTTGCATTAAAACAGCACTTAATCACAAATGTGACAATATTCGTCGAATCTTCAAATAAATAACGTGAAATGGTTGTATCAAGATTGGGCATGGGGGGAACAGCAGCGGATCCAGGTTTTAGGGAGGGGGGGGTTGGGTGGGCACAGATGTGGGTGTGGCTGGTATATGAGGCTGACACGCATATGAGACAGGAGTAATGGGCCCCCGCACTTTGCAGTTGCCAGCTCATGCATGCATACACATGCCCCAGTGCGATTGCAGTGGACGCACTGACGGGACGGCGTAGTGCATGGGCAGTGAGCACAGCAGATGGCAAGCCTGCAGCTTGCTCTCAATGAGCACGCTGCCATGACCTCACTCGATGGCCGCTGGCTTGTTGCATAATCAGCTGGCCTGTCAAAGCTACCAGCAAATAAGGTCCATCGCCTTTAATAGGAGGTCGAGCAGAAGGTGGAAAGAGTCCAGGAGCTGCTGTCCCTCAAGGAGGACATCAGATGCTTGGAAAAGGTATTTCTGAGCACAGGTGTTGCTTGCTGGGAGTGGGTGTGGCTCACATGGATTGGGTGTGGCTTACATGGAGTGGGTGCATTATGACATATTGTATACTTTCACAGACTGTTGAAGACCTTCATCTTGCGCTTGATAAGAGAGACAAGGAAGCTCGTAATGGAACTTACCATGCCAGGTAAGAATCAGCATCAGTCGTATTGGTCACAGATACACATCATGATGGATTTATGATGCATACATGTTGCATTCATCATTCTTTTTCTGATGCCATTAAGTTAAGTTAAGTTTGGTCCCCAAACATTTGAAAAACAATTTTCAAATATTAAACGTGCATTAAATTCTAGGTGCAATAATTTAAGGAGAATATTTAAATAGTATTTGCAAAAATTGATTGAAGTCGCTTTCTGGGATTGGATCAAGATTGGGCACAGGAAGAAGCTGAGCCGACCTAGAGCCATAGAGTAAGATAATCCAATTGAAAAGCGATGTTGCGTTCAGACCCTGTAGCGCTATTCACATTAACAAACCACTATTCTATTTACTTGACCTAGACGTATTTCTTTTTTTTTGATCTGTCTCCTTTTCAGTACACCAGTATTCCCTTCCAGTACCATACATATATCTACAAGTAAATAAAAACATTCTCTAACGAGAGAGTTGTTAGAATATAGGATTGACCAATAGGTGGTAGAAAAAGCACAGAAACAGGAGTGACAGAAATACTTGAAAATTGATATAGGCCTATACATAACAACCCTCCCGCCTTACTACTATTTAGAAAACATGGCATGTAAAAGTAACCAGTAATTAAAAAGGTGCTATTTTGAAGGCCGTTTTTAGCTCGAGGTCTTTCTAGCGGAAGGATGAAAAATAATGGCGGCAAATAATATCGTGATGGGGAATGAGGGGTGACGAATGACAGTGGGTTACGCTGATCTCTGTCATCAGTCGACTTAGGAAACAGGTTGTCACTAGACATATGATCACCAGCCCACACCCAGGGCTGCCAATGTTCTCAAGGATAAATGGTTAATTGGTATTTTAAACCTAACTAGCTAATTTTGTATTGCAATACAACATTCTGTTAATGTTATTGTACTAAATTGTCTCAATTGTCTCAATGTTTTTTCCATGATAAAGATATCCACATGAAGATTCGCCATTCTTTGTTGCTCCAGCAGATGACCCGGAGGTAATAATAATAGAGAGAGAGATGCGTGATGGATGGTTAGGGAGAGATGTGTGTAATGGATGGTAAGGGAGAGATGTGTGATGGATGGTTGTATTAATTTCATGACCATACATATATCTACCATACATATATCTATCAGGAGAGCTTGCCTTCTGTTATCATCGTTCGCATCGCAATCATCGTTGCCAAGCTATGTCCGAGGAGAGACGCAAGTCCCTAATGCATCTATCAGTGGAAGTCTTGCAGCTTCTTCTCCACCAGACCAACCTAGTCTCCACGTGCAACAAGAAGGCTATGGTACATGGTGAGCGAGCACCCAGACGATCGGAGCAACTCTCCCGACAGCCAAAATACCGGCTACTCCACGAAGGACTCCTCCAACCATAAACACCGGTCGAGCCGCAGCTCGTCAGTTGCGAGTAGCATCGCGCAGAAACGTGGTGCACGTCCTTCCCTTAACCGGATTTGGTCCGACTCCAGTGCGTCGTCAAGCGCCTCTCTGACCCAGAGCTCAAGCAGGTCGCCGCAGAGCTGTCTCCACTGCCACACCTGCCCGCGAGCTGGACCAAGTCAGGATTCCACCCCACCGCCGCGCTGAGGGACTTCTCCACATGGGAAAAGCACGGTCTCCCCCTGGCCGCTCAAGAGCGTCCCACTCCCACCACTCAAGGCTCAGAGCAGCCAATTTGAGCTTTTCCTCCTCCTCCTCGGGGCGGTCTAGGCGTGGACACCGCCGCAGTCGTCGCCACCGCCGGTCTAGCAACCTCGAGAAGTTCCTAGTCTCCCCATTCGCTACATGCTTGACCACACCAGCCAAAAGAATAGTTAAGAAGATTGAATTTGGTTGACTATTGGGTCCCGGGGTGGAGGAAGGTCCTAATGCCCTTCAGGTGCAGGGGAAACGGGGAAGGGAGACCAAGGCGAGCAAAAGGCATGTAGTCGATTTCCCGTCATGGATGGAGGCCTGGAATGTATTCCTGGCTATATGGGTACAGACTGCTCCCCAGACTGCACCACAGCTGGTGAAATATCAGGTCATCACCACCCAGCTGTTCACCTCCTACCCAGCAGGTGTCTGCGTCAAATATGACAACACCTTCCGACAAGCAGTCGCTAGGGATAAAGCCAACCTCATCCCTTGGGATCAGATAAAGGAGGACATTCTGGTGTGGTGCACTACCCGGCTGTCCTTTCAGATCGGCAGGCAAGGACCCACCATCAAGCTAGTGGAGCATGCGACAATCACAATCAACATCAGACCGTCCAATGGGGAAAAGGGGCTCTCATCTCTATTGCCTGTAGTAGGGATAAGTGCTGCCCAGTTTGAGCAATGAACCTGAAGAGTGCGTGCCTACCAGATTCCGCTTCCTGTTCCAATTCAGGTATGGCTCACCCCTAACTGCCAAGGCCTCTTGGGCCTTACTGCGCTACCACCTACGTAAGATAGGCAGGCCTCAACTCTAGGAAGTACAACACTCATAGCTTCCGAATCGGTGCTGCAACAGCCGCTGCCAAGGCAGGATTTTCTGAAAGCAAGATTATGCAACTGGGTCGCTGGTGGAGCAAGGCTTTTCAAGCATACGTACAATTCACCCCTTCTCACACCACAGCGGCAGCAGAGATGGTAAGGGTCTAGTATTTGGGATACCCAGATTATGCGATCTTTGTGTATTGATGTTGCATTCTCACCACTTGTGTAGCCCCTACGTGTATGTTCTCACTATTTACCTTATCGTTGCGCGGGATGTGGGGGGTAAACCTTGGGCAGTCCCCTACCGGGCCTGACCTTCTAACTCAGGGACCCAAGCCTGGGCCAGCGTCCTGGCTTGGTATATATAGACATGATAATGAAATATATATACGCCACCAGCTTTCCATAAGAAAATTTGATGGTCGTATGACTAAGTACTTATTTGTGAGCACTCACTGTAATTAGGGTTATACTTTTGCGGGCCTTATTGATGTGAAGATGGTGGGGTGGCGTTAGAGGTGAAAGGTTTATGTGGGAAAGGTAATACTTCACCAATGAAACCGTCGTGATAGAATTTGACCACGGTTATTGATCGAGATTAAATTAGGTATTCAGCAATGGAAGGGAAAGCCAATTTTCAACCCCTTACCAAGTGATCTAGTTAAGTACAAATGAACAGCTAGGAGCACAAAAATGACGTGTGGTGGTTTTTTGTTATTCACAAGCGAGGGAGTTAGTAAATGAAACCTTGGATGGATTGCCACGTGCAATGAGTGGATTAAACGACAAGGCAATACCACTACAATTATGAGTCGAAAAAGAATGAACGAAGGCCAGAAGGTTTTACCATGGACATTATTTTTCCACTCACTTGATTAATGACATCACTTCCGGTTCCAAACCATTCTGATCCTTCAAGTGATGCCACATGTTTATGCTTGTAGTGGTATTGCCTTGTTTAATCCATTCATTGCACATGTTCCAAGGTTCTATTTACTAACTGCTAGCTAGTGAATAACAAAGAACTAATTTTAACGCTTTCTGTAACTTGTATCACAGAACACTAATTATATACATACAAAAATATTTACTTCTCGTACTGCCCTGAATACATCCTTACCATATGTGGCTATGACTGCGAAGTATTGGCTCCACACGGATGTTATCTACAATTGTTCTACCAGTTTTAATAACCATGTTTAAAAGTACAACAGGACCTCTCCTGATACACCAACATCTGGTCCCTCTGAACACTAACATGATTACAATACACGGCTCACTGAAGTCACCACACACAGGACTTACTACAAAAGTGGATACATTTTGTTCAGAAGACAAGAATGGATTCAGGAGAAACAATTGAATGGTTCTACAAGTAGGGGGAAGAAGCTCACAGTGGGCAGGAGAGAACACATGGGAAGGCATGTTTACTTTAAAAATACAGCCACAGGAGTCAGACAGGACTTGTTACAAAATGTTGTATATTGCTCTAAGGAGAAAAATGGATTCTGCAATTCAACCTTTGAACCATTGGGAGAGGCGAATATTAATTATAACTACTTGAGACACGTTGATCCCTTATACATGCACTATGTACTCTTTCAGCGTTCTTTCTCACCCTACATATTACCCCCTCCTCTTTCCCTCCTCTTTCCCTCCTCTTTCCCTCCTCTTTCCCTCCTCTTTCCCTCCACTTTCCCTCCTCTTTCCCCAACTCACTATTCCACTGCGAGGTTCCCGAAGCGGTCCATACTGAGTACCCAGGCGATGGTGTATATTATCTGGTTAATTCCCACTGCTGTATCCGGGATTTTCTAAATCTAAAGGCAGAAGGGCGGAGAGAGGGTATGTTAACATGGCGGTACTATAAACAGTACTCTGTTAGAAAAACGCGAACGTCTACAACTTAATCCTCATATTCCAATAGCCCACCTCGGAGGAGCGAATTGAACCGATTCATGGCATATCTTCAGAGCTATTTTCAGAGCCATTACAGCTTACCTCGTTCACATGTCTCTATTATACCTACGCATGCGCAATCGTACACAGCCAAATTGTATTTTATGATACAGTTACGTAACATAAGTGGCACATACACAACCAATTCTTATCACGCCCGTAACGTGAGCGGTACCCAACTTTGACGTAACGTTAGCGTAAACGGGACCGTAATAGCCCTGTTAAATGAATAACGTATCATTATTCATTTACTTGCACTGTTACGGGCCAGTATACGCTAACGTTACGCCAAAGTTGGGTACCGCTCACGTCACGGCGTTTCAAGAATTGGTTGTGTATATGTAAACAATGCAGCACCCTGGCTGACCGAGCCCGACTTCTTTCCGTCTCATCCCCACATGCTAGCTCTTGGTTGCGCGTTACCCCATCACCGGCCTTAGGCTTGCATTTAACACCATCCGAATGTCAATTTGCCATCAAATGGTGGCTTGGTATTCAGCTATGTGAGCCTGGCTCTGTGTGTGCCCTTTGCCCAACCAAAGCCCTTGAGGCTCACCACGCCCTAACCTGCAAGAGGGGTAGTGATGTAATTGCGCGTCACAACCACCTTCGCGACACCTTGCATCACCTCTTCAAGAGAGCCTTATAGAGAGGTTGCAGTGTCATCCCGGGAAGAGCGGCGGCCATGTTTTTTGGTGTCTCCAGTCTGTTACAGAATGTTTCCAATCTGTAACAGATTATTTACAACCTGTAACAGAACTCGGGACACCAAAAAACATGGCCGCCGCTCTTCCCGGGATGACACTGCAACCTCTCTATACAACCCTAAGTTGGAAGCTGGCAGTGGTCTTGGCCATGACCAGAAACAATCTAGACCTGCAGACATACTAGTCAACAACTGGGGCATCAATGGCAAACCTGCTGCGTTCGACTTATCTGTGTCGTCTCCGCTTAAACCTGACATAGTTTCCGAAGCGGGACACACAGCAGGCTCTGCAGTTTTTGCCACAGAACAGCGAAAGATACAAGCAAATTCAGGGATCTGTGAAGAACTAGGCTGGAGTTGCATACCCCTTGTTGTTGAATCATTCGGGGCCTGGGGCCAACTAGCCTCTAACACATTCAAGAAACTTGCTTCCCGCCTTTCAGTCCAGGTTAACTCCTCCACCTCCACCACTCTGGACAGCATTTATTCCAGACTAAACCTTTCCCTTGTGCGCTCGAATGCCAGAGCATTTCTTGCAAGGGCAGGTTCCCGTGCTAAAGTCTCAGACCTCTACTTAGTTGGTTGACTCATACATAGTTACATAGTTTACTAGTTAAATACTTGTTTATCCTGTACGTGCATTTGTCATATATCTATTAAATTAAACATTATTGTGTTGTATACAGAGTATGTCTCAACTATGTCAACACAATCTGTTACATACCCTGTTAACAAATTTTATGTCGCAACTATGTACTTACATTTTGGGACATAATGTTCTTACATATCTGTAGCTCATATATGTTACATACATGTATCATAAAATATGTACACCTTATAAGGAAATGTTTATCCACTACTAGTATACGTGTTTATAACAGAATTAATAAATTAATTTTAATAAACACAAAATACATTATAGCAATAAATAGGGTTGTTCCAGTCATGACAATACACCAATGTATTGCACACGTGTCCTGTCTTTCCACTCTTTGAGCACACCCTTGCAGTCTTAAAATTGCATGACTCAGTGCACTCGTGAACCACTGAAACTGATCTCAAGACATTGGAACTTGATATGCAGAAAACTGTCTTGCTCAGTGTCAACAAGGGACAGTCGTATTCGTTCAGCAATGGGCTGACCATCTGTGGACTCACAAGAGTGAAAGCCCTGAACAAGACAATGTGTGGTGCCAGAGAGTGTTGAAAGTAGCTAGAAGAAGTCCATGCTGCATCTGAAAGTTTGTGCAACATGTTATTCAGCTCCACCAGTATTGTTGCAGCCACTGCATGTACCTGGTCATAGGGGGTGATTAGTTCGATGAATTCTCCCAGATTTACAAGAGTTGAATCCTTGGAAATGACAGCCTTGAACTCTTCTACTGTATCACTGGTAGCCAGCTCCTCAAGCCTGATCTCAAACTGGGAATCATGCTGAAGAGCACCAAGTGTAGTAGTTGGACTGTCGATAATAGTTTTTAGTGGTAATGTTGATAGAGTGCACTTTTGTCGTATTGCCTAAAAAAATAATGTTGTCATGAAATGCTTCACTAATACAATAAAATATACCTTTTGAGGTGCTCCGACTTTGTATATATCACGGTCTTTATTCAGTTCCATCATTGGTATGCCTCACATTACATGTTGCATACAAGGTGAAAAAAAACTCCTTTGTACCATTTCCACATCTAGAATAAATTATAAATACAACAATTAATTCAGAAATGCATACAGTTTTTGTACCTTTCAGTACTATGCGTGCCATAATTACAAATATAGCGCAGGTGTACTTGGGGCTAGCCTATTACCAAATACATTGTAGCCTCGAACCATTGAGTTGAAAGATTCAAACCTATATGTACCAAAAATACTGTTAAATATTGCACACTTGTATATATAGCATGTAACAGTACAGTTCAGTAGAGAATGCAGAGCATGGTCCATAATCTCGAATAGTCTTTGGTTTCTTTAACAGTGCTGGCATGTGCTCCTTTATGGCATCAACAAAATCTTGACAACGTCTCTGCCACTCATTGTACAGTGAGGTGGTAAAGAATTCACTGTAAACTATTTGAATAACCTATAAAAATTATGGCATGAAGTCAACAAA
The DNA here is from genome assembly GCA_963681505.1 of Eunapius fragilis. Taxonomy (NCBI): domain Eukaryota; kingdom Metazoa; phylum Porifera; class Demospongiae; order Spongillida; family Spongillidae; genus Eunapius; species Eunapius fragilis. Next base: position 10,398,974 of record OY811976.1, on the reverse strand, counting down.
AGTTGCTTACTTTGGATAATGACAAATATACTTTCTTCTGTCCTTCTGATAGATATGGCCCCACAATAAACATTGCCATCTGGGTCCATCCTTTAAAATCCCCATGACTTGCAGTACCGGCAAACATTTTTGTTTTAAACCCAGAGGTGTTAAAAGCCTTGACTCTTTCTAGAACTTCACTTTTTTGCCTTATTGACAGCCCTGACATTACTTCCTTTAGTACATACTTACAAGTACCAAGCAGTTTAGTGTGCAATACTTCTACAGGCATATACCTAATGTTGTACAAAAGACAAGCAAATAAGCTAGAGGATCCCAACTGCGATGCTTACCTTTGAAATAAATCGGCTGGAATTGAAAACAAAGGATTTTCAACCTCACTCAACCCATACTGCTTGCGCATCTCTGTTTTGGCCTGTTCCGTTGACTGCGCCCCACAATCTCCGCAACTTGCTGCAAACTTTGGCCTTCGTGCGCCTCTCACAGATCATAAGGATTCTGAGTTCACGTGTATGGACTTTTATACGGAAACGTTTCAGCACATGGCTCACAATAAAAGCCTGCTGTGAGCAGAATTTCAGCTCATTAACATGCGTGCATTGTTACGAGTATCAGAGGCGGATCCAGGGGGGGGGGGGGGGGGTTGGGGGTTGCAACCCCCCCTTTCATATAAGGTACCTCCCCCTCTTCTGCTAAGCAGCCCCCCCCCCCCACTCCCCGCTTTTTGTATCGGGACTGAAGCGCCGGACAGCACCCCCCCCCCCCCACACCTCCGCTTTTCGTATCGCGGGCGTTAAGTAGACAGCATCACCCCCCCCCTCCCCCCCACACACACACACACACACACCCCGCTTTGTGTATCGGGCCTGAAGCGGACAGCAGCCCCCCCCCCCCCCCCTCCCCGCTTTTCATGTCGGGCCTGAAGCGGACAGCCCCCTCCCCCCCCCCCCCCCCCCCCCCCCCCCCCGGCCAGCGGCGGATCCAGGGGGGGGGGCACTCGGGGCACGTGCCCCCCCTTCATTTATAAATTCATAACTTTTCGGGCCGCATTTTATAATATAGCTGCACGATTGCGCTGCCTATTGATATCCGCACGCATGAACTCTACTACTGTAGTATATCCCGGGCCCCCCGATACGCGATCATACTCCCCCCGCCCTTCGTGTCGGGCCAGAAACCGACAGCACCCCCCCCCCCCCCCCCCCCCCCCGCTCTTCGTTTTTGGCAATAATCCGACAGCACCCCCCCCCCCCGCTCCTCGAATCGGGCCATAAACCGACAGCACCCCCCCCCCCCCCCCCCCCGCTTTTCGTATCGGGCCAGAAGCCGACCCCACCCCCAGCCACACCCACCATCCGTGCCCCCCCCTCCCACACCGCTTTTCGTATCTCGGGTCCCAACCCCCCCTTTTGGAAAATCCTGTATCCGCCCCTGAGTATACATGCATAGATATTCTGTGTAGAATATCTATGGTAATAGTATTAGAGCACTTACGCGTCGCCATCTTTCACAAAACGTGTCACGTGTCACGTGGTTTGCTTTTTTGTAAACATGTCGTCGATAAGGTTTCATCAATATTCATCCGCTATACCAGAGATGGTATCTGAACCTGCGGCAGCAGGTTCAATATAGGATTGATTGAGGGTTGATGAATGTCATTAATAAATCTTCACTAGCGTCTGGAGGGACAACGGAGAAACGGATCGCTTATCTCTTTATCGCGATGGAATGAGAGCACAACGATCTACAGTTCTACGTTGGTTCCGTGTCATAAAACGGTGTGGTTATAGAGAAACAAACAATTTCCTGTTTCTCGTGCCCAGTCCTAAAATAATTCTCCATCGTCGTCGTCGTCGTCGTCTTCTTAGGAAGATATAACTCGAGCTAGGAACGGTTTTGGAGGACGGGAATAGTACCAATCGCTTCGAAATTTACCGACACGTTATCCTTACATGTCAAATAGACATACATATATAAAGTTCTATTTATTAATCATTTTAGGCAGTTATAAATACTCTAACCTGCACTAAATTTATTTGGCTAATAGTGAAGTTCTTTTTCTAAAAATGCAAAAGAAGAGATCTAAGCAACGAGCGGAATACCTCCAAAAGCAATACGAGGCCAATCCCCCCCCCAAAAAGAAGGCCTCTGTACGCGACAACTGCAAGGCCGATCCTGAAAAGAAGAAGGCCTCTGTACGCGACAGCTACAAGGCCGATCCCGAAATGAAGAAGGCCTCTGTACGCGACAGCTACAAGGCCGATATTGAATCTAAGCGATCTGCTAAAAGGTGGCGATACGAAGAGGACCCCAAGGAAAACCGTGCTGCTCAAAGGCGGCGATATGAAGAGGACCTCGAGGAGAACCGTGCTGCTAAAACTAAAGGCGGCGATATGAAGAGGACCTCGAGGGAAATCGCGCTGCTAATAGGGAGAAATATCAGTTACCATTAGAGCATCTGAAAGGAGTCGGTATTGGAATGAGAAGTAAAAATTTAATCATACTCTCTGTTACGTATGTATAGATGGCTGAGGACCTTCGCGGGTTTTTCACCAACGAGGGGTCGGAGGAGGAAGAGTACATTCATCCTCCAACTCCTCTCCCCTTCACCCCACCACCTCCAGAAGCCCCGCTTCTGCCACCACCACCAGCAGCACTGCCCCCACCACTACCAGCAGCTACTCCCGCCGGCACCATCAGCCCTGCCCCCACCACCAGTGCTGCCCCCACCACCAGCAGTACTATTAAAGTTATTTGTTCTTGCATTAAGAGATAAAGGGGATCTTCCTACATTTGATTATTGACTCCTACTCACACACGCACCAGCACTTACATTAAGGGCGCGCCCACATTTGATGTTATAAATCATTACTCTGAAGAAAAATGACATTACAAGTACGAGTAGTCCCAGCATGAAACTGAACTTTGTATATTGACTATATAGGAATGTTCAATCCCTTCGCAACCATTCAATTTAACTGAGAGTAGTGTCAGCAGCACATGATAGTCAGCATCTTATCTGATGTATACATGCCATGACGGTTCAAACATGTATATTACTACATATCATATAGTATCATTTGCACTAATACAGCTCGGCAATATTATCACTTGCGCTAAAGTATTTGTTATGATGACCCATGCACCCCCTCACCTTGTGACATAGGTGAACATCAAGTTGCTTAATAACGTTAACGTTACTAGTTACTGGTGGTGGCCATCATCATCATCATCATCATCATCATCATCATCATCATCACTACCATCACCATCATCATCATCATCATCATCATCATCATCATCATCACTACCATCACCATCATCATCATCATCATCATCATCATCATCATCATCACCATCATCATCATCATCATCATCATCATCATCATCATAACTACCATCATCATCATCACCATCATCATCATCATCATCATCATCATCATCATCATAACTACCATCATCATCATCATCATCACCATCATCATCATCATCATCATCATCATCATCACTACCATCATCATCATCATCATCATCATCACCACCATCATCATCATCATCATCATCATCATCATCATCACTACCATCATCATCATCATCATCATCATCATCATCATCGTCATCACACACACACACACACATACACACACATAGCTGGAGTCAGCATGCAGCTCAAGATCACAAGTGTCAGGTAGCATTTCTCCCCCACCCCCCCCCCCCCCCCCCCCCCATGTATATTGCCATGCTACTTAAATAATATCAGAGTGTTCTATCCATGTCCCTGCAGGGTAGGAGAAAATATTAACTGTCTTTTTGTCCATTGGAGTCAGGTAATAGCAATTTTAGATTGCCCAATGGCATGCACCCCCCCCCCCCCCCCCATCCCCCCTTGCTACACATCCCTGAGTAGGTGGAACCATTCACTGTCCATGATAAAAAAATAACAATAGATTTTCGATTCAGTAACACATGTACAGGTGCCCCACCTCCTACTGCCAACACCAGATATGGGTTGGAGTGGGAGTTGTGCCACAACCCCTAATATGACATTGCCAAAAACAACAGAGTTACTGAAAAGACCTGCCTGTGTAACCTAGCTCATGCCTCTACGGCACTGTAACTTGTCAGTAGGTGTGCCTTTTTAAGATATCAATAACAACTTTAATCAATAACCATACAAATGTATAAATAAGTGTGTTAACGAATGGAGGTACAGTTTCACAATGAAAACGTTCCTATAATGACAGTTGCACAGGATTTCTCATTTCCTCATTGCCATAGTGGACGATAATCTGTTGAATGAGAAGAGAAGGGTAAATGAAATGGCCCAACATATAACATGCACATTGTCAATGGGTTGGCAGGGCAAGATGTCACACACACAGATACACACACACACACACACACACACACACACACACACACACACACAACCCCAAGTAGGTCCAATACAAACCAATGTGTCAATGTCAAGCTGGAGTGATTCTGGGGGACATGCACACATCAGTATGTCTGCATTGCCACCATACCCCTGGGCTTACAAGAGTACAGGGAATAATGTTATACGTCAGATGTACGTAAAGGTGAGGCATGGGGACAAACTCATGGGCATGTCTTTAGCGGGGAGGGGGAGGGGGAGAAAGAAAGATCTCTGACCTCAACTTCAGATGTGGATAATACTCCCTATGCAGCAGTGATTAAAACTTTCCACAGATGTTAACGTGCAAGGGTTTGGGTAATAAACTAGTTCCTTTTCCACATGCATGACCAGTGATAGCAGCCAAACTGGGTTGACCAAAACAGCACCCAGGTCCCCTGGTTGTTACCTCAGGATACATTATGTGTAGTGGTGTAGGCAGCACAGGGGACCCAACACATTTGTCGGAAGGGGACATTGGCCCCTCACCTTTATAAGTGGAGGCAGCAGGTGTAAGTAGGATTGTTTGGGTGGGTGGGCCAGTACATAAGGTAACAGGCAAGCAAGCAACACACACACACACACCCACACACACACAAGCACACACACACACACAAGCACACAGCGTGTAGATGTGGAGCCCTCATTACAAATGCAAGATGCAAATTTATGAAAGGTACTAAACTACATTACGATTTTACAAAGTAGAGTAGCTGTCAAGGGTGAACTCCCAGGCAGCTGCTAACATGACCTCCTTCTTATTCATTACCCTTATCACATATATGCTTTGGAAGGCTTACTGACTCTACACTTCCCAACCCCTTCTGTATTTTGTACCTCTATATGTCCCAACCCCCTCCTCCCCAGAAGGGTGGGGTCACAATAAGCTTCTCTAGCAAGCTGGGAGATACCATATCCCTGTACATACATGTAAATAGAGACCTCACAAATCCACAATCAGATAAAGGTACATATAGGCAGCTGGAACAGACAAATACACAACCACATATGTACATAGCTCCCGATATGAACAAACACTCAAAAAGTAAAGGGCTCATTGTGCTAGGTCTGGCTTGACCCTTTGCACTATTGTAATTGGAACACAGCTGACAAAAAGAGCCCTGTGGGTGTGGTGAATTTTCCACGATTGTGAGGGGTTACGTGTAACATAGCCGATAAAAAAGAGCCCTGTGGGTCCGGTGAACCTCTCCTACACTAAGCCCTTCAAAGGGGAGGAGGGGATTGGGACATACACATACACTGTGCTTAAAGATGGAACTCACAACCAGAGCAACCTTGTTACTAGCCATTCACCATCCTTAAGAGAGCACAGGTTCAGTATGATATTTGGGTGGTTAAAAATAAAAGTACATGTATCCACAATCAGATAAAGGCAGCTGGAACAGACAAATACACAACCACATATGTACATACGTACATAGGCTTTGGATATGAACAAAACACCCCATAGCTGGGAGAGCATGTGTGTGTGAGTGTGTGTGTGTGTGTACAAACCACACCCAGGCATTACAATGACCAGCGGCCCTTTCTGGGGTACAGGCCACACCCAGACATTAAAACGACTAGAGCCCAGACCAACGCCTAGCATGCAGCTTGAGAGATTTAAACATTAACCCATTCTTGCCCAGGTAAAAGGCCACACCCACATGACACAACTGACTAGCAGCTAGAGATATTTAATCCATTCTTGCTCAGGGTACAGATCAACCCAACAGGTTTCAGCTAAAAAGATTTATATACACCCTATGAAAAAGAGCTGGGAGTGTGTGTGTGTGTGTGTGTGTGTGTGTGTATACACTGAAACACACACACACACACACACACACACACACACACATTCTTGCCCAGGGTACAGACCACAAGATGACACAACTGACTGGCGTCTAGAGATATTTAACTCCTTCTTGCTCAGGGCACAGACCAAATCAACCGGTTATATAAAGAGATTCTCCTAACATGCATCCAGGAAAAACAGCACATACACACACACACACCCCACACACACACACACACACACACACACACACACATTCTTGCCCAGGGCACAGACCAACCCAACCGGTTACATAAAGAGATTCTCCTAAAACACATCCCAGGAAAAAGAGCACACACACATACACACAAACCACACATGCACACACACACACACACACACACACACACACACACACACACACACACACACACACAAATTCTTGCGTAGGGTACAGACCACGCCCAGATGACACAACTTTTTGTAAGTTGTCGGGTTGGGGGCGGATGGGGGGGGAGCTTATTCGTGGTACTTTACGGTAGTATTTTTTAAACTCCTTCTTGCCCAGGGCATAGTCTGCCTAGACCAACCCAACCGGTTACATAAAGAGATTCTCCTAATACATCCTAGGAAAAAGTGCACACACACATATATACACACAAACACACACACACACACATACACACACATACACACAAACACACACACAAACACACACACAAACACACACACACACACACACACAATACACACATTTCTGCCCAGGCTATAGACCACACCCAGATGACATAAATGACTAGCGGCAAGAGATACAGACCAATCCAACCGGTTAATCTGCATCAGCTAAAGAAAAGAGATTCTTCCTAATATACACCCAGGAAAAAGATCTGGTCGTATGTGTGAATGTTCGTGTGCGCGCGCGTGGTGTACTTGTCATGCGCAACAGACCGTTAACTTACGCAGTCGTAGAGAATAGGTTGATACACGCCGAGTGCATGTTCGTCGATTTAGGTACGCCGATGAAAGAAATTTTCAAACGTTTTGAACCAGACGCACATTACGAGCATTTAGAAAGCGACACGCTCCTCCCACTCACACACTCACCAGCACCTATAACCAAGGATTATTAACCTGTAATTGTTAATAATCCTTGCTATAACTTGCTCCATAAGGACGCGCCCACCATTGGCATTTTATTAATCATTATTGGCTCAAAATAAGATTATTACGTAATTGGCAAAGTAATTAATTTTGTTGTTGATTCTTCTGCTCGCAAGATGAAAGTGAAAAATAAAAGAATGCATGATTTATATTTTGAAAAATAATCCTACTGCATTCATGTTTTTAAAAAATCAAACACTTTACATGAGTTTACAATGTACAGACGTCTATGGATATCCGAAATTGCTGGACATGTATGATACAGGGTGAAAAAAACTTATGAAACAAGTAAATAAAAACATTCTCTAACGAGAGAGTTTTTGGTATATAGGATTGACCAATGGTGGTGTAAAAAGCATGGAAACAAGAGTGACAGAAATATTATTGGAAAATTGAAATAGGCCTATATTTAGCACACAATACAACACACATGCCTGAATAATGGGCTAAATATAGGCCTATTTCAATTTTCCAATAATATTTCTGTCACTCTTGTTTCCATGCTTTTTACACCACCATTGGTCAATCCTATATACCAACAACTCTCTCGTTAGAGAATGTTTTTATTTACTTGTAGAGTCTGAGAGGGCTATACTAGTACTACCCACGCAAGAATCACCACTTTACATGCCTGGTAGGGCTTTTTTGATCGCTTCCCCCTCGAATTAACAGAAAACGACCTGCTGCGGCCTCAGTACAGCTATTACGATCGGTATACACCTGTATAGATTGACAGCATTTTTGGGTTGTCTGTTCGATTGATTGAATATACTACCAAAGTTATGACACAAACCTCGTTATAACTTGAAACTCTTCGCGTAGGCGAGGGTGGAGCAAACAAGAGGTGTTGAAAACTTTTTAAACGATATCGATGGTACGCTGCGCATGTAGAGACACTTTGTGGTGTTTAAACGACCTCCAGACGATGGATGCGTTTGACTTTAACATAGTTGTTGTCAGATTGGTACAGATATGATTACATATCTGATCCCAGTTGTTCTACAACCTGAATCAGATATTCGTTACAGTTCCTTACATATTGAAGAAATATTCTGAATCAGAATGATTATATTCAACAGACCTGAAACAGAATGATATACGCTTTTGGTACAGATTGTAAGCTTTAACATATCTGATACAGATCGTGAAGATTTGGCTGTGTACACAGCCAAATCCTAACTATTTGTTACAGAATTGTTTGCTAGTCATAACTATGTTATCATTTCTGGAACATACCGTTTGTGGCCACCTAAAGCGATACAGGTTTTGGAAATATTACGTACCAGAATTCTGTAGCAGATAATCTTGGATAATCTAACGTTCCTACGCCAATGTTACTATAACTATTATGTAGTTCAGTGCGTCTTTTAGGTAACCGAAAACTATATAGTGAATTGATGTCCAGCTGTGAGGATGACCCTTGTGCTTACGATGATATCTGGACATTTAGGTGTGGACTATTGGCAATTTCCTATACATGTTTGTTAAGCGTAGTGGTGAGTTGGTTGGAATATTATGTGACAGTCTTTTTTTAGTTGACAAATCCTTTTACTCATTCCTGCTGACCCTAACCAGTAAGTGCACTTTTTTTTGTATGCACATATATACGATTCCATCACCTATTTTGTATAGGTTCATACCACTGATATTGGAGGTTGTCCACACTGTCTCGTTTGGACCTACCTAGGTTGTGGGAACTAATGTGTGAAAGGGGCAAGATGGATATTAGCATCTAACATCAGTTTTCAATGTGAAATACTTGGTCAGCCTTTCCATGCATTCCTGAGACTTCAAACCATTGCCTCTTTCATAATAGGACCAATATTTGGATGAAGGCAAAGGACATTTGGCAACATGAAAATGGTTTTGTTAGGTAATAAGGAGTACAGTATGTGTACATTGTGCAATAGCCAGGTGTTCTAGATCTCATTATCCCACACTTTATTTCTCCATGGCTGAATGGCACCACTCTGAATATGACTGCCCCCAGAGGGGTGTGCTTCAGGGGGAGCCTGTGGATTTATGAATGCCAAGTGTTCTTAGCAAAGCTCACCATGCAATGTAACAATCTTGAAAAGCCTATCTTCAGGACTTAGTGTTCAACACCTTGTCACTATCCAGCTCTATCAGTACATGTCGGCTCAACAAAGAAAGAGGTACTTCTATGTGAGTTTAACTGCAAAGTGTTTAATATAAATGTGCGCTTGGTCATCTACACAGTTTTCGTTCACCATATACTTTGTGGAATATCTTACAAAGAATTGGCTGGTGACAAACCAGCTTGAAACTCCACAAAAGGTGTGGGTATACATACATGCCACACTAATAGCATCGAGATGTGTAGGTGACTCAATGTGACTCTTTGAGGATGGAGCCCTCCTTCTACATGTATGACAACCTCCTTAGTCATGGCAGCTTCATTGAGATATAAGTGAGGCATAACATATGATGTATTGACGTTTTTTTATGCCTACTTAGTTCACTTGTGTTCAAGACATGAGGTGGAGCAGTCATGCCCATACTCAAGGGATTTAAGTCATTGTGTTCTACTGATGGGTGCCATCGTCACAGCTAGTACAACTTGCAGGAACACTTCACTGTGTCTTCAGAATAGTTTGTGACATGGTCCCATCAGTGCATACTTGCACCACTGAGAGGAGCCACATGTAATAGACATTCAAGGGACTTGTATCGCATTTCAAAATAGTTTATCCATTTAATGTAAAAAGGCTATACAAGGAGGTGTGTAGAAATTACATCCATATAAGGGAATGGTCAACAGATTCATAAATGTAGCAGATATGATAACTTACGATATACCAGATACAGAAATGGGTCTACAATCTGTAACAAGTTACTGTTCAACAGCCACTGTTTACATATAGTATATTACATACATGAAACAGTATGTTCCAAATAAGATACATTTACGGAACAAAAACGGATATTTGGCTGTGTATTTTTAATAACCACAACCAGAGCCAAATACTATACGGATTCACAAAAATAGCTCCGCTAATATTTCCACATCTGGACCCACCTCTGAACCTACCTCTGGACTCACTTCTGGACCCACCTCTGGACACCACCTCTGGACCTACCTTAGGACCCACCTCAGGACCTACCTCTGGACCCACCTCAGGACCATCACCTGATCCATAACCTCACCCATATGATCCTCCTAGATGGTACATATTTTTTATCCAAACATGACATCATCATTACATCACCACAACACAGAACACTTCAATACAGTCTTAGCACCATAGTTGGCTATATACAGACTACCACGTAGCAAAGGTCGGGCTACGCCCAACACTCTGCACAAAGTAAAGAGGGCGGGTGATATCGCAATGCACACCTGTATACACTGTCATATAGAAGTTCCAACAATGAACAGGCCTCTGTATGTATCCGCTGGCAAACATGCTGTATATACATAACACACACGCATTCATCACATCTGGTATGTGTGTGCAAATTGGCTGCGTGATACATGCATGTAAGTGTGTATGTGTGTGCGCACTTGATTAATATTATACAACCCATTCACCTCTCTCCATGCACCTCTCCCCATGCACCTCTCCCCATACACCTCTCCCCATGCACATGTCCCCATGCACCTCTCCCCATTCACCTCTCCCCATGCACCTCTCCCCATGCACCTCTCACCATGCACCTCTCCCCATGCACCTCTCTCCATTCACCTTTCCCTATGCACCTGTCCCCATGCACCTCTTTTTTGCAGGCAAATAGTATACTGGTCCCCTGTACAGGTGTGATGATGAAGGGGTTAGGGGTACAGGTGTGATGATGAAGGGGTTAGGTGTACAGGCGTAATGATGAAGGGGTTAGGTGTACAGGTGTGATGATGAAGGGGTTAGTGTACAGGTGTGGTGATGAAGGGGTTAGGTGTACTGGTGTGGTGATGAAGGGGTTAGGTGTACAGGTGTGGGGATGAAGGGGTTAGGTGTACAGGTGTGATGATGAAGGGGTTAGGGGTACAGGTGTGATGATGAAGGGGTTAGTGTACAGGTGTGGTGATGAAGGGGTTAGGTGTACTGGTGTGGTGATGAAGGGGTTAGGGGTACAGGTGTGGTGATGAATGGGTTAGGGGTACAGGTGTGATGATGAAGGGGTTGGGGGTACAGGTGTGATGATGAAGGGGTTAGGGGTACAGGTGTGGTGATGAATGTGTTAGGTGTACAGGTGTGATGATGAAGGGAACAAGGTTTCCGATTGAAAAGAAATAGACCTATATTAGCAACATGTTGTCATATTTAACTGTATGTGCTAATACAGGCTTTTCCTTTTCAACAAGTAAATAAAAACATTCTCTAACGAGAGAGTTGTTGGTATATAGGATTGACCAATGGTGGTGTAAAAAGCATGGAAACAAGAGTGACAGAAATATTATTGGAAAATTGAAATAGGCCTATATTTAGCCCATTATTCAGGCATGTGTGTTGTATTGTGTGCTAAATATAGGCCTATTTCAATTTTCCAATTATATTTCTGTCACTCTTGTTTCCATGCTTTTTACACCACCATTGGTCAATCCTATATACCAACAACTCTCTCGTTAGAGAATGTTTTTATTTACTTGTTTCATAAGTTTTTTTTCACCCTGTCATAGCAGTATCATAGTCAATAATCAAATGTAGGAAGAGGATGGATGATCCCCTTTATCTCTTAATGCAAGAACAAATAACTTTAATAGTACTGCTGGTGGTGGGGGCAGCACTGGTGGTGGGGGCAGCACTGATGGTGCAGGCAGGAGCGCCGGTGGGGGCAGCGCTGGTGGTGCCGGCGGGAGTAGCTGCTGGTAGTGGTGTGGGCAGTGCTGCTGGTGGTGGTGGCAGAAGCGGGGCTTCTGGAGGTGGTGGGGTGAAGGGGAGAGGAGTTGGAGGATGAATGTACTCTTCCTCCTCCGACCCCTCGTTGGTGAAAAACCTGCGAAGGTCCTCAGCCATCTACATATACGTAACAGAGAGTATGATTAAATTTTTACTTCTTTATTTAGTGCAGAGCCTTTACACATCTACATAGAGTATTCTTAAATTTTTACCTCTTTTTGCTAGTGGATGAGTGGCTTTTATACCTGCAAAGCCTTACACGTGTGCAGACTGTGCTATAATTATATTAGTCCAATTCCATCATATTAATGACAGGGAGGGAAGGGGTGTATGCGTGTCAGTTGTGCTAAAATTCTATTGGTCAAATTTGATCCAGTAAAAATGGTCCCATCTACACATGGAGGTGTAGCCTACATGCAGTTAAGTTGTATAGATGGGGTAGTGTGGGAACTAAGGAAGTGAACTACATGGCAGTACATGGCAGCATGTAGATCGATCGATAAGGATATGTTCTCAGGTGAGGTCATATCTGTGGACAGGGTCTGCAGCTTTATAAGTGTGGGCAGAAGGTTTGTTTTTATTTCACTACATAAATGTGAGTGTGCTGCTAGAAGTACCTGATGGTGGCTTATCTTATTTACTGCTGCACAGGCAGATCACTACCCCTAAGAATAGCTTTTTCAAGACCACCATTATACTCCATTGGTGCATGAGATTTGGGTTTATACAGGGAGTAGCTATATGGGAAAAGGATACAGTTGCAGCTATTTAGTTCTCAGCCCTTGCAACTGTAACTATATTCATACAGTTGCAACATTCACGGCTAGACAAGGAAGTCTTCAGATAAGGAAGCTTTATCAGATTAAAACAATAGACACTACACACAGTTGAGTCACCATGCATGCTTTACATGTAAACAGGGGCGTAGGAACGCCCTTAATAGGGGGGGCCCAAAGTCATATTATTCATTGAATTTCACCGTACATGGTATCACCTATCACCATGTACGGTGAAAATCGATGAATAATATGACTTTGGGCCCCCCCTATTAAGGGCGTTCCTACGCCCCTGGTAAAGTGAATGGTTTTGTGCAGATCCGTGCTGTACATAGTCGGGCGGGCCCTACTACCCACAGGTAGTAGGGTGACAAACCCGACCAAACGCGGTAGTAGGGCCGCCCGACTATGCTGTACAAATGCTGCATGCACAGCTTTTTAATGTTAATACAACATGCCATAACATACCTTTGGGTGGTAGTGGTAGTTCTGTGACCCTTGCGATACCGCGTCCTCTCGGCAGCACATTTAGCCAATCAGACAGCGGGATCATTTCAATACCGTCTCCTTTCAGATGCTTTAATGGTAGCTGATATTTCTCCCTATTAGCAGCGCGATTTCCCTCGAGGTCCTCTTCATATCGCCGCCTTTAGTTTTAGCAGCACGGTTCTCCTCGAGGTTCTTCATATCGCCGCCTTTGAGCAGCACGGTTCTCCTTGGGGTCCTCTTCGTATCGCCACCTTTTTGCAGATCGCTTAGATTCAATATCGGCCTTGTAGCTGTCGCGTACAGAGGCCTTCTTCATTTCGGGATCGGCCTTGTAGCTGTCGCGTACAGAGGCCTTCTTTTTTTTGGGATTGGCCTTGTAGAGCGCTCGGGCTTTAGCTTTGTTCTCGTATTGCTTTGGAGGTATTCCGCTCGTTGCTTAGATCTCTTCTTAGAAAAAGAACTTCACTATTAGCCAACGTAACAACTAATATATTAAACTGGATAAATTTAGTGCAGGTTAGAGTATTTATAACTGCCTAAAATTATTAATAAATAGAACTTGACATATGTATGTCTATATCACATGTAAGGATAACGTGCCGGTAAATTTCGAAGCGATTGGTACTATTCCCGTCCTCCAAAACCGTTCCTAGCTCGAGTTATACCTTCCTAAGAAGAAGAAGACGACGACGACGACGATGGAGAATTATTTTGGGACTGGGCACGAGAAACAGGAAATTGTTTGTTTCTCTATAACCACACCGTTTTATGACACGGAACAAACGTAGAACTGTAGATCGTTGTGCTCTCATTCCATCGCGATAAAGAGATAAGCGATCCGTTTCTCCGTTGTCGCTAGTGAAGATTTATTAATGACATTCATCAACCCTCAATCAATCCTATATTGAACCTGTCTAAAAGTATAACTTGCGCTCTTTAAAACCATTCCTATCTGGAGTTATACTCACCCGAGAAGACGACGACGACGGAGAAAAATTGGCTTGGGGACTAGCTGTTTTGTTCTCATAAAGCAAACACTGGAACAAAACATTAACATTAATTTGCTTTCTGGTTCGATAGCAACACTATCCGTTTCTTGGTACGCGGGTCGCGTTTTTGTAATGACTTCATGACTGCAGGATTCGTATATGGAACCTACTCGCGTAGGTTCCGATAAAAACGTGCGTCGTCCTGAGAGACCTTGATACTAGTAAACGCCAACCACCAACTTGTGTAAAGGCGCGCGGGAAGCTGATGGGGAAAAAAAAATCGGCGGGCAACTCTACCATACAACCGCGTTAACTGTTTTGTCCAAGTTGATCGTCACAATTAGTAGTCCCCAAGCAGCGGCGGATACAGGTTTAAGGGGGGGGGGGGGGGGGGGGGGGGGGGCATGGATGGTGGGTGTGGCTGGGGTCGGCTTCTGGCCTGATACGAAAAGCGGTGGGGAGGGGGGGGGGGGGGGTGAGGGGTGCTGTCGTTTTATGGCCCGATACGAAAAGCGAGGGGGGGGGGGGGGGGGGGTGCTGTCGGTTTCTGGCCCAAAACGAAGAGCGGAGGGCTGTCGGTTTCTGGCCCGATATAGATGATTTCGGTGTGAAACCGCGCGTCACGTGAGAGTCATGTGAAAATTCTTTGGAGGGCAAAACATTATAGAGACGTATGGTAAATTGTAATGGATGGGCAGATTGCAAGCGAAAGAGAGCGTTACAAGCAAAAACTGGAGTCGGTGGGGCTGACAATAAGTGATGACCCTTTCATGAAGGATAACGATCATTGTTTCAGCGATGATATGACGTTGTGGCCGCGTATAGAGTATGGCCATATCTTTGGCTATTTCATCAATCGCCCGGGAACTTATACTCAAGAGCAGCTGTTATCTTGGAAGCAACTTGAAGCCTACAACTACTTTGAATCGGGCTTCGTGAGGACTGTGTTTGCAATGGGTTCGGCCAAGGGGACCAAAAGTGCTGTTTGTTAAAAGCCAAGGATAACCCTAGTCAACGCACTGCAGACCAGGCCCACGAAGCGTGGATCATTGCGCGGGTCATCTGGCTTGGTCGTGTCCCCCACTGCACTTGCATGGCAGGGTAAGTTAAGCTACTTTTCCCAAGAGTGCACGCACGATGACCCTCTAAAGCTGAAGAACGCCTCTCCTTTTCGCTTTCTTCAGCTTAGATCATCTTTCTTCTATGCTCCGCTCTTGTCTTCCGCGCTTTCACTGCCATCGCATCCTTCCTCTTGGCATCCTTGAAGGGGAATAGTGTAGGGACATAGTCCACGTTACTGGGTTCGTCAACAGGCTTGCCTACAATAAAAACAAATGACTCCCTCACTCAATTGTGACTTCCACACTTGGAACTAACCTGACACAAAATGGTCGCCACAGATTCTCGAGTACTTCGAAGGCTGCCAATCCTCTCTACGGACCGCTTGAATCCACCTTCGTAGTCTGCCTTCATTTTTGAATGGAAACCGATGGAAACCTAGGCCCAAACGCTAACCACCACGATTTGTACAGCCAAAAGCACAACAACTCAATACCATTTCACGTACATGTTGCCCTCCACATCAATTATTCATCGTTTTAGGTCACGCGTTTCCATGGGAACGACTTCACACCGAAATCATCTATACCCCACCCATCCCTCCCCCTCTCTTCCCCACCCATCCCTCCCCCCATCTCTTCCCCACCCATCCCTCCCCCCATCTCTTCCCCACCCATCCCTCCCCCATCTCTTCCCCACCCATCCCTCCCCCCATCTCTTCCCCACCCATCCCTCCCCCATCTCTTCCCCACCCATCCCTCCCCCTCTCTTCCCCACCCATCCCTCCCCCCATCTCTTCCCCACCCATCCCTCCCCCCATCTCTTCCCCACCCATCCCTCCCCCATCTCTTCCCCACCCATCCCTCCCCCCATCTCTTCCCCACCCATCCCTCCCCCCATCTCTTCCCCACCCATCCCTCCCCCATCTCTTCCCCACCCATCTCTTCCCCACCCATCCCTTCCCCCATCTCTTTCCCACCCATCCCTCCCCCCATCTCTTCCTCACCCATCTCTTCCCCACTCATCTCTTCCCCACCCATCCCTCCCCCCATCTCTTCCCCACCCATCCCTCCCCCCATCTCTTCCCCACCCATCCCTCCCCCCATCTCTTCCCCACCCATCCCTCCCCCCATCTCTTCCCCATACCTAAGTGGCACAACACAGGTCACTGCATCCCTCTAAGTAGAACTACCCATATATGGAAACAGACTTTGTTTGCTGCTCATTGAGCGTATTGATATCAAAGGTTTGCCAATGTTGAGCCAACCTGCAAACCTCTCCTTCATGAAGCTGGTGAGCCCTTTCTGCAGCAAGTCAGTCAGCTAGGTGGCATAAAAGGAGAGAGATCATGTCCTGCCCCGCCCACCTGTCCCGCCCACATCTGATTTCTAAGGACCCATGAAGACAACGGAGCGCATTATTGGGGCTACCAGATACACCACCTCGACATTGGCGATCATTGTCTTCACTAGCTAACAGATATAATTATGGTCTTGACCGTGAATAGAAATCCTCACCTCGGAAGAAATCAAATTGTTTCGGACTACTCTACCAATCCACCAGTCTTCGTTATACTTCCACAGCAAAAAGAAGATATTTTGATTCCACAAGTGATCTGTTTTTTCATATCTGTACCAAAATGATAACAGTTTTGGTACAGATTTGAAATAACAGATCACTTATGAAATCAAAATATGATTTGCGTCTTTTTTTTGCTGTGTTCTGCAGTAGACGTTATCAGAGATACTATCTCTGGCGTTATTAAGATACATCTGTACCCCCGTACCATCCTGCTTCAAGTGTAAATAGTTAAACGCATAGGAAGGGGGCAGTCTGAAGCATCTTCAGCATCATAACAAACAAGCGTTTTTGAACGTCAATTGAACTCTCTTGCTTACTCTACGAAGTGGTAGGCCTATACAGAGGCGACCAATTGAGAGGGTATTACAAAACAAAAACAAAGTGCAGGATACACCTTCTGGTTTTTGTTTGACATGGTCATCACTAATTCATATATACTGTACAAACACTACAGATTAGGTATAGTCCCAACACAAACCATACCTTTGAAATTAATAACTCTTAATCACATAACTCCCAGCCTCGGTTAACGCTTCCAGCGCTTTACATGTATCCTCACCAAGATAAGCAGATAAGCCAGCCATTGTAATCAAGGCGCACCACAAAAATCGTTTGACACGTAAACAAAAAAAAGCTGGACACAAAATGACGTCATGCTCAAAATTGGAACGTAAATCCTGGGCCTCCTGAAAAGGTGTAGGAAGGTCCGCTACTTCGTCTTCTTCCGCTGGAGAAGCCATCCATTCCTCCCATTCCTCCAAACAGGTTACTGAATAGTATAGTTGGATCCATGTCTGAAGGACATAAAGATGGATGGTCAGTGTACCAAGGGGTCCAATAATGACCTTAGTGTTATTACAACTCACCCATTCCACCCATTTCATCAAGATCATATCCGTTGTCATAGCGACTCTTTTTCTTCACATCTGATAGCACACTGTAAGCTTCACTGACTTGCTTGAAGATCTGCTCTTCCTTTTCTCTTACCTCTGGTTCTGCGTCCACATGACGATCTAGTAACAGTCATAAGAAGCCACTGGTCATCATAGGTTTCCCCCCACCACTTTAGTCACAGTACCTGGATGATGTTTCATGGCTGCCTTACGATACGCCCTCTTTATCTCATCCTGGCTTGCATTCTTGTCTACTTCCAGAAGCTTGTAGTAATCTTTCCTTTTGCTCATCTTCAACCTCTGCTTGCCTTCCTGCAACGCCTCCTGGTTCTCCACGGTGTGCTCCAATTTGAACACAAGTTCTAGATCTCGTACAGCCTCATCATGTTTGTTAACAGACTGGTAGCTAAGCAACAAGAGTCAACATTGAAACATTCAAGCGTTAGGACTCACAGAGATGCTCTTCTTTGTAGCGCCCGTATATACTTTGCATCAAGCTCCAGAGCTTTGGTGCAGTCTCCAATAGCATCATCCACCTTACCCAGCTACAAGAACAGGCTATATAAACATACCTCCCCAATAAATGCCAGACACTTGTACCTTTGATCCGACCAATGCTCTGTTGCACAGCAATTTTGCATTTGTGGAATAATTCTTTGGGTCCACATTTAGTGCTTCAGAGTACAAATCAAAGGCTGCCTGGATATTGCCTAACTTAAACTGAACGTTCCCTTCCTCCTTCTTTGTCATCAGCAACTTAGATCTCTTAATGGCATTACGGGACTTTGTGTGATCAGGGTCCACACGGAGCACTTCCTGGAAGAACTGGGTAGCTTTGTCTGGAACATCCTGTTGCAATCGTAAGATACATCAGATTCAGTTAGCATAGCAGGTCATGTTACCTGATAGTAGAAGCAAAGAGCCTTCACGTAAATGGCATCCACACTGCGTGGGTCAACCCTCAGTACTTCACTGCAAGAAGCCAGGAGTGTAAGTCAATACATACAAACAAGTGTAGTTGTATCATAGCAGCCTATCTGAGTAGAGCCTAGTTTTACCCTCTTACATAGTGGAAGTGCACTGGAGAATTATCTACCATGATATACAAGTGTTCATGCCTACACACCACATGCTCATGCACAAACACACACTCACTTGCACATACACACACACAAACTCACTTGCACACACACACTCACTTGCACACACACACTCACTTGCACACACACACACACACACTCACTTGCACAGCTGGTGTGCCTCTTCACATCTCGCACACATGACCAATGCTTCAGCCTTCATTGTTTTGAAGAGGGTACAGTAAGGGGCCGCAAGTAGACACTGGTTCATCCTAAATACAGCCTTCACAAAGCACACCAGTTAGTGACACTTCAGGACACACACACAGCACTACCTAACACTCACATCTCTGTGCTCCCCCCTCTGTGAGTCATACGTAGCCTTGGCCAAATGTGTCTTCACATTATTGGATACTTGCATCTGAAAACTCACAGCTGTTACGCCTATGCGGTGGGCTAACAGCCACAACGCACCTCCTCCAAGGCTTGTTGGTTCTTTGGTTCGATTTTAAGCACCTTTTCATAGAAGTCCACCGACAGACTAGGATTACCAACCATCAGGTAACACTTCGCGGCGCGTAGGTAACCCTACGATAGCAGGTTTGTTAGAACCAGAACTAGAAAGACCATCCTAACCTTTGTGAATGACTCGTCTAATTTGATGGACGTGATGGAGTCGTCCAGAGCACGCGGGTAGTCTTCTAACATCATGTAGGCAGCAGACCTGTTCCCGTAATAGGCCGCACATCGAGGATTGAGGCAGAGCGCTTGCGAATAGAATTCTATCGCACTACGGTATTCATGCTGCTGGAACGAACTATTTCCCTTCTTCTTCAGTTCCTCTGCCAAACTGAATATCAGAAAACAGGCGGTTCAGTACGATACACAAGTTATTCCACTTCCTAAACTGAGCGGTACCAAATAACCTCTTCTGAAGCCAACCTTCTACCCGTAAGTGGCTTACTCATCATTACTAGAATTGGGTTCACTTTCAGCACAGTCCATCCTTTCCACTACAGCAGCCGCGGCCATAATAGGCGAAGAATGTTCTGGAAGTAATGTCACGTGGGCTATTAATTTGAACCAAATTTTGACGTCACCGTTATTGACTGGTTTTACGTGTAACATGTAACACACTGCATGGTGTTTGCGGCCCAATGTTTTGTGGACACTGGATCCGTTTTCCGAAAAATTGAAATGATTATGTCATGCCCTTAACAACGACCTTGACAACCGAAGACCTTTGGAACGTGAGATCACACAAAAACACCGATGGACTAATCGCCATTTTAACACTGTACAAGGAAGCCAAGGAACACCTTTTTTCTATTTGTGTCGCAAACCACGAGGCGTAGTCAACTTGCTACAGCAAGCTACGGACCCTGAAAGCGGGTTAGTCTTTGCGCACCTCTTCAATACAGAAGCGATTCTCCACGCCTGCGACAATAGGAAATCTGAAATAAAGGTTGGTTCGTAAAGGGAACTAAAGGTACTAATAGATTTTGTGCTAAATGTACTAAAAGTTAGCAAGAAATACCTGGAGTATCGTTAATATGCTTGGTTACTAGGTCCTAATGTGGGATTGGCGGCGCGTTATGTAGGGCAATGAACAGCAGTTGTTCTTTCATAGTTCAGAGCAACTGTTGGATCTTACTTATGTCTTACTACCATCTCATCTTGGTCACCAATACCAGCCTCATCTCAGCCACCAGTACCAGTCTTATCTCAGCCACCAGTACCAGCCTCATCTCAGCCAACTGTACCAGTCTCATCTTGGCCACCAGTATCAGCCTCATCTCAGGCACCCTGTACCATGGGCCCCCCCCCCTTGTAATAAAAGTTTACATACATGCACACCCTCCACTGGCTGAATTGGCTGAAAGCAGACAGCACCCCCCCCCCCTCCCCAGCTGGTTGAATCGGCCAAAAGTGGACCTCGCTGGTTGAATCAGCCGAAAGCAGACAGACAGCACCCCCACCACGCTGGTTGAATCAGCCGAAAGTGGACAGTGCCCCCCCCCCTCCCCGTGCTGGTTGAATCAGCCGAAAGCAGACAGCAACACCCCCCCCCCCTCTTCCAACCTGGTTGAACTGGCCGAAAGCAGACAGACAGCACCCCCCCCCCCCCCCCCCCCCCAACCTGGTTGAAATCCACTGAAAGCAGACAACATATTCGTGCCTGTCAAAAGGCGCGCTCCTTTGCCCTATTCTGCCCCCCCCCCCCACCCCCCTCCAGAAAAGCTGGGGGTGCCCATGGTACCAGTCTCATCTCAGCCACCAGTACCAACCTCATCTCAGCCACCTGTACCAACCTTATCTCAGTCACCTGTACCAACCTCATCTCAGCCACCTGTACCAACCTCATCTCAGCCACCAGTACCAACCTCATCTCAGCCACCTGTACCAACCTCATCTCAGCCACCTGTACCTCTCTCCTATTGCCTCCCACATAACCCTTGTACCCTACCCACTCCCATGACAACACATTGGTGTAGCGTCGGCTGTGCACGACACCTAACAAACTTCACCACAAAATCAACAAAACACAGCACACATAGAAGCACACACAGAGCAGGGGCCAACTACCTATAACTAAATTTTTGGTTTTAGCCTACTTTATTTAGAGTGGTGGGCCCACACCAGCTCAGGGAAAAAAACCTCAGTGAGGAAAAAACCCAACACACACTGCTCTGAACCAGACTTCAGATCTTGTGCTTTCATCTGTGGTCATGATGTTAAGGAGCAACCTGATTCCAATATGACAAAAAACATGTCAAAATACACTTATTTTGAAGTTTTCCAGGTGTCACGTGCACTTATGACCTTAGACTGACCAATCTTCCCGCTCCCAAGGCTAATATACCCTCCTCCACGTGGCCATGCCCACGTGCCTCACACTTACGCAAAATGTATCCAATTGCAATCGGAGAGAGCATAGTTTCTGTCTAATTCACTACGTTCAAACGACATAAACGTTTATCTCTCTCCTATTGCCTCCCACATAACCCTTGTACCCTACCCACTCCCATGACAACACATTGGTGTAGCGTCGGCTGTGCACGACACCTAACATAGAGCAACAAAGAAAGCAGGTAGCACTTACAACCCAAGGTGTTTGGACACCTCGAGACGCTTTTCCACGGAGTCCTTAACATATCCATCTTTTGCTGTCTCTGACCTCCAGCGGCCATGCCGCTTGAACAACCGGTCAGGTACCCCCGCATTGGCAGCAGCTGTGGCTCCTCCTGCCCTAAGACTGTGCATCCCAAACTGTGATGGATCCCAACCCATTGCCTTTATCTTCTCCAACAAAATTTCTCGTGCCCTAGAATAACTCAGCCCCCCACTCTTTCGCAATTTTTCACCTGTCTTGGTCTTAGTTATTCCTCTAAACACCTTCGCATGTGACGTATGACATAACCCACCCATTGCAAAATATTTTTCTAACATACTCACAGGACAGGTCTCTGTTCTGGTCCTAGCCACAATGAGGGAGGACCCTTCCCTGTACTGATCTGTCTTACTGGAGGCAACGTTAATAACCATACTCTCTGAATTAGTAGTTATATCGGAACACTTAAGCTTAATCAGCTCATCACACCTCAAAAATCCAGCAAATGCTATCAAACACATTGCCAACAGCCTGACTTCTGTCAGTGATGGATCTGACCCCACAGACTCCACCATGGCCTTCAACATATCTGCTGTAATTGGCTCCTTGCGAGTCTTGGGTTTAGCCAACACACGTCTCAGGCCACTCAGTGTAGCCTGCACTATAGGCATACTACCCACAGACTCGAGCCCAGCTACTTCATGCAACCATGACAATGCATGCACTGCCTCCTCTACTGCAGCTTTGGACTGCACGGACTCACTCAGATGTTGTAGGTATAGTGCCAAATGCACTGCTTGGACAGGGAATGCAGGTACTTCATGTCTGGCCTCCGCCCAGGTCTTCCATCTCTGGTACGCTCCAAGGTACTTCTTTGATGTGGAATCCGCCCTGCTTCTCAGAACAGTGGCTGGTAGAGACTGTGCCAGGCGCCTCAACTCTGGGTCCTCCAGATCCTTCAGCAGAGGCCAGACACCTGCAGACATCACATCTACAAGGATAAGAAGAAGCAGTTAGAAATTTACTTTTAAGTTATTTTACTTTACAGCCAACACGCCGGTTGACACAGCCCAAGTGGCTGAACACAGCCAACACGCCGGTTGACACAGCCTAATGGCTAAACAGGTTGACACGGCCCAACTGGCTTAACACAGCCAACACGCTGGTTGACACAGCCCAAGTAGCTCACCCATGGCACAGTTATAAGGTTATGTCAAAAAATTAACCCTGAGAGCATAGACAGCAGAGTTAGGAACTTTTCCATGAAACAACACCTGCCCAGAATCGCCAGGGCAAAAAAGATTATCTAGCAACGGGAGTGACACAAATGCCTTGACAAACTTGGCAAAATCTTGCCCATTTGGACATATAAGTGGCCAAAATGGGCCTGACTCCCATGCGGGCACCACCAAAGTTCCCTTAGCTTTGCATACTTCAGCATGCTTCAAAACTCTGGGAATAAGATACGGTGGACACAACCAGTTGTTTTCCCCACCCCAGTGCACTGTAAAGGCATCCACCGCCTCGCTATCAATGCAAGCATAGCGGGAGTTGAAGCGTGGTAAATGGGTGTTACGGTGGTTGGCAAACCTATCTACTGTGTGGGGGCCCCATAAGCCCTCTAACATGCTAAATACTTCTGTGTTCAAATACCAATCATCATAGTCAACAATGCGACTTAAATAGTCAGCTAACTGATTCTCCTCTCTGGGCACCCACTCTGGCTCTAAGTGTATCTGATATTGCACGCATAACTCAAACACCCTAAGAGCTTCCACTTGCAAGTGAGCTTTTCTACTACCAACTTGCAATATGCGCACCACATTTTGGTTATCGGTGAACCACCGCACTCTTGTGCCACCCAACTTACTGGCAACTGATTCCATTACCCTAGCGACAGCTACTAACTCCCGCCAGGTTGAACTCTGTTTAACCTCATGCTCTTTCCAACAACCATGTGCTATATGCATACCGTGTGCTACTGTATATCCTCCATATCCAGTATCACTAGCATCTGAATATGCCACACGCACTGCTGAAGGGCCCCGCCAAATAGGCTGCCCATTGTATGACTCAATAGATTTTGCCCAGAAATCTATTTCCATTTGACCTGCCTGGGTGACTGTTAGCATATCGCACCATGCTCCCCGCAACTCTAACATTGCATATAAGTTTCTTGTCATGAATCTAGCAACTGGACCTAAGGCAAGGCCCATGGATATAATCCTGCCAATAATGCTAGCAAGGCTCCTTGCAGAAATGCACTGCTGGGTCGCTGCACATCGCAACAAACTTTTAAGCATGCTCAACTTCTTTTCAGGCACCGATATTTCACCCCGTTCCAGGTCAACATTAAAACCCAACCACTGAAGCTTATGGGTTGGTGTCCATGTACACTTGGCCTCATTAGCCACTAAACCTGCCTTTTCCAACGTATCCTTGATCCATGCACTAACTTTACATGCTTCCCCTTCCCCTTCCACTGCACAGATGCCATCATCCAAATACAGAACAGCCTTACATCCCTTACCACGCCACAAGCGTACCAATGGGCGTAGCAATTTAGTGAAAACATATGGTGCTGTGGACAAGCCAAAAGGCAATACAGTGAACACATAAAACTGAACCCCACTCAAAACCTAAGTATGTCTGGTGACTCTCAATGATATCAACATGATGATACCCCGATTTCAAATCAAATGAAAACATCCACTCACCTGGTTTAAACAGCAACATTGCCGCACGCAGATCTTCATACTTAAACTTCTGTACCGTTAGGTAGCGGTTTACATGCTTCAAATTGACTACCAACCGCTTCTTTCCTACCCCATTGACCACCACCGAAAGTGGGCTGCAAACGGTGGGCTTCTGTTCCACCTTCTTAACATACCCCCCTGCTACAAGCTCAGCAACTGTACTATTAACAAAGTCTGCGTTGACAATAGCAGAGTGTTGGTTAGTATGAAAAAATGGTGCCGGTACTGAGGTGAATGGTAACACATAACCCTGTTCCAGCGTATTTAACACCCAATGAGGGGCACATAACTCTTCCCTCCAAAAACGAATGCAACGATGCAGCCTACCCTTGACAGTAGGATACTCACCCAGGTGTGGCAGTGAACTGTCACCTTTCTTTAAATCAACACCTCCATACCCTTTACATTCCCCTTTGACACCTAAGCACGTGTCCTCTGTACACTCCACACCTTTACTCATAACCTCTGATAAAGGATACGTTGTACCTGCGGCTGTACGTTTGGGACAATCGCGCCTCCAGTGGCCGAATTCGCCACATTGGTGGCAGGCTCCTGGTGTGGACCCCTTGAATGGTACCAGCGGAGTCATTTCTTTTGCCCTATGCGGGCGTTTGCTGTCCGGGTGTAGCGGTTCTGTCCGCTCGTTCTGTCGCCCCGCTGTCCTCCTCGTAGCGGCATTGCGCTCTCGTTTGCACTTGGCCATCTTTCTCTCCGCCGCCCGCTCCGCCTTTTCTATCCGCCTCTCGTCTTCCGAATCCTCGGCGAGATCGTCCTCCACATATTCTTCAACGAGGGCCCAACCGGCCTCGGAGCGGTCGGCCAGCTTAATGAGCTTCTTCCTGCGGGAAAGAAGCTCAATACCTTTTTCAACCGATTCTTTTGCGCGGGAAAGAGCCTCCTTTCCCGCTCCTTTTTCTGCGCGCGAAATGCTGGCTGCTACAGACTGGAACTGGTCTTCCACGTCTTCGCAGAAACGAAATTGGTTTTCGTTCCCTTTTCTGCGGAACGAGTAGGGATCACGCTTGGCGCTACGTGCTAGCTTGAGGGCCGTCTCCTCCTGCCCCGCCTTCATTTCTTCCCTCATCTGCTGCATCGCCTGGAGCATCAGATCCATGCGTGCGGTAAGGTCTGATGAGGGTCCCGCAGTGCTCCTCTCCGCTGCAGTAGCACGTTCTTCCTCGTTTTCGTGGTCCGACATGGTTTTCCAGGTGTCACGTGCACTTATGACCTTAGACTGACCAATCTTCCCGCTCCCAAGGCTAATCATAGATACTATCAATGGGCTAATATACCCTCCTCCACGTGGCCATGCCCACGTGCCTCACACTTACGCAAAATGTATCCAATTGCAATCGGAGAGAGCATAGTTTCTGTCTAATTCACTACGTTCAAACGACATAAACGTTTATCAACCTCATCTCAGCCACCAGTACCAACCTCATCTCAGCCACCAGTACCAACCTCATCTCAGTCACCTGTACCAACCTCATCTCAGTCACCTGTACCAACCTCATCTCAGCCACCTGTACCAACCTCATCTCAGCCACCTGTACCAACCTCATCTCAGTCACCTGTACCAACCTCATCTCAGCCACCTGTACCAACCTCATCTCAGCCACCTGTACCAACCTCATCTCAGCCACCTGTACCAACCTCATCTCAGCCACCAGTACCAATCTCATCTCAGCCACCTGTACCAACCTCATCTCAGCCACCAGTACCAACCTCATCTCAGTCACCAGTACCAACCTCATCTCAGTCACCTGTACCAACCTCATCTCAGCCACCTGTACCAACCTCATCTCAGCCACCTGTACCAACCTCATCTCAGTCACCTGTACCAACCTCATCTCAGCCACCAGTACCAACCTCATCTCAGTCACCAGTACCAACCTCATCTCAGTCACCTGTACCAACCTCATCTCAGCCACCAGTACCAACCTCATCTCAGCTACCTGTACCAACCTCATCTCAGCCACCTGTACCAACCTCATCTCAGCCACCAGTACCAACCTCATCTCAGCCACCAGTACCAACCTCATCTCAGCTACCTGTACCAATCTTATCTCAGCCACCAGTACCAACCTCATCTCAGCCACCAGTACCAACCTCATCTCAGCCACCAATACCAACCTCATCTCAGTCACCTGTACCAACCTCATCTCAGTCACCTGTACCAACCTCATCTCAGCCACCTGTACCAATCTTATCTCAGCCACCAGTACCAACCTCATCTCAGTCACCTGTACCAACCTCATCTCAGTCACCTGTACCAACCTCATCTCAGCCACCTGTACCAATCTTATCTCAGCCACCAATACCAACCTCATCTCAGTCACCTGTACCAACCTCATCTCAGTCACCTGTACCAACCTCATCTCAGTCACCTGTACCAACCTCATCTCAGCCACCAGTACCAACCTCATCTCAGCCACCAGTACCAACCTCATCTCAGCCACCTGTACCAACCTCATCTCAGTCACCTGTACCAACCTCATCTCAGTCACCTGTACCAACCTCATCTCAGCCACCAGTACCAACCTCATCTCAGCCACCAGTACCAACCTCATCTCAGTCACCTGTACCAACCTCATCTCAGTCACCTGTACCAGCCTCATCTCAGCCACCTGTACCAACCTCATCTCAGCCACCTGTACCAACCTCATCTCAGCCACCTGTACCAACCTCATCTCAGCCACCTGTACCAACCTCATCTCAGCCACCAATACCAACCTCATCTCAGTCACCAGTACCAACCTCATCTCAGCCACCAATACCAACCTCATCTCAGTCACCTGTACCAACCTAATCTCAGTCACCTGTACCAACCTCATCTCAGTCACCTGTACCAACCTCATCTCAGCCACCAGTACCAACCTCATCTCAGCCACCAGTACCAACCTCATCTCAGCCACCTGTACCAATCTTATCTCAGCCACCTGTACCAACCTCATCTCAGTCACCTGTACCAACCTCATCTCAGCCACCAGTACCAACCTCATCTCAGCCACCAATACCAACCTCATCTCAGTCACCTGTACCAACCTCATCTCAGTCACCTGTACCAACCTCATCTCAGCCACCTGTACCAATCTTATCTCAGCCACCAATACCAACCTCATCTCAGTCACCTGTACCAACCTCATCTCAGTCACCTGTACCAACCTCATCTCAGTCACCTGTACCAACCTCATCTCAGCCACCTGTACCAACCTCATCTCAGCCACCTGTACCAACCTCATCTCAGCCACCAATACCAACCTCATCTCAGTCACCAGTACCTACCTCATCTCAGTCACCAGTACCAACCTCATCTCAGCCACCAGTACCAACCTCATCTCAGCCACCTGTACCAACCTCATCTCAGCCACCTGTACCAACCTCATCTCAGCCACCAGTACCAACCTCATCTCAGTCACCTGTACCAACCTCATCTCAGTCACCTGTACCAACCTCATCTCAGTCACCTGTACCAACCTCATCTCAGTCACCTGTACCAACCTCATCTCAGCCACCTGTACCAACCTCATCTCAGCCACCTGTACCAACCTCATCTCAGTCACCTGTACCAACCTCATCTCAGCCACCAGTACCAGCCTCATCTCAGCCACCTGTACCAACCTCATCTCAGTCACCTGTACCAACCTCATCTCAGCCACCTGTACCAACCTCATCTCAGCCACCTGTACCAACCTCATCTCAGCCACCAGTACCAGCCTCATCTGAGCCACCTGTACCAACCTCATCTCAGTCACCTGTACCAACCTCATCTCAGCCACCTGTACCAACCTCATCTCAGCCACCTGTACCAACCTCATCTCAGCCACCAGTACCAGCCTCATCTCAGCCACCTGTACCAACCTCATCTCAGTCACCTGTACCAACCTCATCTCAGCCACCAGTACCAACCTCATCTCAGCCACCTGTACCAACCTCATCTCAGCCACCTGTACCAACCTCATCTCAGCCACCTGTACCAACCTCATCTCAGCCACCAGTACCAGCCTCATCTCAGCCACCTGTACCAACCTCATCTCAGCCACCTGTACCAACCTCATCTCAGCCACCTGTACCAACCTCATCTCAGCCACCTGTACCAACCTCATCTCAGCCACCTGTACCAACCTCATCTCAGCCACCTGTACCAACCTCATCTCAGCCACCAGTACCAGCCTCATCTCAGCCACCTGTACCAACCTCATCTCAGTCACCTGTACCAACCTCATCTCAGCCACCTGTAACAACCTCATCTCAGCCACCTGTACCAACCTCATCTCAGCCACCAGTACCAGCCTCATCTCAGCCACCTGTACCAACCTCATCTCAGTCACCTGTACCAACCTCATCTCAGCCACCTGTACCAACCTCATCTCAGCCACCTGTACCAACCTCATCTCAGCCACCAGTACCAGCCTCATCTCAGCCACCTGTACCAACCTCATCTCAGTCACCTGTACCAACCTCATCTCAGCCACCTGTACCAACCTCATCTCAGCCACCTGTACCAACCTCATCTCAGTCACCAGTACCAACCTCATCTCAGTCACCTGTACCAACCTCATCTCAGCCACCTGTACCAACCTCATCTCAGCCACCTGTACCAACCTCATCTCAGCCACCTGTACCAACCTCATCTCAGTCACCTGTACCAACCTCATCTCAGTCACCTGTACCAACCTCATCTCAGCCACCTGTACCAACCTCATCTCAGTCACCTGTACCAACCTCATCTCAGTCACCAGTACCAATCTTATCTCAGCCACCAGTACCAACCTCATCTCAGCCACCTGTACCAACCTCATCTCAGCCACCTGTACCAACCTCATCTCAGTCACCTGTACCAACCTCATCTCAGTCACCTGTACCAACCTCATCTCAGTCACCTGTACCAACCTCATCTCAGCCACCTGTACCAATCTTATCTCAGTCACCTGTACCAACCTCATCTCAGCCACCAGTACCAAACTCATCTCAGCCACCTGTACCAACCTCATCTCAGTCACCTGTACCAACCTCATCTCAGTCACCTGTACCAACCTCATCTCAGCCACCTGTACCAACCTCATCTCAGCCACCTGTACCAACCTCATCTCAGTCACCTGTACCAACCTCATCTCAGTCACCTGTACCAACCTCATCTCAGTCACCTGTACCAACCTCATCTCAGTCACCTGTACCAACCTCATCTCAGTCACCTGTACCAACCTCATCTCAGCCACCTGTACCAACCTCATCTCAGTCACCTGTACCAACCTCATCTCAGCCACCTGTACCAACCTCATCTCAGTCACCTGTACCAACCTCATCTCAGCCACCTGTACCAACCTCATCTCAGTCACCTGTACCAACCTCATCTCAGTCACCTGTACCAACCTCATCTCAGCCACCTGTACCAATCTTATCTCAGTCACCTGTACCAACCTCATCTCAGCCACCAGTACCAACCTCATCTCAGCCACCTGTACCAACCTCATCTCAGTCACCTGTACCAACCTCATCTCAGTCACCTGTACCAACCTCATCTCAGTCACCTGTACCAACCTCATCTCAGCCACCTGTACCAACCTCATCTCAGCCACCTGTACCAACCTCATCTCAGTCACCTGTACCAACCTCATCTCAGTCACCTGTACCAACCTCATCTCAGTCACCTGTACCAACCTCATCTCAGCCACCTGTACCAATCTGATCTCAGTCACCTGTACCAACCTCATCTCAGCCACCAGTACCAACCTCATCTCAGCCACCTGTACCAACCTCATCTCAGTCACCTGTACCAACCTCATCTCAGTCACCTGTACCAACCTCATCTCAGTCACCTGTACCAATCTTATCTCAGTCACCTGTACCAACCTCATCTCAGCCACCAGTACCAACCTCATCTCAGCCACCTGTACCAACCTCATCTCAGTCACCTGTACCAACCTCATCTCAGTCACCTGTACCAACCTCATCTCAGCCACCTGTACCAACCTCATCTCAGTCACCTGTACCAACCTCATCTCAGTCACCTGTACCAACCTCATCTCAGCCACCTGTACCAATCTTATCTCAGTCACCTGTACCAACCTCATCTCAGCCACCAGTACCAACCTCATCTCAGCCACCTGTACCAACCTCATCTCAGCCACCAGTACCAACCTCATCTCAGTCACCTGTACCAACCTCATCTCAGTCACCTGTACCAACCTCATCTCAGCCACCTGTACCAACCTCATCTCAGCCACCTGTACCAACCTCATCTCAGTCACCTGTACCAACCTCATCTCAGCCACCTGTACCAACCTCATCTCAGTCACCTGTACCAACCTCATCTCAGCCACCTGTACCAACCTCATCTCAGTCACCTGTACCAACCTCATCTCAGCCACCTGTACCAACCTCATCTCAGTCACCTGTACCAACCTCATCTCAGTCACCAGTACCAGTCTCATCTCAGCCACCAGTACCAACCTCATCTCAGCCACCTGTACCAACCTCATCTCAGTCACCAGTACCAACCTCATCTCAGCCACCTGTACCAACCTCATCTCAGTCACCTGTACCAACCTCATCTCAGTCACCTGTACCAACCTCATCTCAGTCACCTGTACCAACCTCATCTCAGCCACCTGTACCAACCTCATCTCAGTCACCTGTACCAACCTCATCTCAGCCACCTGTACCAACCTCATCTCAGTCACCTGTACCAACCTCATCTCAGCCACCTGTACCAACCTCATCTCAGTCACCTGTACCAACCTCATCTCAGCCACCTGTACCAACCTCATCTCAGTCACCTGTACCAACCTCATCTCAGCCACCTGTACCAACCTCATCTCAGTCACCTGTACCAACCTCATCTCAGCCACCTGTACCAACCTCATCTCAGTCACCTGTACCAGTCTCATCTCAGCCACCAGTACCAACCTCATCTCAGCCACCTGTACCAACCTCATCTCAGTCACCAGTACCTACCTCATCTCAGCCACCTGTACCAACCTCATCTCAGTCACCTGTACCAACCTTATCTCAGTCACCTGTACCAACCTCATCTCAGCCACCAGTACCAACCTCATCTCAGCCACCTGTACCAACCTCATCTCAGTCACCTGTACCAACCTCATCTCAGTCACCTGTACCAACCTCATCTCAGTCACCTGTACCAACCTCATCTCAGCCACCTGTACCAACCTCATCTCAGCCACCTGTACCAACCTCATCTCAGTCACCTGTACCAACCTCATCTCAGTCACCTGTACCAACCTCATCTCAGTCACCTGTACCAACCTCATCTCAGCCACCTGTACCAACCTCATCTCAGTCACCTGTACCAACCTCATCTCAGCCACCTGTACCAACCTCATCTCAGTCACCTGTACCAACCTCATCTCAGCCACCTGTACCAACCTCATCTCAGTCACCTGTACCAACCTCATCTCAGCCACCTGTACCAACCTCATCTCAGCCACCTGTACCAACCTCATCTCAGCCACCAGTACCAACCTCATCTCAGTCACCTGTACCAACCTCATCTCAGCCACCAGTACCAGTCTCATCTCAGCCACCAGTACCAACCTCATCTCAGCCACCTGTACCAACCTCATCTCAGCCACCTGTACCAACCTCATCTCAGTCACCTGTACCAACCTCATCTCAGCCACCTGTACCAACCTCATCTCAGTCACCTGTACCAACCTCATCTCAGCCACCTGTACCAACCTCATCTCAGTCACCTGTACCAACCTCATCTCAGCCACCTGTACCAACCTCATCTCAGCCACCTGTACCAACCTCATCTCAGCCACCAGTACCAACCTCATCTCAGTCACCTGTACCAACCTCATCTCAGCCACCAGTACCAGTCTCATCTCAGCCACCAGTACCAACCTCATCTCAGCCACCTGTACCAACCTCATCTCAGTCACCAGTACCTACCTCATCTCAGTCACCTGTACCAATCTTATCTCAGCCACCAGTACCAACCTCATCTCAGCCCCCTGTACCAACCTCATCTCAGTCACCTGTACCAACCTCATCTCAGCCACCTGTACCAACCTCATCTCAGTCACCAGTACCTACCTCATCTCAGTCACCTGTACCAATCTTATCTCAGCCACCAGTACCAACCTCATCTCAGCCACCTGTACCAACCTCATCTCAGTCACCTGTACCAACCTCATCTCAGTCACCTGTACCAACCTCATCTCAGTCACCTGTACCAACCTCATCTCAGTCACCTGTACCAACCTCATCTCAGTCACCTGTACCAACCTCATCTCAGCCACCTGTACCAACCTCATCTCAGTCACCTGTACCAACCTCATCTCAGCCACCTGTACCAACCTCATCTCAGTCACCTGTACCAACCTCATCTCAGCCACCTGTACCAACCTCATCTCAGTCACCTGTACCAACCTCATCTCAGCCACCTGTACCAACCTCATCTCAGTCACCTGTACCAACCTCATCTCAGCCACCTGTACCAACCTCATCTCAGTCACCTGTACCAACCTCATCTCAGCCACCAGTACCAGTCTCATCTCAGCCACCAGTACCAACCTCATCTCAGCCACCTGTACCAACCTCATCTCAGTCACCAGTACCTACCTCATCTCAGTCACCTGTACCAACCTCATCTCAGTCACCAGTACCTACCTCATCTCAGCCACCTGTACCAACCTCATCTCAGTCACCTGTACCAATCTTATCTCAGCCACCAGTACCTACCTCATCTTAGCCACCTGTACCAACCTCATCTCAGTCACCAGTACCTACCTCATCTCAGTCACCTGTACCAATCTTATCTCAGCCACCAGTACCAACCTCATCTCAGCCACCTGTACCAACCTCATCTCAGTCACCTGTACCAACCTCATCTCAGCCACCAGTACCAGTCTCATCTCAGCCACCAGTACCAACCTCATCTCAGCCACCTGTACCAACCTCATCTCAGTCACCAGTACCTACCTCATCTCAGTCACCTGTACCAATCTTATCTCAGCCACCTGTACCAACCTCATCTCAGTCACCTGTAACAACCTCATCTCAGTCACCTGTACCAACCTCATCTCAGCCACCTGTAACAACCTCATCTCAGTCACCTGTACCAACCTCATCTCAGCCACCTGTACCAACCTCATCTCAGTCACCTGTACCAACCTCATCTCAGTCACCTGTACCAACCTCATCTCAGTCACCTGTAACAACCTCATCTCAGTCACCTGTACCAACCTCATCTCAGTCACCTGTACCAACCTCATCTCAGTCACCTGTACCAACCTCATCTCAGTCACCTGTAACAACCTCATCTCAGTCACCTGTACCAACCTCATCTCAGCCACCTGTACCAACCTCATCTCAGCCACCTGTACCAACCTCATCTCAGTCACCTGTACCAACCTCATCTCAGCCACCAGTACCAGTCTCATCTCAGCCACCAGTACCAACCTCATCTCAGCCACCTGTACCAACCTCATCTCAGTCACCAGTACCTACCTCATCTCAGTCACCTGTACCAACCTCATCTCAGTCACCAGTACCTACCTCATCTCAGCCACCTGTACCAACCTCATCTCAGTCACCTGTACCAATCTTATCTCAGCCACCAGTACCTACCTCATCTTAGCCACCTGTACCAACCTCATCTCAGTCACCAGTACCTACCTCATCTCAGTCACCTGTACCAATCTTATCTCAGCCACCAGTACCAACCTCATCTCAGCCACCTGTACCAACCTCATCTCAGTCACCTGTACCAACCTCATCTCAGCCACCAGTACCAGTCTCATCTCAGCCACCAGTACCAACCTCATCTCAGCCACCTGTACCAACCTCATCTCAGTCACCAGTACCTACCTCATCTCAGTCACCTGTACCAATCTTATCTCAGCCACCTGTACCAACCTCATCTCAGTCACCTGTAACAACCTCATCTCAGTCACCTGTACCAACCTCATCTCAGCCACCTGTAACAACCTCATCTCAGTCACCTGTACCAACCTCATCTCAGCCACCTGTACCAACCTCATCTCAGTCACCTGTACCAACCTCATCTCAGTCACCTGTACCAACCTCATCTCAGTCACCTGTAACAACCTCATCTCAGTCACCTGTACCAACCTCATCTCAGTCACCTGTACCAACCTCATCTCAGTCACCTGTACCAACCTCATCTCAGTCACCTGTAACAACCTCATCTCAGTCACCTGTACCAACCTCATCTCAGCCACCTGTAACAACCTCATCTCAGTCACCTGTACCAACCTCATCTCAGCCACCTGTACCAACCTCATCTCAGTCACCTGTACCAACCTCATCTCAGTCACCTGTACCAACCTCATCTCAGTCACCTGTAACAACCTCATCTCAGTCACCTGTACCAACCTCATCTCAGTCACCTGTACCAACCTCATCTCAGTCACCTGTACCAACCTCATCTCAGCCACCTGTACCAACCTCATCTCAGTCACCTGTACCAACCTCATCTCAGCCACCTGTACCAACCTCATCTCAGCCACCAGTACCAGTCTCATCTCAGCCACCAGTACCTACCTCATCTCAGCCACCTGTACCAATCTTATCTCAGCCAGTACCAGCCTCATTTCAGCCACCTGTCATCTCAGCCACCAATACCAGCCTCATCTCAGCCACTTGTCATCTCAGCCACCAGTACCAGCCTCATCTCAGCCACCTGTACCCTCATCTCAGCTATTAATACCACCTTCATTACTTGTTTGCATTGATAAATTAACAGAATTTGAGTGCATGGGTGGATGTTGTTAATAGAATACCAAGTGTAAATCTGCTGCAAACTCTGTGCATTGATTTGAACGCTTTGGTTTATTATCAGGTGCCACAAGCAAGCGACCACACACCCTGCATCGCTCCTGACCTTTGTTAATGTAGTGATGCTCCATTCAAACCACACCGATTATTCCAAAAACACACACGCCGCGTAGGTTGGTAAAACAAAACTGTGGCTTGTTCTAATTGTTGCAGATATGCTTCTTGATCTGTCTTGTTAATGTCATAACTCGCTGACCTAAATCCTATTGTCGCTATCTTTGCTACACACGATCAAAGTACCCCCTATCAGTTACCGCCTCCATCACATGGGCGTATAAAAACGATGCGCAACGATTCGAGTAATGTTGTAGGCTGTGCGCGTTGGAGATTTTCCTTAGTGCGATGATAGGAAGTACGAAAGATCAAATCATCTCAAAGCTATGACTTTAAAAAAGCACGAAATGTGGGTAACAAAAAGTACGATTTATAATGAGCTCTAAAATTTAAAAATTTTACACCATCCAAAAGGTATACCGTAATAGCCAATTATCTGAATTGTGTCCAGCTGCAAACAGCAGTGTACAGTTGGTTACAATGGAGAAGATCATTAATTCATTATTAACAGTACAGATCTTTGCTACAGTTGTACGGAAATAAGTTTTCTTTATAGACACAGCTCTTCATTCCACATTAAAATTAGCACTTGTTCTGCTTCAATTGCACATCAAGAGTCACATTCAAGCACTACAGAAACAGACCTGTCAACAAGGTTGGAAGAAAATTGTTCTGGTCATGAAAGTGCAATCGTAAGGGTTCATCATTGGGTCTCCAAATGGCAAGCTTGTCTGCTTCAAAACAGCCCAATTTCATTTTGTAATAAAATGCAAAAACCCCTGATGTTTGTAATTACCACTTGAACACAAGACAGCCATTTGTACTCGACATCATCACTCACATCAATGAGGTCTCCCTATGATCCAACAATTGCCTTCCCAGACAGAACAGATGTGTGTGTCCATCGACACCTTGAGGATAGGGCACTGTTCATCAAGTGAGGTCATTTCTGTGCCCTCAAAGCTTAGTGCATTAACACACACACACACACACACACACACACACACACGTTAATACACGTGTACATACATGTATTACTATATGTACTAGACAGCTGTGACTGTCTCTGGGGTGCTTGACTCACGGGACAGTGTAGTTGGACCAAGTACGGATCATCTGGTTGACGTTCAAAGTTTTGTGCCGCATTGTCAAAGTTGCTGTCCACAATGATAAGTGAATAGGAGCACTGTTGAGATTAATGGCTGACGTAGGCATACATATGAGAACAGCCCCAGGTTTTGAACTTATTTACTTCTGTTTCTACTTTTTATACACTTTGTCAATTCAAGGCTTCCGTTGGATACATTATCTAGCTGGTACTTTATTTTGTGTAGAGATGCCATATGCATGTATAGAAAAGGAAAAAATCTGTGTGGTTTTATCTCATTGCTAAATGTAGCAACTCGGCTCCAGTGCATGTGTCCACACTAATGGTTTGGTTTGGGGGGGGGAGAGAGAGAGAGAGAGAGAGAGAGAGAGGGAGGGAGAGAGGGAGAGAGAGAGAGAGAGAGAGAGAGAGAGAGAGAGAGAGAGAGAGCGAGAGAGAGAGAGAGAGAGAGAGAGAGAGAGAGAGAGAGGGAAGCAACATGAACAAACAAACGTACAGCAGGAAAAAAAGCAAATGATTATATCGGCAATGTCTAAAGTACATGATGCAGACAGGGCTGGGCTCCGGGGTACAGATGAGGTTCCCGGTAGCTTCTGAAAAGCTGGAGGGACCCATAACTGCCTGAACATATTTGATCAGTTTAAATTTAACAAATTGGAGGGATGAAGAACGTATTGGCCAAATGACGAAGAAATTTGACATTACCAATGCTTGTTCTGTCCTATTGCTTGTCAGCTGCAAAAGACCTAACCTGTGCCCTCTTCCATACCATGTTAGGCATGGCAGTAAAGTTAATATGAGGTGGCACTACTGCACTGCATTTGCCACTGTCTGAAGGTAAGAATGGCTTCCATTTATACTCCATTCATTTGCCTAACCCTGGACGTGCAGCAAACTAACCTACGATAAATACTAACTCACCAATAAGACGAGCAGCTAACCTGAATACTAACTAACCAAAGAACTGAATACTAACTAACCAAAGAACTGACGTTAGGTCTGGAAGTGCAGCCAACCAACACTAGCTAAACACCAATCCACACCCTGGGCTAAATTCACAGGGGAAAACTCACCAAACAACTGAAGCTGACATAAGCCAAGACAGGTTGAAGCCTTGGGCAGGGTTACCACCAATCTTAAAGAACAGGCAACAGTGAACCCAACGAGGTTATAGTTTTGTCAGTCATGAAAATCGTCTTTGATACTGAAGGAAACAGTTGAACTATGTTAGGATAATCACAATGGTATTGATAATTGGACCTTGATTGCATGGTTTCTGATAGGCAGAACAAAGAATGCCATCAACACATACCTGGCGTCACATGTAAGAAAAAATGTTTTTCGATGTTTCAAAACATTAAGAAAACCATAACATCAAGTAATTTATATGTAACATCATGTGTATGTTAACACAATGTCATAAGTGTAGTATATCAGTTTGTTTGGGGAGGAGCCAAGAGATGAATTCGTATGCCCACAACTCCAATTTAAAATAAAATTAACTTGAATCTTAACATAAACAATGTTTAGATGTTAACCACAATGGCATCACATCTGAAATTATCTAATCAGGTTTATGATATCGATGAGGACATGCATGGTCCTGTGCCCTACGCTCAATCACTAGATGACTACCACTTTTTGTGCCAAGAAATAGCATGATTTATACAAGGGAAGATATGGTAACAAACAGATGTTACCTGGTAAAGGTATACAGCTAGAGGCCAAGGAGTCCCCTATTTGACCAAGAGAGGGTGCAGCTAACTTAAGAACGTTTTGGACGAGAAAGCTTTCTTGTTTTGTTACAGTTGCAATCCAGTGCAATACAACTGAGGACCAGACAACAGCTGCGGACGGGACAATAATCGAGGACGGGACAACCGCTGGGACGTCTAAATCGCGCATGTCAGACCAGCAAATTGCTCCTATCCTAGGGGCCATTAACAAGTCGCTGCAGTCACCGCGGCATATGCGAGTCGCACGAGGGGAACAGAAGCATATGTGGAAATTGCTCCACAGCATTCATTATAAGTATCTGGGTCTACAATGGAATAGCAGGTTATAGGTGTTTACAGTGTTGCCGTTTGGGTTAGCAGTTGCACCTTATGTGTTCACCAAGCTTTTACATCCATTGGTCAGGCTGTGGAGAAATAGGGGTTTAAAGTATTTGGATGATGGTGTGTTCACAGTGCATGGTGCGAAGGAAGCAAATGAAGCTAGCCAGCTTGTACAGGATACCCTAGTGAAGGCGGGTTTGCTAGCTAATGAGGAAAAATCAGTCTGGGTCCCATCCCTAGTAGTAGCATGGTTAGGATTTAGATGCTAGTAATGTTGGCTATGGTGGATACACAGTGGAGCATGGCCCACTTATAGCTGATGGTAGTTGGACTGCTGAGGAGGCTACACGGAGCTCCACATGGAGAGAGCTAGTTGCAATAAGTTGAGTGTTGGAGTCAATGGTACTTCAGCTTGCTGGCAAAAGAGTACGATGGTTTACTGACAATCTTAATATAGTACAGATTTTGAGGGTGGGTAGCAGGAAGCCACAATTGCATGACAAATGCTGGAAGTATTTTATATGTGCGTGGAGCATCAGTTTAAGTTGGAGCCAGAATGCGCTCCACGAGAGGAGAATACTATAGTAGTCGAATTGTTGACTATGACGATTGGCAGTTGGTGCCAGGAATGTTCTATTGGTTGAATGGGCAGTTTGGGCCTTTTTCTGTAGTCAGGTTTGCAAGCAATTACAATACAGTTACCCAGCAGTATGCATGCCCGAATACAGAGCCAATCGACACATTTACAGTTGACTGGAGTGAGGATAATCACTGGCTTTGCCCACCCCCTTCCCTCATAGTGAGGGTTCTGCGCCATGCCAAGCAGTTTAGAGCACGTGGAATGATTGTCGTCATACCACGTTGGCTGGCCATCAGCACCTTTTTGGCCCCTAGTTTGCTCGGGTAACGGGTATGCATCATTCGTGTTAGCAGCAATTGAGCTGGGGACATGCATGGATGTGTTCATGCCAGGTAGATCCGGGGCTTGCGTACTAACCAATACACCGGTATTGGCTATGAAAATAGCTTTTTGAGCGGAGCATT
Organism: Eunapius fragilis; assembly: GCA_963681505.1. Lineage (NCBI taxonomy): Eukaryota > Metazoa > Porifera > Demospongiae > Spongillida > Spongillidae > Eunapius > Eunapius fragilis. The sequence continues at coordinate 10,358,945 of OY811976.1, read as the reverse complement.
TGTACGAGTCATTGGGTTGGTATGGTGTCAGCCACTGGGCTGGTATGGTGTCAGCCACTGGACTGGTATGGTGTCAGCCACTGGACTGGTATGGTGTCAGCACTGGGCTGGTATGGTGTCAGCCACTGGGCTGGTATGGTGTCAGCCACTGGAGTGGTATGGTGTCTGCCACTGGTATGGTGTCAGCCACTGGGCTGGTATGGTGTCAGCCACTGGACTGGTATGGTGTCAGCCACTGGAGTGGTATGGTGTCTGCCACTGGTATGGTGTCAGCCACTGGGCTGGTATGGTGTCAGCCACTGGAGTGGTATGGTGTCTGCCACTGGTATGGTGTCAGCCACTGGACTGGTATGGTGTCAGCACTGGGCTGGTATGGTGTCAGCCACTGGACTGGTATGGTGTCAGCCACTGGAGTGGTATGGTGTCTGCCACTGGTATGGTGTCAGCCACTGGACTGGTATGGTGTCAGCCACTGGGCTGGTATGGTGTCAGCCACTGGACTGGTATGGTGTCAGCCACAGGGCTGGTATGGTGTCAGCCACAGGGCTGGTATGGTGTCAGCCACAGGGCTGGTATGGTGTCAGCCACAGGGCTGGTATGGTGTCAGCCACTGGGCTGGTATGGTGTCAGCCACTGGACTGGTATGGTGTCAGCCACTGGACTGGTATGGTGTCAGCCACAGGGCTGGTATGGTGTCAGCCACTGGGCTGGTATGGTGTCAGCCACAGGGCTGGTATGGTGTCAGCCACAGGGCTGGTATGGTGTCAGCCACTGGGCTGGTATGGTGTCAGCCACTGGAGTGGTATGGTGTCTGCCACTGGGCTGGTATGGTGTCAGCCACAGGGCTGGTATGGTGTCAGCCACTGGGCTGGTATGGTGTCAGCCACTGGAGTGGTATGGTGTCTGCCACTGGTATGGTGTCAGCCACTGGGCTGGTATGGTGTCAGCCACTGGAATGGTGTCAGCCACTGGGCTGGTATGGTGTCAGCCACTGGACTGGTATGGTGTCAGCCACAGGGCTGGTATGGTGTCAGCCACTGGACTGGTATGGTGTCAGCCACAGGGCTGGTATGGTGTCAGCCACAGGGCTGGTATGGTGTCAGCCACTGGGCTGGTATGGTGTCAGCCACTGGGCTGGTATGGTGTCAGCCACTGGACTGGTATGGTGTCAGCCACTGGACTGGTATGGTGTCAGCCACTGGACTGGTATGGTGTCAGCCACTGGACTGGTATGGTGTCAGCCACTGGACTGGTATGGTGTCAGCCACTGGACTGGTATGGTGTCAGCCACTGGACTGGTATGGTGCCAGCCACTGGGCTGGTATGGTGTCAGCCACTGGGCTGGTATGGTGTCAGCACTGGGCTGGTATGGTGCCAGCCACTGGACTGGTATGGTGTCAGCTGCGGTTATGTTATTACATACTTGCAGTGTTTAATGCAGTAAATTCTTCCCTGCAGATATCTGGACCTCACGGGTATGGCCTCTACTGACCAACTTTGAGAAGCCAGAGCTGTCTTAAGGAGCTGAACTGACAGCACTACCAAGAAGTATCTGGGCACCTACAGGAGATGGAAGACCTGGACAGATAGTAGGCAAGGTGTACCTAGTTTCCCTGTACAGGATGTTCACCTGGCACTCTACCTGCAACACTTAAGTGAGTCAGTAGAGTCAAAGGCAGCAGCAGCAGAAGTAGTGCATGCCTTGTCATGGCTGCACCAGATAGCCAGTTTGAACCCTGTGGGTACATCCCCATTAGTGCAGGTCACACTGGCAGGTATTAAAAGGATCGTGGCTAGGCCTAAGGTTCCTAAGGAGCCTGTGACAGTTGAGATGCTGCAGGCCATGGTTGAGGCTGCAGGCATGGAACCATCACTTACTGAAGTGTGCTTGTTGGCATTTGTAGGATTTCTGCGTTGCGACGAGTTAAGCTTCGGTGCTCTGACATTATCTTTGCATGTGGGTCAGCATAGTATCCAGTAAGACTGACCAGTACAGGTAAAGGGACGAAGTGGTTATATTGCCCACACAGGCACGCCAACTTGTCCAGTAAAAATGATGACTTATACTTTGATATGGCTAGACTCACAGTGCAGTCTAGCAAGAAAGTGTTCAGGGGTATTGTGCATTACAAGGGAGGGTGAGAAACTTCGTACGTCCGGGGGATTTAGCTACATGTGCCTCAGAGAATTATTGTTGGCTAAGATAAGCCAATTGGGATGGGACCCCGAGCTGTTTGGTATGCACAGTCTCCGAGCTGGTGGAGCTACCACAATGGTTAATGCTGGAGTCCCTGATAGACTGTTCATGAGACATGGTCGCTGGAAGTCGGAGACTGCTAAGGATGGGTACATAAAAGATGCAGTAGAAAAGCGCCTAGATGTGAGCAAGCATTTGGGTTTGTGAGCAGCGCACACCCAACCATTACACTCCCTCACTTCACGAGAACACTCCCTCACTTCATGAGAACACTCCCTCACTTCATGAGAACACTCCCTCACTTCATGAGAACACTCCCTCACTTCATGAGAACACTCCCCTCACTTCATGAGAACACTCCCTCACTTCATGAGAACACTCCCTCACTTCATGAGAACACTCCCTCACTTCACGAGAACACTCCCTCACTTCATGAGAACACTCCCTCACTTCACGAGAACACTCCCTCACTTCATGAGAACACTCCCTCACTTCACGAGAACACCCCCTCACTTCATGAGAACACTCCCTCACTTCATGAGAACACTCCCTCACTTCATGAGAACACTCCCTCACTTCACGAGAACACTCCCTCACTTCATGAGAACACTCCCTCACTTCACGAGAACACCCCCTCACTTCATGAGAACACTCCCTCACTTCATGAGAGCACTCCCTCACTTCATGAGAACACTCCCTCACTTCATGAGAACACTCCCTCACTTCATGAGAACACTCCCTCACTTCATGAGAACACTCCCTCACTTCATGAGAACACTCCCCTCACTTCATGGGAACACTCCCCTCACTTCATGAGAACACTCCCCTCACTTCATGAGAACACTCCCTCACTTCATGAGAACACTCCCTCACTTCATGAGAACACTCCCCTCACTTCATGAGAACACTCCCCTCACTTCATGAGAACACTCCCTCATTTCATGAGAACACTCCCCTCACTTCATGAGAACACTCCCTCACTTCATGAGAACACTCCCTCACTTCATGAGAGCACTCCCTCACTTCATGAGAACACTCCCTCACTTCATGAGAACACTCCCTCACTTCATGAGAACACTCCCTCACTTCATGAGAACACTCCCTCACTTCATGAGAACACTCCCCTCACTTCATGGGAACACTCCCCTCACTTCATGAGAACACTCCCCTCACTTCATGAGAACACTCCCTCACTTCATGAGAGCACTCCCTCACTTCATGAGAACACTCCCCTCACTTCATGAGAACACTCCCCTCACTTCATGAGAACACTCCCTCATTTCATGAGAACACTCCCCTCACTTCATGAGAACACTCCCTCACTTCATGAGAACACTCCCTCACTTCACGAGAACACTCCCTCACTTCATGAGAACACTCCCTCACTTCACGAGAACACTCCCTCACTTCATGAGAACACTCCCTCACTTCACGAGAACACCCCCTCACTTCATGAGAACACTCCCTCACTTCATGAGAACACTCCCTCACTTCATGAGAACACTCCCTCACTTCATGAGAACACTCCCTCACTTCATGAGAACACTCCCTCACTTCATGAGAACACTCCCTCACTTCATGAGAACACTCCCCTCACTTCATGGGAACACTCCCCTCACTTCATGAGAACACTCCCCTCACTTCATGAGAACACTCCCTCACTTCATGAGAACACTCCCTCACTTCATGAGAACACTCCCCTCACTTCATGAGAACACTCCCCTCACTTCATGAGAACACTCCCTCATTTCATGAGAACACTCCCCTCACTTCATGAGAACACTCCCTCACTTCATGAGAACACTCCCTCACTTCATGAGAACACTCCCTCACTTCATGAGAACACTCCCTCACTTCATGAGAACACTCCCTCACTTCATGAGAACACTCCCTCACTTCATTAGAACACTCCCTCACTTCATGAGAACACTCCCTCACTTCATGAGAACACTCCCTCACTTCATGAGAACACTCCCTCACTTCATGAGAACACTCCCTCACTTCATGAGAACACTCCCCTCACTTCATGGGAACACTCCCCTCACTTCATGAGAACACTCCCCTCACTTCATGAGAACACTCCCTCACTTCATGAGAACACTCCCTCACTTCATGAGAACACTCCCCTCACTTCATGAGAACACTCCCCTCACTTCATGAGAACACTCCCTCATTTCATGAGAACACTCCCCTCACTTCATGAGAACACTCCCTCACTTCATGAGAACACTCCCTCACTTCATGAGAACACTCCCTCACTTCATGAGAACACTCCCTCACTTCATGAGAACACTCCCTCACTTCATGAGAACACTCCCTCACTTCATGAGAACACTCCCTCACTTCATGAGAACACTCCCTCACTTCATGAGAACACTCCCTCACTTCATGAGAACACTCCCCTCACTTCATGAGAACACTCCCTCACTTCATGAGAACACTCCCTCACTTCATGAGAACACTCCCTCACTTCACGAGAACACTCCCTCACTTCATGAGAACACTCCCTCACTTCACGAGAACACTCCCTCACTTCATGAGAACACTCCCTCACTTCACGAGAACACCCCCTCACTTCATGAGAACACTCCCTCACTTCATGAGAACACTCCCTCACTTCATGAGAACACTCCCTCACTTCATGAGAACACTCCCTCACTTCATGAGAACACTCCCCTCACTTCATGAGAACACTCCCTCACTTCATGAGAACACTCCCTCACTTCATGAGAACACTCCCCTCACTTCATGAGAACACTCCCCTCACTTCATGAGAACACTCCCTCATTTCATGAGAACACTCCCCTCACTTCATGAGAACACTCCCTCACTTCATGAGAACACTCCCCTCACTTCATGAGAACACTCCCTCACTTCATGAGAACACTCCCCTCACTTCATGAGAACACTCCCTCACTTCATGAGAACACTCCCTCACTTCATGAGAACACTCCCTCACTTCATGAGAACACTCCCTCACTTCATGAGAACACTCCCCTCACTTCATGAGAACACTCCCCTCACTAATGCAATGGTGGTACATGTACGTGTGTGCACAATCTAACCTTTTCTTCAAGGGTGGCAGCTGCCTGGGCCCTCACAGCCTCCACTGCCTCCTTTAGGCTGTCCACCTCCTCCTGCAGCTTATGGGAAGGAGAAATCTCTTCACTTCACAGCTGTCACAATGTGACACTTGACATGTATAATATATTTCTGTGGCCAATACAACTGATGCTCATTTTTACCTTCTTGGCCTGACACTGACTTCCTCGTCTCGCTTATCAAGCACAAGATTAAGGTTGTCAATAATCTGTGAAAGTATACATTACGTCATAATGCACCCACTCCCAGCAAGCAACACCTGTGCACAAGACACCCAGAAATACCATTGCCAGGTCTCTGATGTCTTCCTGGCAGAGCAGCAGCTGCTGGACCCTTTCCACCTTCTCCTTGCACACCTTTTGCAGGCGATGGACCTCAGACTTGTATCTATGAGAGAATTAGCACACTTCAAAATGCCCACACCCATCCCTCTGCCATTACATTCTTATGAAGAGCATTTCACACCTCATCATCACTCTGATGTTATTACTATCTGTACAGCATGTACCATCTGCATACCATAACCACCAGCAGGTGGATAAACATACCACTTACTGGCTGCCTGATGATGATGGATACATTGGGTGGCTCACACACCACAAGCTGGTGAAGGATGGTTAGGTAAAACCTAAGATTTTTCTCCCCATCATCGGTCGTGTAGCCCTCCATTGTAGGGTCACTGTATGTGTATATGTGCATGTGTGTGTGTGTATATTTATGTGCATGTGTATTAGTATATTTGTGCCAAGTGTGTGTGTTTGCAGTTGGATGTTTTGTGGTTATGTGTGAATGTGTGTGTGCATTTGTGTGTGTGTGAAAGTGTATGTTGTATGGCAGGGGTGGACATGGAGGTAAACAAGTGCACAGGTATGTGGTAAGCTATGGTGTGGGGACATCTGCCTACGCTAAATCAACTGATGGCCACCAGTGTTGATTGAAGAGCAACTGTACCATGACACATACACACTTACACCGATTAGTTGGTTAGTTAGTTGGTTAGTTAGTTAGTTAGTTAGTTCGTTAGTTACAAACTGGGGGCCAAACCAGCAAGGAAATTTTTTTAAATCACAGAAGTAAAAATTAGCCATATATAGTCCGATTAGTTAGTTATAACCTGGGGGCCAAACCAGCAAAGATAATCACAGAAGTAAATTAGCCAGGGGGTGTACATGCAGTCCCCAGGTCCATTCCTTGTGGACCCTGAAGTCATTATGACATCATACTTACACAAAGAAGATGATTGTGTTGAGCAGAACACCATTGGCCAGTTCCATCTTCAACTGTGCCCATTGTCCCCACCTAGAGATATACAAGGATTGGAGGTGTGGCTTAGTTACCAAATATGGTCAGAGTCTAATAATAAAGAAATAGTCCTGTAATTAGCGTGGTTTACACCGGTACGTTTAATTGTTCTGTTAGGAATAGCTGTGGGGAGAGTGGAAGGATGGAGTGAGGAGGCATGGGGGAAGATGAAGAAACAGGTCAAAGTGTTTGACAACCTAAAAATAATAAATAAAACATTTCCCTCTGTGCTAACTGAGGTGGTCTGAGAATTTGATTTAGTGAGTAGTTTTGAGTGGGACATAAAGCAGATGGGAGAGGGTGTGGTTACTTCAAGAGAGGGGTGTGGCTACTTCAAGTGATGTGACCAAACAACCCCCTTCATGAGACAACAAGGTGCTACACTACATGTGTGTGTGTGTGTGTGTGTGTGTGCCATTTAAATGCCTGTCCCGCTTGGGGGGCTATAGTAGCCCCACCCCCACATATACTAGCCCCACCCCCACATATAGTAGCCCCACCCCCACATATAGTAGCCCCACCCCACATATAGTAGCCCCACCCCACATATAGTAGCTCCACCCCCACATATAGTAGCCCCACCCCACATATAGAGGCCCCACCCCCACATATAGTAGCCCCACCCCCACATAGTCTCCCTTCCTCCCTCCATGTCTCTCCTTCCCTTCCTCAATCTCTCCCTTTCTCCATCTCTCTCCTTCCCTCCATCTCTCTCCTTCCCTCCTCCACTTACTCCTTCCCTCTCTTACCTTCTTATCTCAGATGTGCTCATGATGAGCACTGGTGCTCACAGGCTTCTCTGTGGCGACCAGACAGCATCTGCAAGATGTGGTTCTGTGTTACGTCCTTGATAATACCAAACTCATAAAAATATATGTAGCTGCCTGACCTTCCACCTGGGCCGGTGGGTGCCAAAGGGTGTGTGTGTCTGTGTGTGTGTGTGTGTGTGTGTGACTGTGGGATGTGTACATGTGTCACATGAAGGTGGTGTACATGTAGATGAAAGTTATGGTTAGGGAGGATAGGAGAAAGTATCGGAACCTACGCGAGTAGGTTCCATATAGGAATCCAACAGTATCATGAATGTCATTAAAAAAACGTCACTCACGTCTAGCGGGACATTTAAGAATCGGGTCACTTCGCTCTTAGTGGCATTCGAGCGATATAAAAAAGGACAACAGTTCTGCGTTGTATTTGTGTCACAAGACGGTGTACTTTTAGAGAACAAAAATACTCGTCCCCATCGTCCGTACCCAGTCCCACCTAAAATTTCTCCTCCGTCGGCTTCTTATTCTTCTTCTTCTTCTTCCTTCCGGAGAGTATAACTCACGACAGGAACGTTTGTAAAGCACGCCAAGTGTACCAATCGCTTCAGGATGCGTCCGCAGGTTATCTTCGGGGGTCTGTTAGACGCCTAACTGTTCGGGCAATTAACTAAAGCGAATAGTACCTCATTTGGTATTCGGTTAAAAATACCCAATTACATCAGCTAGCTATTTTTAAATGCAATAATAGCCACGTGTCGTGGGCGTGATTCAAATTCTTAATATTCCCGCACGCTGTGGAAGAGGTATACGCACTGAATCCAAGAGCCTTTTCGGGTCCCTACGGCTCCATGTATAAATGTCCAACCATAATGCCAAATGGTTGAGAAACGGAATGGAGCAGCGATAACGTTATAGGAAGGCTCCTGACGAATATTCAAGGTATCATTTTCTGCATGACGCCTGTGCGTTACTCTCAACTCTTATCATTCGTTACGCAGCTTGAAATGAAAGCCAAAACTACCATACACGTAAGTACCCGACACTATCGCATATAATTGTTTTGACCGAATTGATTTCTATACTATAGCTTCTTATATAGCATAACTTTCGAATTCTGTCGGTGGAACTACATACGCGATCAGATACTACGGTATACAGTCTACAGCAGATAATGTGAAGCAAGAGGCTCCAATTAGAATGTGTCTCCCCCACACCACCGCCCTTACAGAAAAAAAAACCCGGCAACAACTAGCCACTCGTACACCTACAGATATGCCAAACGAGTGCAATACAAGACACGACAAGGTGTCAAGCGCGCTACTGAAAGGACCATCAAAGCGACCACCCCGAAGGTGCGTTACACCATGAATGTTGGATCTGGACATAAATTATAGCATGAAAAGTGTATCGCTAAAATATTTTATGCAACAGTTACAGCGGAAGATATTGCATCTCTCTCCGTGCTGTTGTTTGAAATATGTGCACGCTGTTCGCTGACAACAATTTCGTAATAATGTTAATGTGTATTGTGGTGCATAATTTATATCTAATAGTATCAAAGTTGCTGATGACAACGTATTGTGGTTTATCTGATAATAGCGTGAGATCAGTGGGTACATGTAATCTTTGTCTGATGTATTATATGGCTTCACTTGCCAGTGGAGGATTTGTTTTAACTAATGGTTGTTTAAATCACCTGTTTCAGGTCCAGGTCCAGGAGTGGTTCCATGTCCAGCTGCAGGATTAGCTCCACCTGCTCTACCTGCTATATATCCTGGATATACAGAAGTATATCCTGGTCCAGAATATACAGCAGTATATCCTATACAAGATGACATGCTCCTGGGTTATAAATGAAATACTTGTACTTACTGTTTAAATAGTAATACTGTGTGTTTTAATGGTACACCCACACCTCAAAAAATTGCATGACCACGAGATTCTAAAATAAAACTGTCATTTGACATTCTTGCTACATGGTTACTTTTCAAGAACTAAATACAATACTAAATCTACCAAAAAATGTAGGAAACAAGTGATAAAAACATTCTCTATGCGAGAAGGTTGGTGGTATATAGGAATCAAAGGCGGTGGTGGTGTAAAAAGCAAGGGAACAAGGATTGTGATTGAAAAGGAAAAATGAAATAGACCTATATTAGCAGCATGTCGTCATGTTTAACTGTGTGTGCTAATATAGGTCTATTTCATTTTTCCTTTTCAATCACAATCCTTGTTCCCTTGCTTTTTACACCACCACCGCCTTTGATTCCTATATACCACCAACCTTCTCGCATAGAGAATGTTTTTATCACTTGTAAGATATATACAGACAAGTATTTGTGGACATATTGGCAGACTGGTCACAGCTTTTGTCTCTTCCCCAGCCCTTAGATATGAAAATCAACATGGGTCTTTTTGGAGATCTAAGAGTACTTACATGGTTCTTAAACCAACACAAACGCAGACTGAATTCGTTGTTTCATAATGAGTGATTGAGTGGGAAATGCGAACGTATACGGCAGTTGTTACACAACACACACACACACGCACAAGCACACAATGTTGGCCTATGTCATACCCGACTGCAACGTGATGGTCTGTGCGCAGATACGTTAAAATCACACCTGATTATGGTGCTGCGGACTCCGGTGTTTAAAGATAATTAAGCCCTGTATTGAGATTGGGTAGTTGGCGTCATAGTGAACGTGCAGTGTCTGTGACAGTACGTACCTTCATCTGCACGGCCTTCTCAGTGCATTCCTCCAGCCAGACACGTTTGCACGTTTCTCCCTTAGCGGTTACGTGAACTCGCCTGGTCGATAGTTTTAACAAGTAAATAAAAACATTCTCTATGAGAAAGTTGGTGGCATATAGGATTTGAAGGCAATGGTGGTGTAAAAAGGAAGGAAACAAGGGTCTAGTAAAAAGGAAAAATGGAATAGTCCTATATTTAGCACACGAACAACATACTATAGTCTATATCCTACATATAAAAATGTGCTAAATATAGGACTATTCCATTTTTCCTTTTTACTAAACCCTTGTTTCCTTCCTTTTTACACCACCATTGCCTTCAAATCCTATATGCCACAAACTTTCTCATAGAGAATGTTTTTTATTTACTTGTTTCATTGATTTTTATTCATACCCGATTATGAGCCGTATAGCATGTTAAGTTATCCATCTTGATATGAGAGGGAGGTTGTAAAGGTACGACATACCATTGAGTGACCTTAACTCTTTTCGCCGAGCGAGATGCACGTTCAGGACTATGGCAATATCGCTGTCTTTTTTCAGGATCTGCTCGATACCTTGCACGTCGAGAGGTCCGTTCCTTTTCAGGATCTGAGGGGGCTTTTAAGGGGCGGCCGAAATAGAAGAGAGGTTATTAATTGTCGCCCCAGCGCGATCGAACCCACAAACGCATTTTGTATCGGGCCAGAAGCAGACAGCACCCTCTCACCCCCCCCCCCCCCCCCCTCCTACTAATCGCATCTCGATACCTTGCGCGTCGAGAGATCCGTTTCATTTTAGGCTCTGCTGGATAGTTTTCACGTTTGAGAGGCCCGCTTCTTTTCAGGCTCTGCTTTGTAGTTCCGCTCGGGCTGAATCTAATACGTCGTCTCTAGTTTTGAGGTACTATGCTCGTCGTTTGGCTTTCTTCTTTTCCTGACGTGCATGAAGGCATTTTGAAAAAAAAAAAAAACTTCACTAAGTTACAAAGAGCGTCAAACCTACAACGATCGAATAACAAGAATGATTATTATAGTACGCACGTGCACGTTATTAAAAATACATAACCGCTAAAGTTAATTATCACTACGTGTAGTGCCCAGACCGTACACATTTGATGTATACTGCTAGTACTTCGTATAAAGAGCGACGTAGGACCTATCCGAGTCGTGTCAGTGCAGTAAGCTATACGTGATTTGCTAACACAACCACCGATATATGTCATGTAGCCTCGAGACGTTTTGACCACAGAAGCGAAAATGCCAGCGAATTCTGAAGCCATTGGTGTGATTTTCATTTCTTAAAAGTGTTCCTATCCCGAGTTATGCGTGGTCAAGAACAAGAACAAGAACAAGAAGAACGAGAAAAACGTGGGACTGGGTACGAGTTAGAGGGGTTGCAGTGTCATCCCGGGAAGGTTCATAACAATCGCCGCCATGTTTTTTGGTGCCCTAACCATTGATTTTTTTTCAATAAGTGTCGAGCACGTACGTTCACGTACGTGACACGCATTTATAAACGATGACGTTTAATAGTTAGGACACCAAAAAACATGGCGGCGACACCAAACAAACATGGCGGCAACCTTCCCGGGATGACACTGCAACCCCTCTATTGTTTTGTTCTCTACAACCACGCGGTTTTGTGACATCAAACAAACACGAAACTGCTTGTTGTTGCCTTCTTGTACGACGACGATAACAAGGTAAGCCATCCGCTCGTCGGGAGTCTTGTTAGAAGCGGGTCGCGTTTTTTAATGACATTCATAATCGGGGTCAAATCCAATACATGTATGAGAGTTACTAACGTAACTCTCGATAGTCGAATAATTCTTTAATTAATACGTGCAAGATGTAGAGGCAGGAGTCGCAGGACCCGAACATACATTCCCCAGGTAATGAGTCTGGTTACTAACCTTTAGTCAACCCTACTCGAAGCGTAGCCTCGCCTCTTTTCATTAGAGTCTCAGCTGGCTAGTTACGTAGTCGGTCACTGGGGCGCTGGTATCACCAAAGACTCAGAGAATATAGTACCTATAATATAGTACCTACTATATTATCTCTGGTATCACGGAGGCGTCCGTGTGATATGGAGCAAAGAACTAACCGAAGCAAAATGCCCTAGCTCGCCCTCCTGGCTCGATCAGCATCATTTTCCGGCGCGACTTTTTGTTGCCAGACTCATGTATAAATCAATGGTTTGTTTTAGAGCGGCTTTACGTGCAATGTTTTAGCAGGGATGATATATATCACCTCTGGTTTTAGGTACCTTTGCAACGTATGACGTTAATTGTTTAATGCAAACCGCCTCGTTTGCTACGTGGCGGTGATGTGCAGCTGTGAGATTGAGGGTCTGGGTACGACATACAGCAATGCTACTCCCACTGGCACAATCTGCTCTTATGCACACAAGACACACAAGCAACACTGTAAACATGAAGCCAGCACATGCAAAGAAACAGTCAAAACAAGCTGTGGTGAATCGTCATCAGTATGAAGTCATTTATGGCAACCCGTACGTCAAACCCTAGCCTGATCATTATCAAATGTTAGCCAGATAGCCGTGTTGAACGACTGTCATTTACAGCATCCGCCATTTTGTCCGGACATTAATTGCCGATCAACATTTTGCCCACTGCAGACATTGTAATAATTTGTGCCAGTGGGCGATTTTGAGCCCTGCAAGATTCTTGTGAGTTGCAAAACACAATGAGGCAGGCTCTGAGGTGTTTCATCTACCCACAGGGAACACCTGGATTTTTGTTGAGGAGACTGCTTTTCTTCACTCGACATTTCGAGGGCCGCAAACACAACTGAATCACGTCGACTGTGGTTACTGCATGTATGTACATATATCGTGTTTACACTACTTTATAACATGCATGCCAGCGTTTTGCGCAGTGTTTTTTTTCCATGTGCACTACAACGTCACAAAGAAGCGTCCTTATGACAAAGAAATGGCTGCATAGTTAGCTTATACATTCACAATAGATACACATTTCATACATGGGAGACATAAACGGTACGCGAATAAAAAACGAAAACGTATTATTCATGCCTTACCGGGTGGCATTATTTATATATCTTGGCCGCATTTCTGTTAGCATCTGATGAATATCTCTCAGAAGAGCCTAGATCGATTCATCATGAGTTTTATGGTGACATTTTGTTCAATTGCTTACCTTCATTCCCCTCATCTCCTCAATTAACTGTGTACACAAAGAACGATATCATAATACTGCATTATACATTATCATGGCTTCACCACACATGCCTTCAGCATATCTACATGATGAAATTCATAACGTCGTATATGAGCGCAAGGTGGTAAATATGACGAGGGGGGTGAGGTAAGTGAAAAGGGGAGGGGTGACGTATGTGAAGAGGGGAGGAGTCAGTGTAGGAGTGAGGGGATGAGGGAAGTGATGAGGGGAGGGGTGAGGAAAGTGAAGAGGGGAGGGTGAGGGAAGTGAAGAGGGGAGGGGTGAGGGAAGTGATGATGGGAGGGGTGAGGGAAGTACACAGAAGCCACGGGATTCACCATCCATTACACACATCTCTCCCTCACTACCTCTGCATTTGCTCCTCCTCCTCCTCTCCTCATCTTCTTCCTCCTCCTCCTCCTTTGCTTTGGGTGACGAGGTGTGGGCTCATCTGTCTTCTTGAGATGGCCAATTTCAAGTACAATGACGACAGAGATCAACACAAACCCTCCAACACTCATCCCCTATCATCCCCCTTTCAACGTTCACTTACCTTTAATAGCACACAAATTACACATAGCACAAAAGGTGCTACAAGGGGTATGAGACCCCAGAGGTACGCACCTGGAGCCCATTTCCCCTGTAAGGAGAGCAACGTCAACTGTAGCACCCCCCTAGCTAGCTCCCACACAACACTTACATAACACGTTCCATTAACCCCGCTCCTATCGGAACAAAGATCCATTCTAACCCCATGCGCGTGCATACACACAAGCCAAAACTTACTGCGCTCCAAACGCATATGCCGGCAGGAAAAACAAGAGCCACATTCCCTGTGAGCAGTAAAACACATTCGTTTTGTGTCGCGATACAAAAAGTGGGAGAAACATACCTGGTCCATTAAAATTTTTCTCCCACTGCACTGTACATAGTTAAATACCATGTTCAGCGCTTGCGCAGTTGCGGATTTTACGCGCGCGATAGTGCCCACGGACGCGCGCGCGCGCGTAAAATCCGCAACTGCGCAAGCGCTGAACATGGTATTTAACTATGTACAGTGCAGTGGGAGAAAAATTTTAATGGACCAGGTATGTTTCTCCCACTTTTTGTATCGCGACACAAAACGAATGTGTTTTACTGCTCACATGGAATGTGGCTCTTGTTTTTCCTGCCGGCATATGCGTTTGGAGCGCAGTAAGTTTTGGCTTGTGTGTATGCACGCGCATGGGGTTAGAATGGATCTTTGTTCCGATAGGAGCGGGGTTAATGGAACGTGTTATGTAAGTGTTGTGTGGGAGCTAGCTAGGGGGGTGCTACAGTTGACGTTGCTCTCCTTACAGGGGAAATGGGCTCCAGGTGCGTACCTCTGGGGTCTCATACCCCTTATAGCACCTTTTGTGCTATGTGTAATTTGTGTGCTATTAAAGGTAAGTGAACGTTGGGAGGTGGATGATAGGGGATGAGTGTTGGAGGGTTTGTGTTGATCTCTGTCGTCATTGTACTTGAAATTGGCCATCTCAAGAAGACAGATGAGCCCACACCTCGTCACCCAAAGCAAAGGAGGAGGAGGAGGAAGAAGATGAGGAGAGGAGGAGGAGGAGCAAATGCAGAGGTAGTGAGGGAGAGATGTGTGTAATGGATGGTGAATCCCGTTGCTTCTGTGTGCTATAGAATTTAAGCATGCAGGAGACTAAAGTTTGAAAGAAGCAAGAAGTCTCGTTAGTTTTGATCATGCGTTTGTGACACAAGTCAAATGACTTATGTCACAAGCCCTTGATTATTCCATATGGCCTTTCAAAATCTAGATACACCTTCATGTGATATGTGCAGCTACAATACATCATGACACTTGAAACTCCTACACCCCTCCCCTCTTCACATACGTCACCCCTCCTCTCTTCACTTCCCTCACCCCTCCTCTCTTCACTTCCCTCACCCCCTCCCCTCTTCACTTCCCTCACTCCTCCCCTCTTCACTTCCCTCACCCCCTTGTCATATTCACCACCATGCGCTCATATATTTGAGTGCAATACTAAGTTAAGATTATCATCATGTAGATTAATAATAAATTATGCTGAAGGCATGTGTGGTGAAGCCATGATAATGTATAGTGCAGTATTATGATATCGTTCTTTGTGTACACAGTTGATAGAAGAGATTAGAACTATGAAGGTAAGCAATTGAACACAATGTCACCATAAAACTCATGATGAATCGATCTAGGCTCTTCTGAGAGATATCCAGCAGATGTTACTTGAAATGCGGCCAAGATATATAAATAATGCCACCCGGTAAGGCATGAATAATACGTTTTTGTTTTTTATTCGCGTACCGTTTATGTCTCCCATGTATGAAATGTGTATCTATTGTGAATGTATAAGCTAACTATGCAGCCATTTCTTTGTCAATATAAAGGACGCTTCTTTGTGACGTTGTAGTGCACATGAAAATAAAACACTGCACAAAACGCTGGCATGCATGTTATAAAGTAGTGTAAACACGATATATGTACGTACATGCAGTAACCACTGTCGACGTGATTCAGTTGTGTTTGCGGCCCTCGAAATGTCGAGTGAAGAAAAGCAGTCTCCTCAACAACAAAAATCCAGGTGTACCCTGTGGGTAGATGAAACACCTAAGAGTCTGCCTCATTGTGTTTTGCAACTCACAAGAATCTTGCAGGGCTCAAAATCGCCCACTGGCACAAATTATTACAATGTCTGCAGTGGGCAAAATGTTGATCGGCAATTAATGTCCGGACAAAATGGCGGATGCTGTAAATGACAGTCATTCAACACGGCTATCTCAGTGGCGGCGGAAGGGGGGGGGGCTGGAGGGTCTCGAGCCCCCCCAATAATGACATAGGGGGGGCTCAGCCCCTCCTAAACAATAACCGGTATAGTACAATTGTTATTCCCTGCCCGCGAGATTGCTCGCGTATACCGTTACCGTTCGCCTGTGCCCGCGCATTTATATAATGACATCCAGAAAAGTCACCGTAGGCGACCGCTCGATGGGGAAAGGGGGGGCCCCCTCTCAACTAATAATATTCATAGAGCTAGTTTTCTTGAATCGTAAGAGTTTTTTCGTGCATAAATATAATTAGGGCATCGAAAGCTTCCACAATTCGCGCGGGAGGGCACACCTCCCTCCTAGTCTCGTACCCAGACCCCTGACGTAAGCATTATCGCATAATGTATAACGCTACGTCCACTAGACGTAGCGTTATACATTATGCGATAATGCTTACGTCAGGGGTCTGGGTACGAGACTACCTCCCTCCCCCCCCCCCCTCCCCCTCCCATTAGCGTTCTTGACAATGTGAAGCGAAGGCTGTCCCGGTTGATTGTTAGCTGTATGCCAAATTCTAACAGTACAGATAGATCATAATGGGTTGGGGAGTTCTTACTCCTCCCGCCCCCGGCAGACAAAAGGAATACTGTGAACAAATGCTCTCTTTAAAGTCATGAATTTAATTATCCTCGCTTATAGAGCCCCCCCAATCTTATATACCTTCCGCCGCCGCTGTTAATCTGGCTAACATTTGATAATGATCAGGCTAGGGTTTGACGTACGGGTTGCCATAAATGACTTCATACTGATGACGATTCACCACAGCTTGTTTTGACTGTTCCTTTGTGCTGGTTTCATGTTTACAGTGTTGTGTGTCTTGTGTGCATAAGAGCAGATTGTGCCAGTGGGAGTAGCATTGCTGTATGTCGTACCCAGACCCTCAATCTCACAGCTGCACATCACCGCCACGTAGCAAACGAGGCGGTTTGCATTAAACAATTAACGTCATACGTTGCAAAGGTACCTAAAACCAGAGGTGATATATATCATCCCTGCTAAAACATTGCACGTAAAGCCGCTCTAAAACAAACCATTGATTTATACATGAGTCTGGCAACAAAAAGTCGCGCCGGAAAATGATGCTGATCGAGCCAGGAGGGCGAGCTAGGGCATTTTGCTTCGGTTAGTTCTTTGCTCCATATCACACGGACGCCTCCGTGATACCAGAGATAATATAGGTACTATAATCGCTTACGTCATAGACGGTCTGGGTACGAGACTTATATTATAGGTACTATATTCTCTGAGTCCTTGGTGATACCAGCGCCCCAGTGACCGACTACGTAACTAGCCAGCTGAGACCCTAATGAAAAGAGGCGAGGCTACGCTTCGAGTAGGGTTGACTAAAGGTTAGTTACCAGATCATTCAGTCTGCGTTGGTTTAAGAACCATGTAAGTACTCTTAGATCTCCAAAAAGACCCATGTTGATTTTCATATCTAAGGGCTGGGGAAGAGACAAAAGCTGTGACCAGTCTGCCAATATGTCCACAAATACTTGTCTGTATATATCTTATACTTTCTCCTATCCTCCCTAACCATAACTTTCATCTACATGTACACCACCTTCATGTGACACATTTACACATCCCACAGTCACTCACACACATGCACTCACACACAGAAACACACACACACACACACACACAAACACACACACATGCACACACACATACACACACACACCCTTTGGCACCGACGGCCCTAGTGGAAGGTCGGGCAGCTACATTTATTGTGATCAGTTTGGTATTATCAAGGACGTAACACAGAACCACATCTTGCAGATGCTGTCTTGTCACCATGGAGAAGCCTGTGAGCACCAGTGCTGATCATGAGCACATCTGAGATAAGAAGGTAAGAGAGGGAAGGAGTAAGTGGAGGAGGGAAGGAGAGAGATGGAGGGAAGGAGAGAGATGGAGAAAGGGAGAGATTGAGGAAGGGAAGGAGAGACATGGAGGGAGGAAGGGAGACTATGTGGGGGTGGGGCTACTTTATGTGGGGTGGGGCTACTATATGTGGGGGTGGGGCTACTATATGTGGGGGTGGGGCTACTAAATGTGGGGGTGGGGCTACTGTATGTGGAGGTGGGGCTACTATGTGTGGGGGTGGGGCTACCATATGTGGGGGTGGGGCTACTATATGTGGAGGTGGGGCTACTATATGTGGGGGTGGGGCTACTATATGTGGAGGTGGGGCTACTACATGTGGGGGTGGGGCTAGTATATGTGGGGGTGGGGCTACTATATGTGGGGGTGGGGCTACTATATGTGGGGGTGGGGCTACTATATGTGGGGGTGGGCCTACTATATGTGGGGGTGGGGCTACTATATGTGGGGTGGGGCTACTATATGTGGGGGTGGGGCTACTATATGTGGGGGTGGGGCTACTATATGTGGGGGTGGGGCTACTATATGTGGGGGTGGGGCTACTATATGTGGGGGTGGGGCTACTATATGTGGGGGTGGGGCTACTATATGTGGGGGTGGGGCTACTATATGTGGGGGTGGGGCTACTATATGTGGGGGTGGGGCTACTATATGTGGGGGTGGGGCTACTATATGTGGGGGTGGGGCTACTATATGTGGGGGTGGGGCTAGTATATGTGGGGGTGGGGCTACTATATGTGGGGGTGGGGCTACTATATGTGGAGGTGGGGCTAGTATATGTGGGGGTGGGGCTACTATATGTGAGGGTGGGGCTAGTATATGTGGGGGTGGGGCTACTATAGCCCCCCAAGCGGGACAGGCATTTAAATGGCACACACACACACACACACACACACATGTAGTGTAGCACCTTGTTGTCTCATGAAGGGGGTTGTTTGGTCACATCACTTGAAGTAGCCACACCCCTCTCTTGAAGTAACCACACCCTCTCCCATCTGCTTTATGTCCCACTCAAAACTACTCACTAAATCAAATTCTCAGACCACCTCAGTTAGAACAGAGGGAAATGTTTTATTTTTTATTTTTAGGTTGTCAAACACTTTGACCTGTTTCTTCATCTTCCCCCATGCCTCCTCACTCCATCCTTCCACTCTCCCCACAGCTATTCCTAACAGAACAATTAAACGTACCGGTGTAAACCACGCTAATTACAGGACTATTTCTTTATTATTAGACTCTGACCATATTTGGTAACTAAGCCACACCTCCAATCCTTGTATATCTCTAGGTGGGGACAATGGGCACAGTTGAAGATGGAACTGGCCAATGGTGTTCTGCTCAACACAATCATCTTCTTTGTGTAAGTATGATGTCATAATGACTTCAGGGTCCACAAGGAATGGACCTGGGGACTGCATGTACACCCCCTGGCTAATTTACTTCTGTGATTATCTTTGCTGGTTTGGCCCCCAGGTTATAACTAACTAATCGGACTATATATGGCTAATTTTTACTTCTGTGATTTAAAAAAATTTCCTTGCTGGTTTGGCCCCCAGTTTGTAACTAACGAACTAACTAACTAACTAACTAACCAACTAATCGGTGTAAGTGTGTATGTGTCATGGTACAGTTGCTCTTCAATCAACACTGGTGGCCATCAGTTGATTTAGCGTAGGCAGATGTCCCCACACCATAGCTTACCACATACCTGTGCACTTGTTTACCTCCATGTCCACCCCTGCCATACAACATACACTTTCACACACACACACAAATGCACACACACATTCACACATAACCACAAAACATCCAACTGCTCTTCATAAGAATGTATTGGCAGAGGGATGGGTGTGGGCATTTTGAAGTGTGCTAATTCTCTCATAGATACAAGTCTGAGGTCCATCGCCTGCAAAAAGTGTGCAAGGAGAAGGTGGAAAGGGTCCAGCAGCTGCTGCTCTGCCAGGAAGACATCAGAGACCTGGCAATGGTATTTCTGTGTGTCTTGTGCACAGGTCTTGCTTGCTGGGAGTGGGTGCATTATGACGTAATGTATACTTTCACAGATTATTGACAACCTTAATCTTGTGCTTGATAAGCGAGACAGGAAGTCAGTGTCAGGCCAAGAGGGTAAGAAGGAGCATCAGTTGTATTGGCCACAGAGATATATTATACATGTCAAGTGTCACATTGTGACAGCTGTGAAGTGAAGAGATTTCTCCTTCCCATAAGCTGCAGGAGGAGGTGGACAGCCTAAAGGAGGCAGTGGAGGCAGCGAGGGCCCAGGCAGCTGCCACCCTTGAAGAAAAGGTTAGATTGTGCACACACCTACATGTACCACCATTGCATTAGTGAGGGGAGTGTTCTCATGAAGTGAGGGGAGTGTTCTCATGAAGTGAGGGAGTGTTCTCAAGAAGTGAGGGGAGTGTTCTCATGAAGTGAGGGAGTGTTCTCATGAAGTGAAGGAGTGTTCTCATGAAGTGAGGGAGTGTTCTCATGAAAGGAGGGAGTGTTCTCATGAAGTGAGGGGAGTGTTCTCATGAAGTGAGGGAGTGTTCTCATGAAGTGAGGGGAGTGTTCTCATGAAGTGAGGGGAGTGTTCTCATGAAGTGAGGGAGTGTTCTCATGAAGTGAGGGAGTGTTCTCATGAAGTGAGGGAGTGTTCTCATGAAGTGAGGGAGTGTTCTCATGAAGTGAGGGGAGTGTTCTCATGAAGTGAGGGAGTGTTCTCATGAAGTGAGGGGAGTGTTCTCATGAAATGAGGGAGTGTTCTCATGAAGTGAGGGGAGTGTTCTCATGAAGTGAGGGAGTGTTCTCATGAAGTGAGGGGAGTGTTCTCATGAAGTGAGGGGAGTGTTCTCATGAAGTGAGGGAGTGTTCTCATGAAGTGAGGGAGTGTTCTCATGAAGTGAGGGGAGTGTTCTCATGAAGTGAGGGAGTGTTCTCATGAAGTGAGGGAGTGTTCTCATGAAGTGAGGGAGTGTTCTCATGAAAGGAGGGAGTGTTCTCATGAAGTGAGGGGAGTGTTCTCATGAAGTGAGGGAGTGTTCTCATGAAGTGAGGGGAGTGTTCTCATGAAGTGAGGGAGTGTTCTCATGAAGTGAGGGAGTGTTCTCATGAAGTGAGGGGGTGTTCTCATGAAGTGAGGGAGTGTTCTCATGAAGTGAGGGAGTGTTCTCATGAAGTGAGGGAGTGTTCTCATGAAGTGAGGGAGTGTTCTCATGAAGTGAGGGAGTGTTCTCATGAAGTGAGGGGAATGTTCTCATGAAGTGAGGGAGTGTTCTCATGAAGTGAGGGGAGTGTTCTCATGAAATGAGGGAGTGTTCTCATGAAGTGAGGGGAGTGTTCTCATGAAGTGAGGGGAGTGTTCTCATGAAGTGAGGGGAGAGTTCTCATGAAGTGAGGGAGTGTTCTCATGAAGTGAGGGAGTGTTCTCATGAAGTGAGGGAGTGTTCTCATGAAGTGAGGGGAGTGTTCTCATGAAGTGAGGGAGTGTTCTCATGAAGTGAGGGGAGTGTTCTCATGAAATGAGGGAGTGTTCTCATGAAGTGAGGGGAGTGTTCTCATGAAGTGAGGGAGTGTTCTCATGAAGTGAGGGGAGTGTTCTCATGAAGTGAGGGGAGTGTTCTCATGAAGTGAGGGGAGTGTTCTCATGAAGTGAGGGAGTGTTCTCATGAAGTGAGGGGAGTGTTCTCATGAAGTGAGGGAGTGTTCTCATGAAGTGAGGGAGTGTTCTCGTGAAGTGAGGGAGTGTTCTCATGAAGTGAGGGAGTGTTCTCATGAAGTGAGGGGAGTGTTCTCATGAAGTGAGGGGAGTGTTCTCATGAAGTGAGGGGAGTGTTCCCATGAAGTGAGGGGAGTGTTCTCTTGAAGTGAGGGAGTGTTCCCATGAAGTGAGGGGAGTGTTCTCATGAAGTGAGGGGAGTGTTCCCATGAAGTGAGGGGAGTGTTCTCATGAAGTGAGGGAGTGTTCCCATGAAGTGAGGGGAGTGTTCTCATGAAGTGAGGGGGTGTTCTCGTGAAGTGAGGGAGTGTTCTCATGAAGTGAGGGAGTGTTCTCGTGAAGTGAGGGGAGTGTTCTCGTGAAGTGAGGGGAGTGTTCTCGTGAAGTGAGGGAGTGTTCTCATGAAGTGAGGGAGTGTTCTCGTGAAGTGAGGGGAGTGTTCTCATGAAGTGAGGGGAGTGTTCCCATGAAGTGAGGGGAGTGTTCTCATGAAGTGAGGGAGTGTTCCCATGAAGTGAGGGGAGTGTTCTCATGAAGTGAGGGGGTGTTCTCGTGAAGTGAGGGAGTGTTCTCATGAAGTGAGGGAGTGTTCTCGTGAAGTGAGGGAGTGTTCTCATGAAGTGAGGGAGTGTTCTCATGAAGTGAGGGAGTGTTCTCATGAAGTGAGGGGAGTGTTCTCATGAAGTGAGGGAGTGTTCTCATGAAGTGAGGGGAGTGTTCTCATGAAGTGAGGGAGTGTTCTCATGAAGTGAGGGAGTGTTCTCATGAAGTGAGGGAGTGTTCTCATGAAGTGAGGGAGTATTCTCATGAAGTGAGGGGAGTGTTCTCATGAAGTGAGGGAGTGTTCTCATGAAGTGAGGGGGTGTTCTCATGAAGTGAGGGGAGTGTTCTCATGAAGTGAGGGAGTGTTCTCATGAAGTGAGGGAGTGTTCTCATGAAGTGAGGGGAGTGTTCTCATGAAGTGAGGGAGTGTTCTCATGAAGTGAGGGAGTGTTCCCATGAAGTGAGGGGAGTGTTCTCATGAAGTGAGGGGGTGTTCTCGTGAAGTGAGGGAGTGTTCTCATGAAGTGAGGGAGTGTTCTCGTGAAGTGAGGGAGTGTTCTCATGAAGTGAGGGAGTGTTCTCATGAAGTGAGGGAGTGTTCTCATGAAGTGAGGGGAGTGTTCTCATGAAGTGAGGGAATGTTCTCATGAAGTGAGGGGAGTGTTCTCATGAAGTGAGGGAGTGTTCTCATGAAGTGAGGGAGTGTTCTCATGAAGTGAGGGAGTGTTCTCATGAAGTGAGGGAGTGTTCTCATGAAGTGAGGGGAGTGTTCTCATGAAGTGAGGGAGTGTTCTCATGAAGTGAGGGGGTGTTCTCATGAAGTGAGGGGAGTGTTCTCATGAAGTGAGGGAGTGTTCTCATGAAGTGAGGGAGTGTTCTCATGAAGTGAGGGAGTGTTCTCATGAAGTGAGGGAGTGTTCTCATGAAGTGAGGGAGTGTTCTCATGAAGTGAGGGGGTGTTCTCATGAAGTGAGGGGAGTGTTCTCATGAAGTGAGGGAGTGTTCTCATGAAGTGAGGGAGTGTTCTCATGAAGTGAGGGGAGTGTTCTCATGAAGTGAGGGAGTGTTCTCATGAAGTGAGGGGAGTGTTCTCATGAAGTGAGGGAGTGTTCCCATGAAGTGAGGGGAGTGTTCTCATGAAGTGAGGGGGTGTTCTCGTGAAGTGAGGGAGTGTTCTCATGAAGTGAGGGAGTGTTCTCGTGAAGTGAGGGAGTGTTCTCATGAAGTGAGGGAGTGTTCTCATGAAGTGAGGGAGTGTTCTCATGAAGTGAGGGGAGTGTTCTCATGAAGTGAGGGAGTGTTCTCATGAAGTGAGGGGAGTGTTCTCATGAAGTGAGGGAGTGTTCTCATGAAGTGAGGGAGTGTTCTCATGAAGTGAGGGAGTGTTCTCATGAAGTGAGGGAGTGTTCTCATGAAGTGAGGGGAGTGTTCTCATGAAGTGAGGGAGTGTTCTCATGAAGTGAGGGGGTGTTCTCATGAAGTGAGGGGAGTGTTCTCATGAAGTGAGGGAGTGTTCTCATGAAGTGAGGGAGTATTCTCATGAAGTGAGGGGAGTGTTCTCATGAAGTGAGGGAGTGTTCTCATGAAGTGAGGGGAGTGTTCTCATGAAGTGAGGGAGTGTTCTCATGAAGTGAGGGAGTGTTCTCGTGAAGTGAGGGAGTGTAATGGTTGGGTGTGCGCTGCTCACAAACCCAAATGCTTGCTCACATCTAGGCGCTTTTCTACTGCATTTTTTATGTACCCATCCTTAGCAGTCTCCGACTTCCAGCGACCATGTCTCATGAACAGTCTATCAGGGACTCCAGCATTAACCATTGTGGTAGCTCCACCAGCTCGAAGACTGTGCATACCAAACAGCTCGGGTTCCCACTCCAACTGGCCTATCTTAGCCAACAATAATTCTCTGAGGCGCATGTAGCTAAATCCCCCGGACGTACGAAATTTCTTACCCTCCCTTGTAATGCACAATACCCCTGAACACTTTCTCGCTAGACTGCACTGTGAGTCTAGCCATATCAAAGTATAAGTCATCATTTTTACTGGACAAGTTGGCGTGCCTGTGTGGGCAATAACCACTTCGTCCCTTTACCTGTACTGGTCAGTCTTACTGGATACTATACTGACCCACATGCCCTCAAAGATAATGTCAGAGCACCGAAGCTTAACTCGTCGCAACGCAGAAATCCTACAAATGCCAACAAGCACACTTCAGTAAGTGATGAGCTTCACGTAAGGTCCTTGAGTGATAGTTTGTGTATGTGAGTGGGGCAGTGTTTGAGTGACAGTGTGCGTGTCAGTGTGTGTGTGTGTGTGTGTGTGTGTGTGTGTGTGTGTGTGGCTTTTCATATTTCAGGCATTAGTTGTTCAAATGTACCTGACCCTACAACAAAGAAGAGAATAGTTGTAAGCTTTCTGCTCTGCGTCACCATCATTATAAAATAGCTTTACTTATTTTAAGAAGATTTTGCTATTATAACATCTCGTTATCGTCATGCATAGGTTTCTCTCCTCCTCCTCCTCTCCCTCCTCTCCTCTCCGTAGGGAGCAGTTCCATGTGTAAGTTAAAGGACTCTAACCTCTCCTCCCACTGTGTTCTTGACTCCTCCCACTGTGTCCTTGACTCCTCCCCTTGTACCCCTTGTCCTTCAAGGTTCTCAGTGTGATGCTCATTGAGACATTTTCAATTTTCCCATGCAGTGACCTCTTTATTGCAGCATTTGCACCATATGCAGCTGTGTTGAAGGACATGATGGTGAAGCAGTTATGGATAAGGGACATATGTCGGTTACTGGGCATCACCCAAGTTGGTGAGTGTGTACTTGTATAAGTTTTGTGTGTATGTGTGTGTATATGTGTGTGAATTGTGTCTGTGTGTGGTGTATGGCACATACTAATGTTTTGGTTGGTTCATTCCCACCTGTTCATTAATTAGAAGCACTTCCGGCTCTTGAAGAGCAGCACAAACAGCTTCCCCTGTTCTTCAGGACGTCTCCCAGCTCTGGTGGGGATGACACCAAGGAGGTGAGCAGGAGTGGCTCTATGAAGAGGAGGGATTCCTCCAGGAGGGCAAAGATGTCCTGGTGAGTCACGCCTTTCCCCTTTGGACGAATAGTCCTGCCTGGGGGTGTGGCCATTGTTGAAGTTTGCTCACAAAACAGGATAGTTTATATATTTAGCTAGTATGAACTGTGACCTGCTCACTGAAGTGTGGGATGGGCTGAAATAGAAGTAGTTCCCTCAAAAGTGATTCCCTCGTGATGTTCAGTTCTTCTGTTTGTATGTCTCCATAATATGATGGTACATGTCATTACAACGTAACAGGTCTGGTGTGTACTGGCCAACTTGCTCATTCATAAAAGATTAGTAACTCAAACAAACACTGGATAACCAGCCAATTTGAAATAATAACACAACAATGTCTACAACAGCTACACAATCATGATGTCATCAGGGACAACAGAGTCCTTCAGAGGGGGGGGGCAGTCAATGCAGGGGTAGATGAGACAAATGACCCAGCAGTGGGATATCCAGCCACACCCCCTACCCCTCCAGTGAGCAACAGGGGCAGATGATATGAACAGATCAGTGTATGTGAACATGTGCAGGGGAGTGTAAATTGGCCAGCCAATACATGGCTTGCATCAATAAATGGTCACACCCACCCGCACACCCACACACCACATATGCTGGTTAGCATCATGTTTGGTACGGAACAACTAAGTATGGCACGGTATGACTACGGATTATTTGGGATGCAGTAACTACGCAGGGGTATTATAAAGTGTGTGTGTGTGTGGGGGGGGGGGCAGATTTCACCATGTTAGCACTTTGCTGATGTCATCACTGTTGATAATGCTATCACTCTTGAGGTGCAAAGGCATATTTAGGGGGAAGGGGGGGGGGGGGGGGGGGGGGCTCGGCCACCCCTCTCAAATGGTAGCCCGACCTTAACATTGACGGCCTACAGTGGTGCCTCATTCTTGATCTACACTGACACAACAGCACACTCATACGCTATCAGTATACTAATATGTAGCCATGTGTGGTGGACGTACCAGTTATTGGTCACTGGGTGTTGGTTGCACTTTGTTGTAATATATAAAGGCACATATAGGAATGAATGGCTGAAGAGGAGAA
The DNA here is from genome assembly GCA_963681505.1 of Eunapius fragilis. Lineage (NCBI taxonomy): Eukaryota > Metazoa > Porifera > Demospongiae > Spongillida > Spongillidae > Eunapius > Eunapius fragilis. Next base: position 10,332,504 of record OY811976.1, on the reverse strand, counting down.
TGGCTGCACTCGGACTGAAAAGGCATTAAAATCTTAATGTCCCACTCATGCAGCAATTGTGATACGTTTATTTATCGAACGGGTTCACGACTTAACCTTCCCTGTGGCCTAGTTAGAAGTAAAGACCCCTGTGGCCTAGTTAGAAGTAAAGACATCTAATGGAAACGTGGGATATCGTTCTATGAGGCGGCTGCTTCAGGACAAGCATAGTTTATAAGTGAAAAGTTGTCTCGTACCCGAAAGAAGCACTTTGTGTTGAAAGGACACCTATCTATCACCCAGGAATCCAATCAGTGGCTACTATTCTGATGTAGAAAACCTTCCTCTGTTGCCATAGCTACACTTATTATTACCAGTTACCAATCTCACATTGTATTTTAAAGAAACATGATATCATCGTTACATCATCACTACACAGAATACTTCAATACAGACTTAGCACCATAGTTGGCTACATACAAACTACCACTTATAGGATCGAGAGCAACACCACAGGGATTAGTGAGATTGCCAACTGTGTGGATCTTGTTTCCCTGAGGATCAAAAATGGATAGACATTTGCCACTCCACTCACAGACAAAGCTGTAACCTTCATCAATTGCTATTCCAGATGGACCCTTCACATCTCCATATGATCTGACATAGGTCCCCTCTGGTGTGAAGACTTTGATGGTGTTAGAACCATAGGCTGCAACATGGATGTTCTCTTGAGGGTCCAAGGCAAGACCCCATGGCTCCTTAAAACCCTGAGCACCAGAAACATCTCCATTTATGGTCATTAGCCAGCTGCCTTTTTGATCTAATATCACCACCCTGTTGTTGTAAAGGTCAGCAACAATCATCCTATCTCTTTGGTCAACAATAACTGATGTTGGGAAGTTAAACTGTCCCCGAACTGATCCATGTTGGCCAAACATATCTATGAACTGTCCTCCTGTTGTCAGCTGCTGAATGCGATGATTGCCATAGTCAGCAACATACATCACATCTCCCTTGATGGATATACCACGTGGTATGCTGAACTGACCATCACCACTCCCACGACTACCTATGGTTCTCTTGTCATGACCACCTTGGTCATACACATGAATACTGTAATCATCACTGGCTACATAGATGTCTCCACTGTCATGGATGGAAATACCATATGGACCACCTCTACAGCTGATAACTTGCTTGGGCTTAGATATGCTGCTGTAGTTAGGCCTCACATCGAGGTCATGAGGACTGCCCTGTACATGTTCACCATCCATTGTGATGAGGAGCTGGTGAGGAACAACAGCCTGAGGGGTGAGGGTGATGGTGTAGGTACCATCTCCATGGTCCTCCACCTTTCCTGGGACAACTGCTCCATCATGTGACTTTGGCTTCAGCTCAGCCTTCACCTGCAGACCACCGTATGGGTACCTCTCTCCCTCTGAGCTCTTGGTCTCCACTTTTACACTATACACCTTGTCCATCCTGGCTGCTGACTTAGAAGACCATGTGCTTTGTGATGGAGATGGAGATGAGTCAATTAAATGACCAAACATGGAGAGTTCCTTCATCAGAAAATCAGTTTGTAGGGTCACATGTATGTCACTGGACTGACTGGGAGTGAGGGAGACTCCCCTAACCTTCTTCAGGGTGGCCTTCAGTTCAGTGGGTAGTAGATCTCCAAGAGCTACCACCTCATGGTCAGTGTGGGTCTGGAGGATGTGGGAGGTCATCTCAGTATAGCGACCAATCTCATCTTGTAACTTCACTAACTGTTCCTTCTGGAGGGTTAGGGCTGTTGTCTTGGAAAGTGAAATGGCCTCCATCTCTGACAACAGTGTCTTCTTCCTTTCCTCTATGGCTTGGTGGAGCTGTTCAAAGGCTTGGTTTATGAGCAGTGTGGCATTCTCTCTGGAAGTCTCAACCTGTTCTGCCATCTTGTCATTGGCACCAATGGCACTGGTCAGCTTTGAGGCCATTTCTTGTGCACACACAAGTGCCTCTCTCGTTCCATCTCTGTGGACCTTTGCAAATAATAGACACACCAGTCAGACACCCCTCCACCTTTAAGCGCCTTGCTCGCACGATACTAGTATATTCGCAGCCGTACGGTACGTGTCACAGCCTGAGAGGCTGTAAAACACGGCTGCGAATATATCGTGCGAGCAAGGCGCTCTTACATGCTACAGTAAAGTATATGTGCTGATACGTAGGGCCCTTACCTCCAAGTTTTCACTAACTTCCTGCGCTGCTTTTAGCTTGCCTTCATCCACTATGTGTGGGTATTTATCATGTGAGGGTATTTATCATGTGAGGAGACTTACCACGTGGGCATTTTGCTGCTGCACGCTGTCGCAACGCCTTTGCTGCCAGCTTAGACATCCAGCTATCGTACAGAACTTTGCGACTGAAAAGGTGCTTTCAAGGAAAGTCCTTATATATAGGCTTAAGCATAAATAATAATAATCTATGGTCTAAGTAACTACAATCTTATGAAGCAAGACGAGAACAAAGCTATACATGTAGTCCGATTGCGCTATCAAGAGTACTAGTAAGAAGGCATCTGTACGTGACAGCTACAAGGCCGATCCCGAAAAGAAGACAGTACTCGACAGCTACAACTACAACGCAGGAATTGATCTGCTGAGGCCTGAGAGGCAGAAAACCACGATGAGAACCGTGCAACTAAAAGGCTACAAGTAAATAAAAACATTCTTTAACGAGAAAGTTGTTGGTCTATAGGATTGACCAATGCTGGTGTAAAAAGCATGGAAACTGACAGCGGCGGATACAGGTTTTGGGGGGGGGGGGGGGGCACGGATGGTGGGTGTGGCTGGGGGTGGGGTCGGCTTCTGGCCCGATACGAAAAGCGGGGGGGGGGGGGGGGGGTGCTGTCGGTTTATGGCCCGATACGAGGAGCGGGGGGGGGGGGGGGGGTGCTGTCGGTTTATGGCCCGATACGAGGAGCGGGGGGGGGGGGGGGGGGGGGGTGCTGTCAGATTCTGGCCCAAAACGAAGAGCGGGGGGGGGGGGGGGGGGGGTGCTGTTGGTTTCTGGCCCGATACGAAGGGCGGGGGGGGGGGGGAGTATGATCGCGTATCGGGGGGCCCGGGATATAGTACAGTAGTAGAGTTCATGCGTGCGGATATCAATAGACAGCGCAATCGTGCAGCTATATTATAAAATGCGGCCCGAAAAGTTATGAATTTATTAATGAAGGGGGGGGGGGGGGGGGGGCACGTGCCCCGAGTGCCCCCCCCCCTGGATCCGCCGCTGAAACAAGAGTGACAGAAATTTGACTGGAAAATTGAAATAGGCTTATATTTAGCCCATTACTCAGACATGCACTGTTATAATGTGAGTGTGCTAAATATAGGCCTATTTCAATTTTCCAGTCAAATTTCTATCACTCTTGTTTCCGTGCTTTTTACACCACCATTGGTCAATCCTATATACCAACAACTTTCTCGTTAGAGAATGTTTTATTTACTTGTTTCATAAGTTTTTTTTCTCCCTCAGACTGTCATATTAGTTCGTAGTGAATAATCAAACTTTGGAAAGGTCAATAAATACTAGAATTATAGGACGATCCACGTCCACCCCTGACTTTATCTCTTTGTGCAATAAACTAAATAACTAAACTACTTTAACAATGATTTATAATTATAACTATTTTTATATAGTGTACAAATTGTCCTTGTTCTCAAGGGTGGCTGCGTCCTTTTCCCCAGCCTCCTCTCCTGCCAGGTTCTGACCATGTGGTGTGCAAGGGTGGCAGTACTTCTGCTGCTACTTCTGCTGGTGGTAGGGGGCAGTGCAGCTAGCGCCGGTGGCAGTGTTGCTGCTGCTGGCGGTGGCCTGGGGAACTTGTAACAGCCTTTTGAGCTAGCAATTACAAGGTTCATGTACAAGGAGTAGTTATATGGGAGAAGGATATGGTTGCAGTAAACTTCATTTCACCTAGTACTCAGCCACAGTTGCATGCACAGGCAGGCAGGCAAGCCCTAACATGTAGACTACATGTATGACCTTTGGTACATCAGATGAGGAAGCCTTTTTGTACATCAGATTAACATGGCACCCTAATATTCAATAGACAGGTCACAAAGGACATGCATGCTTTACATGTGAAGAGACTGGTTTTGTGCAGATATCCCTTACATGCTTGCTGTTTGCATGCACATCTTTCCATAGCTTTTAAATGCTAGTACAATGCAACATGCCCATAACATACCTTTGGGTGGTAGTGGTAGTTCTGTGACCTCTGCAATACCGCTACCTGTTTAGCCAATCAGACAGTGGGGTCATCCTAATACAGACTCCTTTCAGGTGCCTTAATGGCAGCTGAATAGTGCTCATATTTCTGCCTTCTAGCCGCACCATTCTCCTCCTGCTGTTCTTACTGGTGGTGGGGGTAGGGGGTAGCACAGCTTGTGGTGGTAGCTATATGGGAGGATAGGGTTATAGTATTATTATATTATAGTATTATAGGGTTATAGTTTCATTTCACCTAATACTCAACTGCAATTAAATTCATACTGCATGCACAGCCCTTACATGTACATGTATAGCAGCTAGTGCTGGTGGTGGGGGCAGTGCTGCTTCTGCTGGTGGTGGGGGAAGGGGGCAGTGCAGCTAGTGCTGGTGGTGGGAGTAGTGCTGCTTCTGCTGGTGGTGGGGGAAG
>OY811976.1:10067844-10322844 GCA_963681505.1 Eunapius fragilis | reverse complement strand
TTAATCCATTGTAAAGCACTCGCTATTCAATAGATCATAGAGTTGCCCTTTCATGTAAGGTACCTCCCCCTCTTCTGCTAAGCAACTCCCCCCTCCCCCCTGCCTTTCGTATTGTGCCTGAAGTGTACACCTCCCCCACCCTCACTGTCGTATCGCCGGACTAAACCCCCAACCATAATTAGCCCCCCCCCCCCCCCCCCCCACCCCCCGCTTGTCGTCTCGCGGGTCTAAATCCCCAACCATAATTAGCCCCCTTCCCCCCCCTCCCCCCCCCCCCCCCCCCCCCCCACCCTTAAAACTTGTCTACGCCCTTGGGGGGTGGGGTGAGTGCTGTCCGCTTCAGGTCCGATACAAAAAGTGGGGGCCCTTTGTTTGGCACACAGCAAATACCGTACTGACAAGACGTAATGGCGGAGAGAACTATTTGGCGGAGCCAAATCTATTTATTTTAACTAACTGGCGATTTGTAATTGGTAGAAGTTTCAGAATCTTTAAATTTATGGCGATTTATAATTGGCGGAAATGAAATGATGAAGGTTAGCGTAGCTGTTGATCATACTTCTATTTAGACTGAATAGGCCGAAGAGCAAAAGCAAAAGCGGCAGCCAGGCTGCATCCTCCTCCTCATCCTCTGAAGCATCCCCATTGGAGTGAAGTTTGTCGTCAACCTCAGCATCAGAAAGATCTGAATCGGATTCTGATTCAGATGCACCGTCATTGAATCGACTGGGTGAACGGTTCAGCCGTCGGGTCAGCCTTCCATGAATTGAACAGTATCAGTTGTATAGCGGGGAGAAAGGAATTATTTCGTATGGCCGACCCGCTACCGGATATATATATATAGTAGTACCGGTATGAACACTGCAGGCGCCGTATGTCTGTGCATTGTACATTTACATGTACGGTAATCATTTAGCAGGGCAAGATTAAGAGCCATAGTCTACGGATACTTATACAATTATGTGCGTAATGTCCCTCCCCCCGCCCCCTTCCGCGACGCCGTGGATCCGCTGATAACATGTTGGCGGAAAAAAATTAATATTAAGTTCATGGCGGCACAGTTGGCGGAGCCTTCCGCCAAATAGTCGCCGCCAAAACGTCTTGTCAGTACGGTACGTTATCGTTAATAATTAACGGTTACAGGTCGAAGCTAACGTATCCCAGAGAGGGTGCTCCGGGTGCTTCACCCTCCTCGGCCAAAATTGTAACCGGTAATACTGTTAACGTATTTAAATAGAACAGGCCCTATGCCAAACAATTAAAGGGCCCCCACTTTTCGTATTGGGTCTGAAGCGGACAGCAACTCCCCCCCACCCCCCAATCGCCGGCTACTGCCGTAGTGTGGAGGTATTAGTGTCGTGATCCATTTGAGATAATAAAGTGATGTCTTACTTCGCGCATAGATAGTATAATACATGGATTGGAAACGAGAGAGATTACGGAGTTTCATGCGCGTTTCGACTTCCGTAAACTATACAGTCTACTGAATGTCTACAGGTGGAGTGCACTTTCCTCTGTATTGGAGGACGAAGGATTACTAGGCCTTCCCTTCTTGTTAATGCCGATAGCCTTTTTACAGTTCTGAGCCTTTCTTTCCGCGTTCTTTCTGGGCAGGCCCAGACGAAATTTACGTGGCATTGGAGATCACACAATAGTAGAAGCTGCAATAGAAACGACCGCTTAAATGTTGATAAGCCAACTGAACAACTCTAGGGTCATTGTACATCTATACCAAATAATTTGTAGTTCGTGGATTGTAAAGGTTTCGTCAAAAAAATCACACAAATAGTGATCATTTGTATCACAGAATACGCGTATGCTTGGCTCAAACTTCGCGTGCAATCGTTCTCAAGCCTTAAAAATGCCCCAGAGCAATACTTGCTGCTATACAGCAAGTGACAGGACATAAGACGTGTTTTAAAGTTCTTGTGTTCAATGAGGAAAATTACACAACCAAATACATGGGCGGTCTAGGACCGTGTCCTAATATGATACGTAGACATACAATTACCTTCCTTCTTGTTGGTAACACAGATTATTTGATGTACTTTAAAATGACAACACCTAAACGAAACCCCGTTTGACCAAACTCACAACTATTTCAAACGCCTCAAAAACGAGTCACGGAGTAGACGCGGGAAGTGACGTCACGTACGTATTAATGTACAGCGTTTCCAATCCATGTATTATACTATCTATGCTTCGCGCTTGCCTAGTATTTCAATATTCCACTAAACATCGAAAGTCAGCCGGTCATCAGTCTGATCGCTCGAGGTTATTTATATTATTGGCGAGAGGATTATAATTGCACATAAACATTGTTAATTCGTTTAATAGTTAGTTAATCGACCCCCCCTCCCCCAAAAAAATTACGTCAACTACGTAGTAATTAAAAAACATATCTTGATTTTAACTTCATAATCCATGAAAATCTGAAACTCAAATTTTGGCACTTATGCAGTTTCCCCCCCACTTTAATTATTCGATTTACGGTATAACATTTACGGTATCATGAATACATACATTAACCTAATTCCGCTAATTACGTGTGTAAAAGGTCCCTATGTGTCCCGTATCGCTGCTTATGTTTCTGCTTAGCTTTTTGCCATCATTGTTAGCTAGTAGACCGTCGTGATGCCGCTACGTTGCGTTTACGTAACAATAAATTTAGTACACTAATTTGACTCTTTATTTTTGTAAGAGGGAGGGGTACCCCCTCCCTCACCCTCCCCGCTTTCTTTTTACTAAGTAACCAACACTCCATGAAATGAAATAAAAAGGGGAGGGTGAGGGAGGGAGGAACCCCTCCCTCCTTTAAAGAACACTGTTACTAGTTAGAGAGCAATGGATTTTTGGAGCCAGAGCGGGAACAGGTAATGCAGCCATCGTAGTAAAAATGGCGGTAGCAATGACAGGTGTTTTTCACTATAGATTTAAACATGATTTGAACATTTTAAAAAGGCGGTCGCAATGACAGCTGGTTTTCACTACACATGTTGACGTTGGAAAAATATCAAATTTTTTTTTCAATATTTCTTGAATTCAATTAATTAAAGTGGGGGGGAAACTGCATAAGTCCCCACATTTTTACAGTGGAAAGAAAATAAATTCCGCTATATGCTAAAATGTTATAGAATTCAATTTGGAATTTTTTTATGAATGTCCTCCAATGTATGGGGCATTTCTGGATATGTACTATGAACTTGTAAGACTGATCTGGGATGCTTAGAAAAAAGTGCACCTGCCGCGGCCCGTTGGCTACATTGCCGGCCTTTTTTAACCAAGGCAATTGTCCCCTAGTCAGTCGTAAATACGCGTGACTATCAAAATGCTTATAATAGCAGATGCTGCATTATGAAGCAACAACTCCGTTCAGAGGGAATTTTTCAGTTTTTGAATATCCCCAAAATAATCAAGATTTCCCCGAGTCTTACGTAAACCCGGTGCTCCCTATGTGTCCCGTAACCCTGTTTATGTTTCTGATTAGCTTTTTTCAAGGCTGCCGTAGGCAGGCTACGTCACTACGTCCGTACGTACGTACGTCCGCGTAACTCATTTATATACTCGGCCTAGCGGCTATTGGTTGCTAGGTATGTACGCGTACCTAGCAACCAGCAACCAATAGAAACGACTACCTCTCACACAAAAGGCGGTCGCAATGACAGCTGGTTTCCACTTCACATTTAATATCTAAACATTTCTTAATTGAATTCAAAGTGGGGGAGGGGGGGGGGGGGGGGGGGGGGGGGGGGGGAAACTGCATAAGTGCATGCCGAAGGAATAAATGCAACGCCAATGTGGTTCACTCTGAGTCTCAAGTCTCATCGTACAGGCCGAGAGCATGCATGTAGTTACTATCTGAAATTGCGCGGGTAGTAACCGCATGTTGTGATAGATTATTTGGTAAAACAGCCGGTAAAAAAAGAGGAGCTAGGAGGTAGACCAACTGTTCTTCTGGCAAATGAATAAAGAGACGAATGATTTTTCACGGGGACACGCGAGGTGGTCGTTCCTATTGGTAGCTAGGTACGCGTACATACCTAGCAACCAATAGGCGCTAGGCCGAGTATATACATGAGTTACGCGGACGTACGTACGTACGATGGAAATTATAGTATTGGAGTAGCGTGTCCCCGTGAAAAATCACGGGCTGATTATTCGTCTCTTTATTCATTTGCCAGATGAACAGTTGGTCTACCTCTTTTTTTTTTTTTAGTATTAGATAAATACGGGGGTTGATGCGGGGAAATTTTTTTAATTGACGGCAACCGCGTAAGTCTTGAGTGCAGCCTGGCTGAGGATGATGTGGTCCCGGTGCAGCACCACCAACACTTCCTTTAACTTCTTCTTCTTCGTGGGCTTGTACACATGGAACAGCTCCCTACGGACCATCCTCTGGTCTAATGGTAAAGGGGCAGTCCTTCAAGGCAATTAAATTGTCAAATAGCCCTGGTTACTGTGTGGATAATGTGCAGTGAATCCTGTATTGGTGTGGGTGTGAAATCACATAGAGGATACATCAGATTTTAATAAGTGTAACATGCACTCATTTTCAAGCCTCAGCCTCTCTCTCTTCTCTCTCCCCCCCCCCCCCCCCCCCCCCACACACACACACAAAATATGGTGTCATATTGATTTTTCTCTTACGTAGCGTTATAAATCTGGGAAATGCTTTGGCTTGAGTGATGTATAAAGGTTGGTCAACTTACATGACATCAACACGTCATTTTGTGGCGATGTTGATAGCCAATTACTGTGGAAGAGTACCAGGGGGAGGGGTGGAGCAACCATGCATAGTAAAGTTACAAAACCAGTTTGGGGGGGAGGTGGTGTGTGTTCAACCATGATTCAAAATAGTAATGGTTGAACACACAAGCTCATGTCTGTAAATGGCTTGTTGCAATACCTTCATCTCCTTATCTGCCTCCTGTACAAACGACCCTCCCTAGGTCCTCCTCCCCAGCCCTTCCTCACTCCTCTCTCCTAATGTCATAGTTTAGCTCCTACTGCTGTTAGCCAACGTTGCCACAAAGAGTGTTGTAGGGACTGTACCACACATGCATACAACAGTAAAACTGCTTTAGTAGTGTGTAAAAGCATATAAGATGTATTACATTTGAGTACAATACATTCACATAATACAAACACCATAACATTGTAACTAGCATGCTAGGGTAAACATCAGTTTGAAAGGTGAGGGTAGACTGATCTGACAAAGATGGCTCTTGCCATTGAGTCATGACAACCTGCCAAAAGGGAACCTTTGCTTTAAGCCTGTTGCCTTAATGCTCCTTCTTCAGTTGTGCACACTGGCAGCAAATGCTCTTTAACTATTATGGCTCCAAGCAACTTTGATATCTCTTATCTCATCTTCTTGTTCTCCATTTCCTGAAGAAATGGTGTGAACTATAAGGCGTGTTGATTTTGAAAAGACATCTGGACAATGACAATGACAATATGCATATTTGTTGTTGGTCTAAACAGAATACTATTTCAGAACCAGTTCAGGTATCATCTTGTATGATACAGTATCGATCATGATGTACTTGAGGTATGAAATTTTACAGAACAAATAAAATACTGAGTACAAAATCATAATAGCCCACCCCCCACAACAAGAGACAACACCCCCTCCCCTCGTAGATAGTCACAATGTCATAAAATTAGGGCAGCTCCATTTCTTCTCACACCTTGCAGCTTATGCCAACAATACAAGTGCAGTCAGTAGTGCTATCAACTGAACCCATCCAAGTAGCAACTGAACCTATCCAATTAGCAATTGAACAGTCTGCATGAATTATCACCACATTTGGTTTACGTAATTCAAAGGAATTCAGTTAGTAGGTCCAGGGGGTGATTCCCATAACAAATGGAGAGGGTTAGCTGCAGGCAATGTGTCTGGTAAAGGTATCTGGACAATGATATTGATTGTGTTCTAATATGAGACAAAGTTCAGAAAAGCAGACAAGTGGACTCAAAGGATCCCACCAATTGGAGGTACATGACTTCATGTTAAGAGGCACAGGATACATGTTACTGATGAACTACAAGGAAACTTGTTAACATAAACATAACTCCATACCCCAAAAATAATGAAATGAAGTAATACGAAATCCATCACCAATGATGCTTTATAAGCAGCTGTAACAACCAATACAGATGCTTGTGAGATATTGCCAGGGTTATGGGCACACACCAGCATCCTGTGACATTGAGCAAATAAACTCTGGCTTATGTTCAAGAGTAACCTAAGAATGAGGTCATAACACCATGGCCTCATTGTCTTTCTCAGGAAGTAGTCATAACACATCACCATGGCGACAAGGGACTATCAAGACCTCATAGACAAGTGATGTCATGTGCTTCCCATTATTACATCATACCCAATAACATATATAACCCAAATAACCTTCTTTAGAAAACCTAACCTAAGCTGGCCCAAAAGGAAGCAATCAAGAAACTAAGGTTCAAGAGCCATAGAGCTAACCTAAAAATGAAACTGAAGAAAGAGAACCCAAAGATAACAAACATAAACAAAGCCCTCATCAATATGTGCTATAAGGTAAGAAAAATGTAGAAACATAAACAAATAAACGCTAAGCTCCAGCCTTTGGTTACCACCCTGAACAGATGCCAACATGCCCAGATTGTGGGAAAGTGTTCAGAGATGCATACGACCTGAAGAGGCATCAAGTTGTCCACAGCCATGTATCCATTTATGGCTGTGGACGTTGCGGGGCTAGATTCACATAGAACAGCAGCCTCGCGAAACATTTACTAAAATGCAGGTAAGTGATGCACTTGCACTGAAGATAGCACACCAAACCTTCACAAGAAGGGGAAAATGTCAACTGGGCAATTTTACCCTGTCCGGCAATACAAAGGCACAACCTACAACCTGTTGGACCCAGACAGGGTTAAGGAAATGGAAAGGAAGATTATTTATTGATGCATAACAAGACATCATTCTTTTTCAAATGTCATTGAAGCGAGCAGCAAGAACCACAGCAGTGTGAAGAGTCTCGCAAACCAGCTTTTTTTTTTACAAATGACCGTGTTTGTATATACTGGAGGCATTCTCACTGGATGTCATGAATGAAGAGAATTCATTTTGTTTTCGTCGAAAGCGCGTCATTTAGTGGTATCAAATATGCACTTAACCACAAGGTCTAAAACAAACACTTTGCTACAAGTAAGAACATTCTTTCATTGATAGTATTACTTCATGGCCTTGATCCTCTCAAAGGAGTATGCATCAAACTTCAGAAGCATTGTAACTGCTTACAGGCATATTGACTTTGCTATTGAAGAAGTATTGTACTTGAGAGAAGTGTATGGAGTGAGTGGTTTGGAGAGGCTGAATCATTGGCTACTGGAGCAGCAATTGCAATTCCTACGATTTGTACGTATCAACAGCATCATTCAAATGTTCCAGCCGATTCTATTGTACTTGAGAGAAGTGTATGGAGTGAGTGGTTTGGAGAGGCTGAATCATTGACTACTGGAGCAGCAATTGCAATTCCTACGATTTGTACGTATCAACAGCATCATTCAAATGTTCCAGCCGATTCTATTGTACTTGAGAGAAGTGTATGGAGTGAGTGGTTTGGAGAGGCTGAATCATTGGCTACTGGAGCAGCAATTGCAATTCCTACGATTTGTACGTATCAACAGCATCATTCAAATGTTCCAGCCGATTCACCAAGTGGATATTATAAGAGACGTTTAGGTATTCCATTCTTAAAAAGTTCATTGAGTCAGATGAATGAATGATTTTCTATTGAAAATCGAGTTGTGCAATCACTAATACCTTTATGCCCTTCAATTATCTGCAAATTAAGCACAAAGGATTCAGACGAGGATTTAGACGATCTGGCCTAGTCTGGGGACCCGACTGTATCAGTACAGCCATCAGTCAGGTCCCCAGACTAATGTAATACGTGCGAACTCCACCATTTCTACCATCTCACTGTGTGTGGACACAACTTCACTGTCGAACATGCTATGAGTTGTCCAACAAACATGTTCAGTGAAACCATCGACCTATCCTGCTCAGAAAGCAGGATCACCATGAAATCTTATCCGTCATTTACTTTTTATGTATACTTATCTGATCATTATTGTTATTTTTAAAAAAATGTTGGTGTCAAACTGGAGAACGGTGTCTGGTCGTTATATTGGGGTGTGTATTGAAGTCACTGCTCTCCCTATAACCCTCACCAATGACATCCCTCCATTTGCCTTCAGGTTCGAGCTGAACAATACTAAGTCATAAAGATGGAAAAGGATCATTACGTAACATACCTTTCCTTGGCATAGTCATTGACCAAAGCAAATGAACAGATGGGTCTTCTTATCACATAAGAAATCCATGCTTTGAGTGGACTGCTTGCTGTGTTTCTCCTGTCAAGTGACAATGATTACAAACAAGCCATTGTACCCACTTGTACTATCCTGTCACACTGCTCCCTACCCCCACATTATGGGCTGAGTATTTAGATCCGGTATAAAACATTACCACCTCAAGGGAGTCGTACCCTTATAAAGAGCCCTCAACAATGAGTGTGATAAGATAAGAGAAATTAATAAAATGTTAAACTTTTTAAAACGCTAAGCTCCAGCCTTTGGTTACCATGCTGAACAGATGTCAACATGCCCAGACTGTGGCAAAGTGTTCAGGGAAGCCTATGACCTGAAGAAGCATTCATGTTGTCCATAGCCATACATCCATCTATGGCTGTGGTGTATCTATGCATCAGAGAATTAGCACATTTCAAAATGCCCACACAACACCTCTGCCATTACTACAGTCATTATAACTATGGACACAAAAATGAAGTTATTTGACAAAACAACTTTTCAAACAAGCTCTACCCATGTAAAATTGGACCATCTATCATACTATAGTGGTGGTAGCAGGAAAGACGGTGGTGGTACCAGGAAAGACAGGGAATTTGTAGGTTCTGCCACTGTACGGGCAGACATTTTCCTCCTTGTGCATGTCTGGTCAGCAATCTTAAGTGCATATTTTACCGGGTCCATTGGCCAAGATTACAAAGTTTATTGATTACATTGTTTAACACACACAAACACAAATATAAATTTGATATTTTTATTCAGCGAATAAGGTCCATCGCCTTTAAAAGGAGGTCGAGCAGAAGGTGAAAAGGGTCCAGGAGCTGCTGTCCCTCAAGGAGGACATCAGAGGCTTGGAAAAGGTATTTCTGAGCACAGGTGTTGTTTGCTGGGAGTGGGTGTGGCTCACATGGATTGGGTGTGGCTTACATGGAGTGGGTGCATTATGACATATTGTATTCTTTCACAGACTATTGAAGACCTTCATCTTGAGATTGAAAAGAGAGACGAGGAGATTCATAATGGACTATACCATGCCAAGAAGGTAAGAATAGCATTAGTAGTATTGGCCACAGAAATACAACGTTTTCAGAAGTGTTGTAGGAGGATGAGTCCAAGACTGGTTCCACTACATCGAGGCGTAGATACTCTACAAAGTCTCTATGATTGAGGCAACGATTGTTCCCAGATGTTGAGAAACCGGTGACTTCCGACAAGCAGCAAAGCACTACTAGACACTGTCACATGTCTATATATCACAACCTTTAGCGCGCACGCACGATCAAGTACCAGGTTCCTCTCTGTAGAAGCCCGTAGCGAGTACAAGCCATGCTCCAAAAAGCCGCTTGCCTGTCGCAGCCATTCCGTCCGCATTCTAATCTGTTGGTATAAAGAACAGCAGCCATTTTAATTTATATTGCGCATGCGTTGGCTTTTTGGACATGTGCTGCGATTTACGAAGGGGTCATTTTACGATGGTAAGCTACTTGCATAAGTGAGTCGTTTGTTTTAGTTTAGATGCACTTCAGGCTTCACCTCTTTGTGTAAATCATCTAGATGTTAGATGGCCGCGTGTTGGGTCTGTGGTGGCTGGTGGGTTACGACCGAGTGTTGTATGGCTTGCTAAGGTCTTGCTTTGGTGCATGGGTAATTAGATCGGTGCATTGGCAAGCAGCGGCGGTGGTGTATGAGTACTGCCTTGCCGCGTTCTTTGTAACCTTTAGTGTGTTGAATTGGCGTGCGCAACAGATGGCTCAAACAAACGTGGCGTTCTATTGGGGAAGGTAGCGTGCTTGCTGTCACTACATTATTTAACCGTACACCCCTATAGATGACCCAAACGTACCCCCCCCCCCCTCTTCCCGGGACAATATATAAAAGCACCCCCACCTGGCATAAGTACTGTTTAGGTTCCGTAACAGAAATTCGTTACAGTACTACGATTTCAGAGTTAGATTAGACATTCTGAACCCTACGACGGCGAACAAATGCTATTTTACCATGAGGTTTATCTCTAACACAAACAGTAATGAACACTTACAGTAATGAGCGTTTCATTTTTCGCCGGTACTGGTCCACACCCCTCTTGTAAATTCTCGTTCTACCATAGCTTACCACAGACCTGTGCACTTGTTTACCTCCATGTCCACCCCTGCCATACAACATACACTCTCTCACACACACAAATGCACACACACATTCACACATAACCACAAAACATCCAACTGCAAACACACACACACTTGGGCACAAATGCTAACACACATACACAT
This sequence comes from Eunapius fragilis, assembly GCA_963681505.1. NCBI lineage: Eukaryota > Metazoa > Porifera > Demospongiae > Spongillida > Spongillidae > Eunapius > Eunapius fragilis. The sequence continues at coordinate 10,312,216 of OY811976.1, read as the reverse complement.
ACACACACATGCACATATGCAAATATAATCCGGACACACACACATATGCACAAACACATACAGTGATCCTACAATGGAGGGCTCCACGACCGATGATGGGGAGAAAAATCTTGTCCTCCTCCACACCCAGGTGAAGATGTTCTACCTCACCGCCCTTCACCAGCTTGTGGTGTGTGAGCCGCCTAATACTGCCCAAATCATCAGGCAGCCAGAGAGTGGTATGTTTATCCACCTGCTGGTGGTTAGGGTAAGATGCTGTACAGATAGTGATGACATCAGAGTGATGATGACGTGTGTGAGGTGTGCACAGGTGATGATGAGGTGTGTATTTGTAAGGATGAGATGTACGGGTGATGATGAGGTGTGTACATGTGGTTCTTAGAAGCAACACCTGATTTGACATCAATAATCTTGCCTTCCCTTTGCAAGTGGACAGTCTGGAGCAGCTGGAGAGGCTGCTTGTACTCCTCCTGGGGTGTGCAGTTCAGTGCACGAATAAGTATTTTATTGAGCAGATCATGACCATGGATCAGGCTCAGATACAGTCCTTGACTGAGTATGGATGCAGGGTCACGAATACCACCGGCAGCTATGTGAAATCGATTGACTGGTGTAACATGGAAGAGATCCCTAGACAGTGAGAGTCTATGGAAGGGGGAGAGCCATGACAGGTGCTTATACACTGTATCTGCCCCAAAATATAGGGATCTTGAAGCACTGTGCCAGTCACTCCATCGCCGGCAGCTTGCTGAGGGGCATCACCATTCTGCTGTACGGCTAATGTTTATAAGTGTGCATAACATTTCTACGTATTATTCTGGCCTTTTCCAATGCCTCCCTCCTCCAATGTCATACATATGTACAGACTCCTGACTCCGTACAGAGGGCAAGAGAATGGCTGCACATCCAGGAGGCACACAGACGTTCTGTGGAGCAGATTCAGCAGGAGGCTCATGAGCAAATGCTGCATCTTACCACACAGCACCACCTCCAGAGTGAGTACACCTGCCCACCACTACTACTGTCCATAATTGCTCCATGTCTGTGTGCAGATGTCGAGAAGGATGAGCAGATCTCCAAGCTGTGGGCTGCTGTCAGGGCACGGTCCAGCCAGTGTGATCACCTGACAGCCCAGCTTGATGAGTACGGACATCATATGGGGGGGGGGGTAAGGGGGCACCAATTATATGGGGGGTAAGGGGGGGGGGGGGGGGGAACACCAATTATATGGGGACACATTTCACATGGTCTTGGTTTACCAGTACACAAAAGCTATGGCAGTAATATCAATCAATTATGTTGTTATAGATGGTCCAATTATTAATGTGGAGAGCTTGTTTGAAATTTTGTTTTGTCAAATAAAACAATAATAGTTGAAGTATAGGCAGAGGGTTCAGATGCTATTGTATGCAGGGTGTGGGCATTTTGAAGTGTGCTAATTCTCTCATAGATACAAGTCTGAGGTCCATCGCCTGCAAAAGGAGGTCGCGCAGAAGGCAGAAAGAGTCCAGGAGCTGCTGTCCCTCAAGGAGGACATCAGAGGCTTGGAAAAGGTATTTCTGAGCACAGGTGTTGCTTGCTGGAGTGGGTGTGGCCCACATGGAGTGGGTGCATGACGTACTGTATACTTGCGCACTGATTATTAAAGACCTTAATTTTGTGCTTTATAAGCGAGATGAGGAAGTTCGTAAAGGAGCTTAACAGGCCAAGAAAGTAAGAATGAGCATCAGTCTTATTGGCCACAGAAATATATTATACATGTCAAGTGTTATATTGTGGCTGACAGCTGTGAAGTGAAAAGATTTCTCCTTCCGATAAGCTGCAGGAGGTCATCCTGGATTTGGTGGTCAGCGGCACTAGCTGTTGCCACCACTGCCGGGGAGTTTGGGTACAGGGACACAGGCTTTTGGGGTACTTCTGCCCACAGAAAGACTAGGTTGATCAGATGTGGCAGGGAGGAACACAACAAACATCTACAGCCTCACCATTGACACATGTCAGATGTTAGTATTGTGAACGTGATGCTCATAGGAAGGATAGATGCCCTGCAAGAAACGCAACATGCTTCAAGTGCCAAAAGATGAGACATTTCGCTAATGTATGTCGATCTGGAAAGGTGGAGCAAGTGCACAGCCAGAAAAGTGAGAGGGCTGATACGTTTCTGGATACAATTGGTGAGCGTGAAGAGAATTTTTGGCTTGCCCATGTGCTACTGCTTGGTAGAAACATTACATTCAAGTTAGATACCGGAGCAGAAGTTACTGCAATATCATTTGAAGCTTGGAAGGTCTATTTCTACCTTAGGCAAATCGTCAAGGATTCTGTATGGGCCAGGTAACCACAAGTTGGAACACAGTTGGGCAGTTAGTTTGTGACCTTACATATATAGGACGTACAGTGAACCAGGTGATTTATGTTGTATGAGAGCTGAAGACCAACTTATTGGGACTCCCAACTCTACGAGCTCTGAATCTGATTGCCAGCGTGATTCTACCGAGCAATATGAAGAGAAGATCCATCTCCAGTATGGTGATCTATTTAAAGGTCTCGGTACACTTGGACCCGAGTACACAATTCAATTAAAGCACAATGCAAAACCATACGCATTAAACACCCCTAGGAATGTCCCACTGCCGTTACGAGACAAAGCGAAAGAGCTGACGAGGATGGAGGAGATGGGGGTAATAACCAAGGTCGAGGGCCCTTCAGCATGGTGTGCTGGTATGGTGGTTGTTCCCAAAAAGTCGACAAATGCAGTCCGTAACTGTGTGGATCTGAAAGTGGGCTGCGAGAGAACTTTCCCCTGCCCACCGTTGATGAAACTCTAGCTCAACTGGCTGGTGCTGCTGTGTTCAGCAGCTTGATGCCAACTGTGGATTTTGGCAGATATCGCTATCCAGCAGCTGTCGACACCTCACTACATTCATTACGCTATTTGGTCGCTATTGTTTTAATAAATTGCCTTTTGGCATATCTAGCGCCCCAGAGCTCTTTCAGCGAAGGATGAGTACAATTCTCCAGGATCTTAGTGGAACTCTTTGCCAGATGGATGATGGCTTGGTATTTGGTAAGACCCAACAGGAACATGACAGGCTAACCGCTGTACTACAACGTATAAAGATGCTGGAGTAACCTTAAACCCTGATAAACGTGTTTTCTCCAAACGGCAAGTGAAGTTTCTTGGCCATATTGTAGATCAAAATGGGATTCAACAGACCCTGACAAGACCTCAGCAATAGACATGATGCCTACGCCCACAAATTTAACTGAACTGAGACGATTCATGGGCATGGTCAATCATCTTGGAATGTTTTCCCCACGGATTGCTGAACTAACTCAACCATTACGGGACTTGTTGAGCTCCAAGAATGCTTGGGTATGGAACACTAGTCATGAGTCTGCATTCCACAAAGTGAAGAGTGAAATAATCAAACCAGCAGTTCTCTACCATTACCATCCAGCAGCCGACACTAAAATCTCAGCCGATGCCTCACACACATGCACATATGCACATATAATCCGGACACACACACATATGCACAAACACATACAGTGATCCTACAATGGAGGGCTCCACGACCGATGATGGGGAGAAAAATCTTGTCCTCCTCCACACCCAGGTGAAGATGTTCTACCTCACCGCCCTTCACCAGCTTGTGGTGTGTGAGCCGCCTAATACTGCCCAAATCATCAGGCAGCCAGAGAGTGGTATGTTTATCCACCTGCTGGTGGTTAGGGTAAGATGCTGTACAGATAGTGATGACATCAGAGTGATGATGACGTGTGTGAGGTGTGCACAGGTGATGATGAGGTGTGTATTTGTAAGGATGAGATGTACGGGTGATGATGAGGTGTGTACATGTGGTTCTTAGAAGCAACACCTGATTTGACATCAATAATCTTGCCTTCCCTTTGCAAGTGGACAGTCTGGAGCAGCTGGAGAGGCTGCTTGTACTCCTCCTTGGGTGTGCAGTTCAGTGCACGAATAAGTATTTTATTGAGCAGATCATGACCATGGATCAGGCTCAGATACAGTCCTTGACTGAGTATGGATGCAGGGTCACGAATACCACCGGCAGCTATGTGAAATCGATTGACTGGTGTAACATGGAAGAGATCCCTAGACAGTGAGAGTCTATGGAAGGGGGAGAGCCATGACAGGTGCTTATACACTGTATCTGCCCCAAAATATAGGGATCTTGAAGCACTGTGCCAGTCACTCCATCGCCGGCAGCTTGCTGAGGGGCATCACCATTCTGCTGTACGGCTAATGTTTATAAGTGTGCATAACATTTCTACGTATTATTCTGGCCTTTTCCAATGCCTCCCTCCTCCAATGTCATACATATGTACAGACTCCTGACTCCGTACAGAGGGCAAGAGAATGGCTGCACATCCAGGAGGCACACAGACGTTCTGTGGAGCAGATTCAGCAGGAGGCTCATGAGCAAATGCTGCATCTTACCACACAGCACCACCTCCAGAGTGAGTACACCTGCCCACCACTACTACTGTCCATAATTGCTCCATGTCTGTGTGCAGATGTCGAGAAGGATGAGCAGATCTCCAAGCTGTGGGCTGCTGTCAGGGCACGGTCCAGCCAGTGTGATCACCTGACAGCCCAGCTTGATGAGTACGGACATCATATGGGGGGGGGGGTAAGGGGGCACCAATTATATGGGGGGTAAGGGGGGGGGGGGGGGGGGAACACCAATTATATGGGGACACATTTCACATGGTCTTGGTTTACCAGTACACAAAAGCTATGGCAGTAATATCAATCAATTATGTTGTTATAGATGGTCCAATTATTAATGTGGAGAGCTTGTTTGAAATTTTGTTTTGTCAAATAAAACAATAATAGTTGAAGTATAGGCAGAGGGTTCAGATGCTATTGTATGCAGGGTGTGGGCATTTTGAAGTGTGCTAATTCTCTCATAGATACAAGTCTGAGGTCCATCGCCTGCAAAAGGAGGTCGCGCAGAAGGCAGAAAGAGTCCAGGAGCTGCTGTCCCTCAAGGAAGACATCAGAGGCTTGGAAAAGGTATTTCTGAGCACAGGTGTTGCTTGCTGGAGTGGGTGTGGCCCACATGGAGTGGGTGCATGACGTACTGTATACTTGCGCACTGATTATTAAAGACCTTAATTTTGTGCTTTATAAGCGAGATGAGGAAGTTCGTAAAGGAGCTTAACAGGCCAAGAAAGTAAGAATGAGCATCAGTCTTATTGGCCACAGAAATATATTATACATGTCAAGTGTTATATTGTGGCTGACAGCTGTGAAGTGAAAAGATTTCTCCTTCCGATAAGCTGCAGGAGGTCATCCTGGATTTGGTGGTCAGCGGCACTAGCTGTTGCCACCACTGCCGGGGAGTTTGGGTACAGGGACACAGGCTTTTGGGGTACTTCTGCCCACAGAAAGACTAGGTTGATCAGATGTGGCAGGGAGGAACACAACAAACATCTACAGCCTCACCATTGACACATGTCAGATGTTAGTATTGTGAACGTGATGCTCATAGGAAGGATAGATGCCCTGCAAGAAACGCAACATGCTTCAAGTGCCAAAAGATGAGACATTTCGCTAATGTATGTCGATCTGGAAAGGTGGAGCAAGTGCACAGCCAGAAAAGTGAGAGGGCTGATACGTTTCTGGATACAATTGGTGAGCGTGAAGAGAATTTTTGGCTTGCCCATGTGCTACTGCTTGGTAGAAACATTACATTCAAGTTAGATACCGGAGCAGAAGTTACTGCAATATCATTTGAAGCTTGGAAGGTCTATTTCTACCTTAGGCAAATCGTCAAGGATTCTGTATGGGCCAGGTAACCACAAGTTGGAACACAGTTGGGCAGTTAGTTTGTGACCTTACATATATAGGACGTACAGTGAACCAGGTGATTTATGTTGTATGAGAGCTGAAGACCAACTTATTGGGACTCCCAACTCTACGAGCTCTGAATCTGATTGCCAGCGTGATTCTACCGAGCAATATGAAGAGAAGATCCATCTCCAGTATGGTGATCTATTTAAAGGTCTCGGTACACTTGGACCCGAGTACACAATTCAATTAAAGCACAATGCAAAACCATACGCATTAAACACCCCTAGGAATGTCCCACTGCCGTTACGAGACAAAGCGAAAGAGCTGACGAGGATGGAGGAGATGGGGGTAATAACCAAGGTCGAGGGCCCTTCAGCATGGTGTGCTGGTATGGTGGTTGTTCCCAAAAAGTCGACAAATGCAGTCCGTAACTGTGTGGATCTGAAAGTGGGCTGCGAGAGAACTTTCCCCTGCCCACCGTTGATGAAACTCTAGCTCAACTGGCTGGTGCTGCTGTGTTCAGCAAGCTTGATGCCAACTGTGGATTTTGGCAGATATCGCTATCCAGCAGCTGTCGACACCTCACTACATTCATTACGCTATTTGGTCGCTATTGTTTTAATAAATTGCCTTTTGGCATATCTAGCGCCCCAGAGCTCTTTCAGCGAAGGATGAGTACAATTCTCCAGGATCTTAGTGGAACTCTTTGCCAGATGGATGATGGCTTGGTATTTGGTAAGACCCAACAGGAACATGACAGGCTAACCGCTGTACTACAACGTATAAAGATGCTGGAGTAACCTTAAACCCTGATAAACGTGTTTTCTCCAAACGGCAAGTGAAGTTTCTTGGCCATATTGTAGATCAAAATGGGATTCAACAGACCCTGACAAGACCTCAGCAATAGACATGATGCCTACACCCACAAATTTAACTGAACTGAGACGATTCATGGGCATGGTCAATCATCTTGGAATGTTTTCCCCACGGATTGCTGAACTAACTCAACCATTACGGGACTTGTTGAGCTCCAAGAATGCTTGGGTATGGAACACTAGTCATGAGTCTGCATTCCACAAAGTGAAGAGTGAAATAATCAAACCAGCAGTTCTCTACCATTACCATCCAGCAGCCGACACTAAAATCTCAGCCGATGCCTCATCCTACGGACTGGGGGCAGCATTGTTACAGAAGGATCATGATAGACACCGAACAATGTTATGCAAAAGGCTATCATTTTTTGGGCATGCAATAAGTTTTCTACTTTCATCATTGGAAAGCATTTTGAGATTGAAACTGACCATAAACAGCTTGTTCCTCTGTTGAGCTCTAAGCATTTAAATACCTCACCCCCTCAAATTTTAAGATTTCGACTGTGTTTAGGGAGGTATGATTACAGCATTCAAAATGTAGCAGGAAAGTTTCTGTTTACTGCTGACGCTCTATCAAGAGCACCTTGCTGCAGTACTGCTGAACCAGAAACTGGCATAACAGATGATGATGTGGAGTCATTTGCAGATGCGATAACCTCATCTGTCCCTGTAATGAAGACATTACTTGAGAAATATCGTATGGGCAGTTCAAAGACCCCACTTGCACAACTATCAAACAGTTTTGCCTTTCTGGATGGCCTGAAAAGCGTAAAGTCCCAGCCAATTTGAAACCATAATGGTAGGTTCGTCATGAACTCAGTATTTGCAAAGATCTACTATTGTTTGGCTGTCAAATTGTGGTCCCAGACTCTTTAAAGACGCTAACTTTACAGCAACTACATGATGGACACTTAGGCATACAAAGGTTGCGTTTGCGTTTGAGAAGAACATCATTGGAATACAATACTTGGACAGTAGTAGCTGAATCGGTTCGCGTCAGCAACATCAACGACCACAGGGGTACAGATCAACACAAGAAATAAGCAGTGTTACGAAATCAATCATGATTTGACCACCCATCTTCTAAATGTGCAGTCTTATCTTGCATCGACAGGACATTTACTCGATCAATATGAAAACGTGACTCTGTACTCACAGAAACTTTGCCTTCATTTCACTCTCAGCCTTCAGGTTCCAGCTGAACAATAATAAGTCTTAATGATGGAAGGATCATTATGTAACGTACCCTTCCTTGGCATAGTCATTGGACAAAGCAAATTTACTAGTAATGATGATACTAGAAGATGTTATCATCCAAAACCCTAAATCCTAGTGTACCGCTTAACCATCTATATTCATTCTCAACATAATATATTGAACTCCTGGAAAAAAAAGAGTCTCGTATAATCAGCATTTCTACTACAGCAGGAGGGTTAGAACACAAAGGTTATCAAGATAAGAATTGTCATAGCCAATCCAGGCACTCCTTAGCTACATTGACACAGAGCACAAAAGGTGCTACAAGGGCAGACAGACCCCAGAGGTACGCAGGAGCCCATTTCCTCTGTAAGGAGAGCAACGTCAACTGTAGCACCCCCCTAGCTAGCTCCCACACAACACTTACATCGCAGGTTCCATTCTCCCCAGGATTCACCATCCATTACAAACATCTCTCCCTCACTACCTCTTCTACCTCTGCAAGCGCAATAGCTCTTGGATCTCTTCCTCCTCCTTGACTTTGGCTCATCTGTCTTCTTGAGATGGCCAATTTCAAGTACAATGATGACAGAGATCAACACAAACCCTCCAACACTCATCCCCTATCATCCACCTCCCAACGTTCACTTACCTTAAATTGCACACAGAAGGCACAAAGCACAAAAGGTGTTATGAGAGCAAATGCACACAGACCCCAGAGGTACGCGTACTCATTAGCTACATTAACCGATTACCAGCCAAATAGCGTAAAACCGCTTCCGGCCGAATTAATTTCGTCCTTTTTAGAATTTAGATCGCCGTGCTATTATGTTTCTACATCCAGCATATGGTAGGCTATAGTTTGCATTGCGCCATATGTGGAGGATGAGATGTAACTAATGTAGTTAGGTTTTTGAGTAGTGTATTCTTGCAAGGCATTCTTTTAGTATCAGGATTATATATATCTACACCACTGCAATTTATTCCGTGATATGAAAATCATCGGTAAGTTCATATATGTACTTTATTCTAATTAGCGCTCGACTTGTATTTTACCCTTGTTTTTCCTGAGGAACCAGTTGGATGCCGTTTGGAGGATTTGTTTGCGCCACTGGATTGTTGTGAGTTATTACATCATTTCAGATTGAAACTCATGCTTTTTCCTCCCCAGGTTAATGTGTGTACTGTGTGAAATTTATACCATGTAAGTGCACTCACTATCTCCTCCCACCTCCTGGTCAGCACACTCACTATCTCCTTCCCAGGTCTCTATGAGACATGCGGGACCATTTGGTGGAGGGTAGGAATGTGCTTTGTGTGTGTTTGTGTGTATGTGTGTATTTTACAAGTAGCTGCATGTTATGGGGGTATAGCATGCAAGTGAAATGAAAACGCTCAAATATAGTGGGTACCTGGCAATACATCTGTGCATGCAGTGCGCAATTCCTAATAGTGCAAAACGAAAGGTTGTGCCTTTCACCTCAGCCCTACCTCAGGTTGATCATGCCTCCAGTACCGACTATGGCACTGAAGGGCAGTTATAGCATTTTTGGGAGTTCTAAAAGCACTCGTTATAGCAGTAATAAATTGCTTCGTGATAAAAATTGTATCAGTGCAGCCATTGACCGATATTTTTTATCATCAACAGCATGCTTCACACAGAACTACCATTCGCCTGCTTCTTCAAAAGCTTTCGTGCACGCCCCTACCCCCCTTATGTTACTCAACCGTTACGACTGACACCTACTTTACAACACCTACTTTTGCCTGGTTTGATTTTCTGACGGCACTATATAACACCCCCAAGTTAGACACATTACCTTTTCTTCCTTTTCAGGTGCATTATCCGAATCCTGCACGCCCTCAACAGGTGGTTCTTCATAGATGGCCTTTGGGACATCTTGTTTTGGCTCATCATTAAGACGACCAATTTGACAGAGATCAACACAAACCCACCACCTCTAAACCCCTCATTCCCCTCTCAACCTTCACTTACCTTGGATCGGACGCAGAAGGCAGCACAGAGCACAAAAGGTGAAAAAAGGGCAAAGGCATACATACCCCAGAGGTACAGGTACTCATTAGCAAATGAGTCAATCCCGGGACCCTACTAACACAAGAGATGTGTATTCAAGTCACTGCTCTACCTTCTCGTATAACCCTCACCAATGACATTACTCCATTTGCCTTCCTTTCTCCCTCTGCCTTCAGGTTCCAGCTAAACAATACTAAGTCTTAAAGATGGAGAAGGAACGTTACGTAATGTACCCATCCTTGGCATAGTCATTGGACAAAGCAAATTCACTAGCTATGATGATATTGTCCATTAAGATGTCATCATCCATTGTCCATAGTTCCAGTCCAATAGAAGTGATTGGTGTCAAGCTAAAGAACGGTGTTTGATCGTTATACTATGCAGGGTTAGGTACCCTGCGTGGAGCCCATTTCCAATTTATGCAGAGACATAATAGCAACGTCACTTAAGCGCCCTCCCACACAACACTTACATCATGTCTTTATTTAGGTATTCAATGCCACCTACCAAAAGAGCAAAGGCATACAGACCCCAGAGGAATGCGTACTCATTAGCTACATTAACAAATGAGTCAATCCAGGGACAGGTGAAAAGGATGCAATCCTTCACCCTCCTGCAGAATTCATCGCACATAACTCCCCGAGTTACGTGCCAATTCAAGATGGCAGTGTAGAACATTAGAAGCTTTCTTAGAAGTCTGAGTTTTGGACCATCAGTAGCTACATGTGATCTATAGGTGTCCACATGTGATCCGTCAGTAAATACACCACAACTGCATGTCCTAGTACATACATCCCTCATCCACACACTCCCAACACCCCATCAGGGAAAAGGACGTAACACCTCATACCTCTATCTCATTCATCTAAGCGGCTACGTGAACTCGCCTGGTCGATAGTTTTAATAGTCTTATAATGTTTGAATGTTATTAAACTACTTCCGTGTAATGTTTTAGAACGATCTACGGGGAAATGTTTTAGGGTTTTGTTTTGCAACGTATGACGTGAATTGATTAATGTCCACACACGCTAACCGTCTTTTGTTAGTTGTTTAAACCTGAAACCCGTGTTAGTGGTCAGTACAAAATCGGCCGATGTGTAATGCAAAACCAACAAGTGTGCAGTGTTGGCTCGCAACCTCCATAGTTATGGAGATCATTTCCCTCCTTGAGAAGGTATCTTTAGTGCGTACTGTACGGGGTCCATTAGCCCATGAATTAGATCCATGATGTCCTCAACCTGATCAATTAAAACGGAGATGCTGTACCATTAGGGTTAACACATCTAAACATTGGTTTAAAAGGTACACAAAGAAGAGATGGCCCAGCACAACTTTTATTACGTTATTAGGCCATTTGGGAATTTTTGTTATTTATAATTGTAATATACGTACAAAAAGCTGGACCCGGACAGGGTGAAAGACATGGAAAATGCAATTGTGGCCAAGTTTGGTCCCCATAAGCTTGGTGGAAATAAAGTATACCCCTGACAAAAAAATGTGATGATTATAAAGGACAATTAACCAACTAAATTTGACTATGAGTCACATTTCCATGAAATTAGGACCAAGCTACATACATAATGTGATGATGCATTCAATACCCTACAGAATCCATAAAATAACTCATCGAAATAACATTTCCTTAAAGAATAAGGTTGATAATCCTGTGCCCAACGGGCTGAAAGGAGCTGACCATCATTTTACCAAATGGCAGCAGGCCTGTCCGGACCTGTGCAAAACGGGCGCACCCACAGCTGGACCCAGAGAGGGAGAAATAATAGACAAGTGCAGTAAAGATGCATTCGAGGTAGCTTTCCCTATAATAAAACAAGAAATGCGGCAGGGAGGTATTCAAAGAAAGCTGGAGTTAGTGTCAGCAGCTTGAGTCAGCGCTATCTGGTGGGACAATGGGTGAGCAGAAATATTATGACGGGCCAATGGCCCCAGTAAAACGTGCCTTGAAATTGGGAGAAACGACATTTTCAAGCAGGGCTGGATTAACCATTTAATGGGCCTGACGCATGGTTGGGTCCTTGGAGCAGGATAAGTGAGTGCAAATGGGGCAAGTCCAGGCCAGTAGGCTGGGGTGTCGAGGTGTAAGCAACGATAATCATCGCTTGCAATACAAAGTATGATTTGTAAGACTACATATACAACCTTCCACATACTCCAGTGAGGCTATCCTTTTCCCTTTGGAGTCCGTCTATAATCTGACCCCCTAACCCACAATATCATTGGCCAAGATTACATATCGATTTCACATATTTTGTACACAAACACTAAATTTTACTTTCTTACGTACGCGAGTCAGTTATTTTTATTATTAAAACCGTGTTCTCATCTCATTCACTTCCTAACCATTAACCAAATCTAATCTCTGCACCACACTACCGTCTGGGATGCCTTGTGGTTACAGCTTACTCAAGACCCCAAGCTCGTGTATGAGCAGCCTAGTCCAAAACCAAGTCTTGTCTGGTAGATGATTATCATTTTCTTCGGTCACATTACTTACTGCACCATGCATGGTAGTGGTGTAAATTAATCTTTTATTCTAACCATTGCATGAAATCAATATCATTATTGCCCTTTGCTTTGAGCAGTTGAAAAGAATTACTATCCCTTTCATCTCCACCCCCTCACATAATATCCAGAATGAGATCGTAAAAGTAATGGCTCTTTTTTGTTTTTAGATTTCGCAAGATTCTCCATTTCTTACATTGATGATGGATGAAACAACTGAGGTATCAAATAAGGAGCAGGTAGTAATTATGGGAAGGGATTCAAAAACTGCACGCTTCCTGGCAGCCCCGGATCTCCAGGATTTGGCTAAGGATGGGGGGGGGGGGGGGGGGGGGAGGGGCTGTTCATTTTAGGCCCAATACGAAAAGCGGGGCGTGGGGGGGGGGGGAGGAGTGCTGTCTGCTTCAGGTCCGATACGAAAAGTGGGGGGGGGGGGGCTGCTTGCCGTACGATGATTTATATCTTGGTTTGTGCATGCGTGCGTGATAGTGGGTGGGGAGTGGAGCGGGGGTGGGGCAACAATTGGTCCCAGAGGACGGCATTTCATATGAATAGGGGGGGGGGCAGCCGCCTGCAAGATTCTTGTGAGTTGCAAAACACACTGAGGCAGACTCTGAGTACCCACAGGGATTTTTGTAGTTGAAGAGACTGCTTTTCTTCACTCGAGGGTCGCAAACACAACTGAATCACATCGACCGTGGTTACTGCATGTACGTACATTTACACTACCTTATAACATGCATGCCAGCGTTTTGCGCAGTGTTTTTTCATGTGCACTACGTCACAAAGAAGCGTCCTTATGATAAAGAAAATGGCTGTAGAGTTAGCTTATACATTCATAATTGACGCACAATTCATACATGGGAGACATATACGGTACGCGAATAAAAAACGAAAACGTATTATTCATGCCTCACCGAGTGGTATAATTTATTAATCCTGGCCGCATTTCTATAAGCATCTGGTGAATATCATTTAGAAGAGCCAAGATTGATTCATCATGAGTTCTATGGTGACATTGTGTTCAATTGCTTACCTTTATTGTCCTCATCTCCTCAATACAAAGAACAATATCATAAAACTGCACTATACATTATCATGGCTTATGCCTATTTCCTGGAGGCTTACGCCTATTTACTGCCAGCGAGAGCAAAACGAGGGTTGCACGAAGAAAGGCTACGAAATTGATGTTATTTGGTGAAAGAGAGCTATTGTATAAGCACAAGCAAGGAAAGGGAAAGGTAGGTACAATATTCGGCAATCCTGTAGTTTAGTGTCCCCACGATTATTCATTACCATCAAACTTTGGTTTATGCATGGTTAATTAACTGTGGGTAAGGTAATGAATGACACTAAACTACATGGAGGTAATCCTGTAGTAGTTTAGAGCCCACAATTATTAATTACCCTCGTAGTTAATGCTTTACTGTGGGGTAAGGTAATGAATAATCGTTGGGACAAAACTATACAGATTGCCCAATATGCTTCACTGCCATTTTATATTTGTATGTGTTCCATCTTTGACACAGAAGGAAGTGCTTTTACGTTACATTCAGAGATTTTTTCTTGAAATTTTTTAATCATGTCCGCTTTAACAACAGGTGTTTATGCGAATGGGTCTACCTCGCGTTTTACTATGCGACAATGGCAGTGAGTTCTGCAATGAGCTAAACGACCAACTAGCTAAGATGCTAGGTATTGAGAGGAGGTTAACTACACCATATCATCCTCAGGTTTGTTTATTCCTTGCTATGCACATATACACACATTTATCATTCTTATAATTGACTTTAGGCCAATGGTCTTGACGAACGCTTCAACCAGAGTCTGCAAAACATGTTGGTGAAGTATGTTTCGTCAAAGAAAGAAATGTGGAGTCATTATATAGACACCTGTGCCTTCGCATATAACACATCGCAACATGACTCTACAAAGTTCACACCGTTCATGTTGATGTTTGGTCGCTGAGCAACGCTCCCAATAGATGATGAGCTAGAACATCAAGATTCTGAAGATCTATTGAAGGCATACAAGGATCTTGAAGATCGTCCCTATGCTGCTGCATTTGATGGGCATGCACACATACTGGAAGAGGCCAAAGGGAACATCATTGCTGCACAATTAAGACAGAAGAAAGCATATGACAGAAAACATTACAAGCCAGGCCTGTTTCAGTGTGACCAATTGGTGTTGCTGAAAAACTTCAAACAACAAAAGGTCAAAGGTGGAAAACGAATGGAAAGATATCTTGGGCCATACACCATTACGAATGTAATGCAACCAGATCGAGTTGACATCAACAGGGTATCGTTGTACTTCGTCATCGACAATCCCGACGCTGCCACCAAATGTGACGGATACTATCCTATCCTGTCTATACAGCCTATACAACGGCATAGGAAGGAGTTTAAAAGTGGGGGGCAAAGTTCGATGGTCATCATGGCGGGAGAGCGGTGCCCCTCCCCCAGCCAGCTAGGGGAGTGCTGTAAGCTTCCGCATTGGGGTCTGGGGCTGTGCCCCAGAAGCCAACGCTATTTGCATCTAACGACGTTACAAAACTACACTAGAATCAGTTCAATTCATTACAAATTACGCATTTATCTGTAGTATCGCTGGTGTAAAATGGGGGCGTGGCCCCCACTTTTAATAGTGGAGGGGCAGTTGCCCCCCCCCCCTGCCCCCCCATTTTCCTACACCACTGCTATACGTTGAACGCGTAGTACTGCGCCGCAGAGCAACAATCAGCAATTCTCCTACACCGAAAGGATCTCAATTTGCAAGATGTACCCACATTATATACTGACTCATGAGAATGAACAAAGAACACAAAGCAACAATACACACTACCAAAGTCAGGACAGCGGCCCCCGCAAGGTGGCGCAGCCCCGGCTCCTGCCAATAGTCCACAATAGAGCCAGTACGGACAAAAACGGGTACCCAGACCCTCACAGTAGTGGAAACAGTCTTGGATGACACGTGAACCACTACTCCTCTGACTTGACCATCACTGTCCTGGATGAACTGCTCCACCATACCCAATCTCCAAAACGTTTTGGTCAGGACAATGACTCCAAGAGCAATCTAGCCATACCTTTTGTCTTTGGTGGAGAATCGAAACAAACACGAAACTGCGTGTTGTTGCCTTCTTGTACGATGACGACAACGAGGTAAGCCATCCGCTCGTCAGGAGTCTTGTTATTCGCGTTTTTTAAATGACATTCATAATCGGGGTCAAATCCTGTAGTAGAGTTACTAACGGTTAGTAACTCTAAATATGGAGAGGCTTGTAAAGGATCTTGGCAAAGGTTGGTGGGACCTTGCTAATAGACCCAGGGCATTTCATGTTCCCTGTGATTTGCTATGTAATTGGGGGCAGGGACAAGGTTAGTACTAGTACTGCTGCCTCACAGCGGAGACTGCATGCAGTGTTGCTATTGTGTCATATAGCCAGTTATGTTATGGAAGGGAAGGGAAGCCAGCCATATAATATTTGTATGGTGTGTGCTACCATACTTCCTAGGATGAGCCCCAGGAGGAGGAGGAAGAAGAGGAGCTACCTATCCCACCTACCCTGCGACCTGTGAGTTAAGGGAGGGGGAGAAGGATACTGGGCATGATGAGATGTGGTATCATGGAATACTGTCTCCCATGCACTTTCACAACAGAAACTGAAGTGTCACTATTGCGCACTGGAATATCTTTCCAGACAGGGCAGGCAGAGGCATGAGGCAAAAATACATCGTGGTGTGGTGTTGTACAGTTGCGGTGTTTGCCAAAAAGGCTTTCATTTGGTGGAGCTGCTCAAAAGGCACTCCAAAGCCCACAGACACAAATGAATGTAAGAGCAGACACTTAATAGACGTGCATATTTATGTGTTCCCCTTGCAATCTATCAAATAAGGAATATAAATATGGGGCATTTGGTCATAGTGCAAGTACAGGGGGATAGTCCCTCTTGCAATTCCACGTGCAGTGCTTTTTTATTTTCTAACAGACACCACATTAATATGTGCATGTATGTATATAATGTGCCGGAACCCTCTTTGTACACTTACATGTATTGCAAACATGAACTAGTGCGGTACTACATTTATAATTTTATCGTTTTGTACCCCCTTTCCTTCATGACTGTAAATTCATAAGCACACATGAGCCATCAATTTTAATGCAGCTCTTAATAACATGCAGACTTGCAAAGCAGCGTGAAAAGCAGCAATGTTAAACCTCACGATGGTAATGTACAGAGTTCTATAGAACACATACACATAGTAAATAATACATTGTGTACGATTAATAAAGCATTTGAATGTTGTAAGAACAATGAAATAATTAATTAACTTGAGAAAATAAATGATAAAACGTCACGAAAATGATGCCAATCGAGCCAGAAGTTTGAATGTTTAAAGGTTCAACTTGGCGTATACAATGTGTTTATTGTCGTTTTTGAATGAAGTACGTTTTTATCGGCATGGACCACGTTTACATCACCATCCATTCATGCACAGAGAGAAGTAATAGTACTTTCATACGGCTTACAATTCATCGCGAATAGGAAGCTGATTTGGATGGCAGGGAGTCGGACGCTGATTTGGATGGCAGGGAATCGAAAGCTGATTTGGATGGCAGGGAGTCGGAAGCTGATTTGGACGGCAGGGAATCGGAAGCTGATTTAGATGGCAGGGAGTCGGAAGCTGATTTGGATGGTGAAAAGAAAGGAGATATCTCTCGGAAGATTTAGATTGCACTCATTTTAGAATTTATTACAATTATTTTATACATCAATTTGTGCAAGCTGATAACTTGCTTTATACATTTTCCAACAGAGGAAGAGAAGGCGTTCTTTCACAAGTCAAATGAAAAAAGAAATCCTTGACGGTGATTGGCTCAGTGATCAGCATATGTTTTATGCTCAAGAGCTTCTGCGGATGCAGTTTCCCATGTTTGATGGATGGCAGAGCACCCTTTTGGCTCAAGCCAATGCCTTCATTCCTGTCAGAATGGATGCTATTCAAATCCATATGACAAACTCCCATTGGGTCACATCACTTCGAAACTGTGAGACAGTCACTCTTTTTGACTGCCGAAAGGTTGCAGGTGAATTGAGTTCTACCCTAGCAAATCAATTATGCCAGGTATATAGAACATCTATACGTGAACGCAGCGGAAACTCCTTTTTGGCTGTGAATGTTGCTGCTGTCCAAATGCAGCGTGGTATGGATGACTGTGGATTATTTGCGATAGCCTTCGCATTGCATTCACTGCATAGAAGAGATTGATTGTGACCAGGCTACCATGAGAAACCACCTTGTCAAGTGCTTCACGGCAAGAACGTTCACCCCATTTACCACAAAGAAAGTCAAAAGAGCGTGCAGTACCCGCATAATAAATATTGATGTCTTCTGCACCTGTCAGATGCCTGCCTCCTATGGGGACATGGTGCAGTGTGGTGCGTGTGCTCAGTGGTTTCACGTCAGATGTGTTGGCCTTCAGTCACTTCCGTCGACAGCGGAGGAATGGAATTGTTTACTATGCTGCTCATAAATGTTGGTGTGCCAATGAACTTTATTCTATTACAGTGCAGTTGCACAAATGAACTTGAAGTATTTATACACTTCAGTGCCAATTGCATACATGGGGGTAAGGAGGGGAGGGAGTTATGAACAAGGTTGTAAGGATGAGGGGAGGGGAAGGACCTGGTCCTGAAATTAAAATTGCACCTAGTCTTTTATTGTTATCCAATATTATATAACGTGACTGTCTATGCGCTTATAGCATCCGGACCAAAATTGTCAGGGCAGACCCAATTTTTAAATAAAACATCTGGACCAAGATTTTCACAGCGGACCAACATTTTCAGCGAAAATTTTGGTCCAGGACCAAATATTTCATGACCAAAATTCCAGTTACATACCCCAGAGGTACGTGTACTCATTAGCTACATTAACAAATGAGTCAATCCAGGGACCCTACAAACACAGGAGATGTGTATTCAAGTCACTGCTCTCCCTCCTCCTATAACCCTCACCAATGACATCCCTCCATTTGCCTTCCTTTCTCTCTGCCCTCAGGTTCCAACTGAACAATACTAAGTCATAAAGATGGAGAAGGAACATTACGTAACGTACCCATCCTTGGCATAATCATTGGCCAAAGCAAATTCACTAGCTATGATGATATTGTCGATGAAGATGTAATCATCCATTGTCCAAAGTTCCAATCCAATAGAAGTGATTGGTGTCAAGCAGAAGAACAGTGTTTGGTCCTGATAGTATGCAGGGTTAGGTACCTTGTGAGAAGCCCATTTCCCCTGTAAGCAAAGACATAATAGCAACGTCACTTAAGCGCTCCCTCCCACACAACACTCCTGGTTGTCATATGGATCATCGATTTCAGCAGGAGGGTTAATGGCTGGCTCCAGATCATTCAATAAGTCACCCTTCAAGAAGGGTACTTGGTCCACAATGATGTGGTACATCCCATCATTAAGAATCACTGCTAACAAGGAGATCAATAATATTTAACACAAGACAACAAGGAAGCATTAAGGTAGAGTTTAGGTACAGTAGTAGTAAATTAAGTTTAATGCAAAGAATGCTCTGTACTGCATAGCTACCACAGAGAAACCTTGCCGTTGCTAAGGTCAATATGTAAGTACATGTATATGTTTCTGCAGATGGCTGATGCATTCAATGAATGATCCAAACCAATCGTATGTAGGGCATTCTGGTCCAATAGCATTGCAGGGAGCCTTTTTTCCACTACAAAACCCAATCATATCATCCCAAACTGGTTCCAGGTTTTATGTAATTAAAGTGAGGGCATGGGAGCAGCACTCCAGTCATAGCCTTAAATGTGGCTTGTTGCCTAACACAAACCACCCCTTTCGTGTTTGGCAGCTGCAGCTGGCCCCAAGCAGGGCAACAAGCGCAGCAGCAGGCCACACCTCTAACAGCAGTGGCACCCCACTGGGAAGCTTCCACCATCTCGAGCAAGCCAACCACATCACCGGCCAGGAAATCTGCAAGCGGTACAACCTTGGCAAGTGCAGCAAGGGAGCAGCAGACTGCTTCTTCGCCCACAAATGCTGTGGTCACAGGCTATGGCGGAGACCATCCCTCCAAGGCGTGCCCACGCTCTGCCAGGGTTTATGATAAGGTTGTAAAAGTGCCCTGTCAAAATGTCCTGACAAAGTTAAAAATGATCGGACATGCATCCAATTTGAACGGACATACATTCACCGTCTTTGAGACATGTACATATTTGAATCACCACAAACACTTCAAAGCATCAACACTTCACGGTTTGTGGTCATTTTGTCATACATGAGCACATACTCGTATTCATGGTTTTGTCGTTGTCCGCCTACCATCTAATAACAGTATGTACTGTGACCGCACGTTTCTTCACTTGTGGTATATCGCTCATGCTATCATGATCAGCTGCTTCCATGCCCACTTATAATTCATACATATACCCTATTGATATTGTCCACTAAGATGTCATCATCCATTGTCCATAACATATTTGATCAGTTTAAATTTAACAAATGGGAGGGATGAAGAACATATTGGCCAAATGACAAAGAAATTGGACATTACCAATGCTTGTTCTGTCCTATTGCTTGTCAGCTGCAAAAGACCTAACCTGTGCCCTCTTCCATACCATGTTAGGCATGGCAGTAAAGTTAATATGAGGTGGCACTACTGCACTGCATTTGCCACTGTCTGAAGGTAAGAATGGCTTCCATTTATATACCATTCATTTGCCTATCCCTGGATGTGCAGCTAACTAACCTACGATAAATACTAACTCACCAATAAGACAAGCAGCTAACCTAAATACTAACTAACCAAAGAACTGACGTTAGGTCTGGAAGTGCAGCTAACCAACACTAGCTAAACACCAATCCACACCCTGAGCTAAATTCACAGGTGAAAACTCACCAAACAACTGAAGCTGACATAAGCCAAGACAGGTTGAAGCCTTGGGCAGGGTTACCACCAATCATAAAGAGCAGGCAACAGTGAACCCAACGAGGTTATAGTTTTGTCAGTTATGAAAATCGTCTTTGATACTGAAGGAAATTAGATTCACACAGTTGAACTATGTTTGGATTATCACAATGGTATTGATAATTGCACCTCCATGGTTCCTGAAAGACAGAACAAAGAATGCCAACAACACATACCTGGAGTTTTTTTTCTCCTTCCAAATTTTTTTCCATGAAATCTGAGGCAGTATTGGCATGCACTAAACAAGAAATGCTGTGACTTTAATCGACAATGTTTCAAAACATTAAGAAACATCAAGGAATTTACATGTACATGTTATTCAACACAATGTCATAAGTGTAGTATATCAGTTTGTTTGTGGAGGAGCCAAGGAATGAGTGTGTATGCCCACAACTTCAATTTAAAATAAAACAAACTTTAATCTTAATATAAACAATGTTTAGATGTTAACCACAATGGCATCACATCTGAAATTATCTAATCAGGTTTATGATTTCGATGAGGACATGCATGGTCCTGTGCCCTACGCTCAATCACATATCTCCTCTCATTGTCAGGAATACAAAACAGTTGGTGAATTGGAGAAGGAAGCTGCCCTGGAAAGGCTCAGAGAGCACTACATGTATTCACCAACTATTTGGAGTACACTTGGCAAACTCCGTGAACCTAGAAGAAATGGTAGTTACCATACTGCATTTGTTAAAATGGCTCTTGTTTAAATGTGCGCATATCAGTAACCTAGAATTTCCCAGCAAACTCAAAGTCACTGCAGTCACTGCGGCAGATGTAAGTCGCACGAGGGTAGGGGGGGGGGGGGCGCAAGAATGGAGGCGATGAGGATGGAGAAGCCACTCACATTTAATAAAAACACAATACAGTGCAAGGCCAACTTGGATACGTTGTAGGTGATCAACCAGGTGGTCTATGCATGGAAGGTATATCTTTCATAATCTTACCAAGGATCTTCAATTAAAGGAGGAGGTGATGTGGGCACAGCAGGACCTCACGAAAGGTAAAGAGCTCCTCTCCCACCGCCAAATGCTCATCAGGATCGCCAACTGATCCGAGTACGGCTGAGTCGTCGTCACGGAGTATGAGGACGACGACCTTGCCGCCAAAATCCGATGACGAGAAGAGGCTCGAGAAGGTGGAACGAGCGACCGAGCGGAAGGTGGCTGCTAAACGGAAGAAGCGGCAGGTCAAGGAGGCACATAAGGAGCCTAGGTTGGGTGGCGGGCCAACGCCCGCTGCAGTGGCTCCAAGCTCATTCCCAGCCCCAAGGCCTACTTTCAGAGGACGACTTAACTATAAAGATTTGGGTGGCCAAAAGGCCACACACGGATACTTTTGGGTGGCCATTTTAATGAATTGGTCGGCCCTTTACTATAATAATCGAAAATCATTACTATTAAAGATTACAATCAAAAGTGTATCTCAAAAACTATTACAGTACACTGTAAAACGTGAGTATTCCCACCAGACGTTTCTGTCGCGTAGCCCATCCACGTAACCGTCTTCAATTCGCTATCAAATTCACGCCGCCACTTCTGATACATTGAAAACATCACTTTCCTCTTCGCAGATTCAATTTCTGTAGCCATCCCTCGCGCACGTGAGCGATGGCTACAGAAAATCGTAATAATTTACGATCAAAGTAATAATTTACTTTGATCGTATACGCTTAGCATTTTTATGGTTACCTACACTCTACGGCAAATTATTGAAACATTATTCATGTAAAAGCCAATCAGCCAAATGGCCGATCGCTGACTGAATTGCTCGGACGTTTTAAAGAAATGATCTGAAATTGGCTGTGGGCCGCCCGCTATTTCATGCTCTGTGCTTTAAGTGGCGGAGCGCCCGGTCTAAGGCCCGCCTGGACCTATCGGTGGTCACGTGAGGTGCACATGCTCTAAGAAGCTTGTGCCGGCTTCAGCTGTGTATCCTTTCTCCATAACGTGTGTTGTTAGCGTGCATGTTTGCAAGAAGGCTCCTGTTGGTGAAAGGGAACATGACGGAGTGGTTAAAAAGAGTTCCAAGGTGACGTTGCAGCCCATGACAACAGGTCTGTGAAGGGATGTTTACGGGAGCATGTGTCCTTCTGGGAACATGAGCTATCTGCACCTCCATGGGTCATTGATACCATTAAACATGGGTTGATACTGCCATTGCGTACTGAGCCTACCCTATACAATAGACCTAACCAGTTATCTGCCACAAGCAATTCCCAGTGGGTGGATGATGCAATCACGGGATTAGTAAGGGGTCAATACATTTTGGAAGTAAGGAAAAAGCCACAAATTTGTAGTCCATTGTCGGCGAGCTGGTGCTTACCTTTGACCTTACATCTGGTTACCATCATGTGGAAATTGCTCCACAGCATTATAAGTATCTGGGTCTACAATGAAATAGCAGGTTTGACGTGTTGGAGAAATAGGGGTTTAAAGTATTTGAATGATGGTGTGTTCACAGTGCATGGTGCGAAGGAAGCAAATGAAGCTAGCCAGCTTGTACAGGATACCCTAGTGAAGGCGGGTTTGCTAGCTAATGATGAAAAATCAGTCTGGGTCCCATCCCTAGTAGTAGCATAGTTAGGATTTATTACTGACCTCCAGCAGGGCTGTGTGTTAGTACCAGATGCTAAAATAGCAAAGTTGCAGTCATTTCTGCAGGCAGCATGTAGGTTGGTGGCTATCAATGCCAGGTCTCTGGCCTCTCTCATAGGAAAAATTTTGTCTATGAGCTTGGCATTAGGTCCTGTTGCTAGACTGATGACTAGATGCATGTACGTTGCACTTGAAGGTCGCACAAACTGGTGTGACCAACGAGGTACGAGGGGAGTTGCGTTTTTGGGCAAAATCATTGGTCAGTTATAATGGGCAGCCCATAAGGTATAATAAGCCTTCGGCAGTGAAGGTGGTGTATTCAGAAGCTAGTAATGTTGGCTATGGTGGATACACAGTGGAGCATGGCCCACTTATAGCTGATGGTAGTTGGACTGCTGAGGAGGCTACACGGAGCTCCACATGGAGAGAGCTAGTTGCAATAAGTTGAGTGTTGGAGTCAATGGTACTTCAGCTTGCTGGCAAAAGAGTACGATGGTTTACTGACAATCTTAATATAGTACAGATTTTGAGGGTGGGCAGCAGGAAGCCACAATTGCATGACAAATGCTGGAAGTATTTTATATGTGCGTGGAGCATCAGTTTAAGTTGGAGCCAGAGTGCGCTCCACGAGAGGAGAATACTATAGTAGTCGAATTGTTGACTATGACGATTGGCAGTTGGTGCCAGGAATGTTCTATTGGTTGAATGGGCAGTTTGGGCCTTTTTCTGTAGTCAGGTTTGCAAGCAATTACAATACAGTTACCCAGCAGTATGCATGCCCGAATACAGAGCCAATCGACACATTTACAGTTGACTGGTGGGAGGATAATCACTGGCTTTGCCCACCCCCTTCCCTCATAGTGAGGGTTCTGCGCCATGCCCAGCAGTGTAGAGCACGTGGTATGATTGTCGTCATACCACGTTGGCTGGCCATCAGCACCTTTTTGGCCCCTAGTTTGCTCGGGTAACGGGTATGCATCATTCGTGTTAGCAGCAATTGAGCTGGGGACATGCATGGATGTGTTCATGCCAGGTAGATCCGGGGCTTGCGTACTAACCAATACACTGGTATTGGCTATAAAAATAGCTTTTTGAGCGGAGCATTTGTACGAGTCATTGGGTTGGTATGGTGTCAGCCACTGGAGTGGTATGGTGTCTGCCACTGGAATGGTGTCAGCCACTGGGCTGGTATGGTGGTTATGTTATTACATGTTTATAAATTGTGCAGCAGTAAATTCTTCTCTGCAGATAACTGGACCTCAGGGGGTATGGCATCTACAGACCACATTAGAGGACCCAGAGCTACGAGGTCTGGCCGCAGCGCTGCCAGCCAGTCGTAAGGAGCTGAGCTGACAGCCCTACCAAGAAGTATCTGGGCACCTACAGGAGATGAAATACCTGGACAGATAGTAGGCAAGGCGTACCTTGTTTCCCTGTACAGGATGTTCACCTGCATGGCACTCTACCTGCAACACTTAAGTGAGTCAGATGAATCTAAGGCAGCAGCAGAAGAAGTAGTGCATGCCTTGTCATGGTTGCACCAGATGGCCGGTTTGAACACTGTGGGTGCATCCCCATTAGTGCAGGTCACTCTGGCAGGTATTAAAAGGATCGTGGCTAGGCCTAAGGTTCGTAAGGAGCCTGTGACAGTTGAGATGCTGCTGGCCATGGTTGAGGCTGCAGGCATGGAACCATCACTTACTGAAGTGAGGTTGTTGGCCGTGTGCTTGTTGGCATTTGTAGGATTTCTGCGTTGCAACGAGTTAAGCTTCGGTGCTCTGACATTATCTTTAATGCTGAGGGCATGTGGGTCAGTATAGTATCCAGTAAGACTTACCAGTACAGGTAAAGGGACGAAGTGGTTATTGTATGCACAGGCACGCTAGTAAATATGATGACTCGTTACTTTGATATGGCTAGACTCACAGTGCAGTCTAGCGAGACAGTGCAGTCTAGCAAGAAAGTGTTCAGGGGTATTGTGCATTACAAGGGAGGGTGAGAAATTTCGTACGTCCGGGGGATTTAGCTACATGCGCCTCAGAGAATTATTGTTGGCTAAGATAGGCCAGTTAGGGTGGGACCAGCTGTTTGGTATGCACAGTCTCCACCACAGCGGCTAATGCTGGAGTCCCTGATAGACTGTTCATGAGACATGGTCGCTGGAAGTCGGAGACTGCTAAGGATGGGTACATAAAAGATGCAGTAGAAAAGCGCCTAGATGTGAGCAAGCGTTTGGGTATGTGAGCAGCGCACACCCAACCATTACACTCCCTCACTTCATGAGAACACTCCCCTCACTTCACGAGAACACTCCCCTCACTTCATGAGAACACTCCCCTCATTTCATGAGAACACTCCCTCACTTCATGAGAACACTCCCCTCACTTCACGAGAACACTCCCCTCACTTCATGAGAACACTCCCTCACCTCATGAGAACACTCCCTCACTTCATGAGAACACTCCCCTCACTAATGCAATGGTGGTACATGTAGGTGTGTGCACAACCTAACCTTTTCTTCAAGGGTGGCAGCTGCCTGGGCCCTCGCTGCCTCCACTGCCTCCTTTAGGCTGTCCACCTCCTCCTGCAGCTTATGGGAAGGAGAAATCTCTTCACTTCACAGAGTTCTGTCAGCCACAATATGACACTTGACATGTATAATATATTTCTGTGGCCAATACTACTGATGCTCATTCTTACCTTCTTGGCATGGTATAGTCCATTTCGAACTTCCTCGTCTCTCTTTTCAAGCGCAAGATGAAGGTCTTCAATAGTCTGTGAAAGTATACAATACGTCATAATGCACCCACTCCATGTGAGCCACACCCACTCCCAGCAAGCAACACCTGTGCTCAGAAATACCTTTTCCAAGCCTCTGATGTCCTCCTTGAGGGACAGCAGCTCCTGGACTCTTTCCGCCTTCTGCGCGACCTCCTTTTGCAGGCGATGGACCTCAGACTTGTATCTATGCATGAGAGAATTAGCACACTTCAAAATGCCCACACCCTACATACAATAGCATCTGAACCCTCTGCCTATACTTCAACTATTATTGTTTTATTTGACAAAACAAAATTTCAAACAAGCTCTCCACATTAATAATTGGACCATCTATAACAACATAATTGATTGATATTACTGCCATAGCTTTTGTGTACTGGTAAACCAAGACCATGTGAAATGTGTCCCCATATAATTGGTGTTCCCCCCCCCCCCCCCCTTACCCCCCATATAATTGGTGCCCCCTTACCCCCCCCCCCCCCCCCCCATATGATGTCCGTACTCATCAAGCTGGGCTGTCAGGTGATCACACTGGCTGGACCGTGCCCTGACAGCAGCCCGCAGCTTGGAGATCTGCTCATCCTTCTCGACATCTGCACACAGACATGGAGCAATTATGGACAGTAGTAATGGTGGGCAGGTGTACTCACTCTGGAGGTGGTGCTGTGTGGTAAGATGCAGCATTTGCTCATGAGCCTCCTGCTGAATCTGCTCCACAGAACGTCTGTGTGCCTCCTGGATGTGCAGCCATTCTCTTGCCCTCTGTACGGAGTCAGGAGTCTGTACATATGTATGACATTGGAGGAGGGAGGCATTGGAAAAGGCCAGAATAATACGTAGAAATGTTATGCACACTTATAAACATTAGCCGTACAGCAGAATGGTAATGCCCCTCAGCAAGCTGCCGGCGATGGAGTGACTGGCACAGTGCTTCAAGATCCCTATATTTTGGGGCAGATACAGTGTATAAGCACCTGTCATGGCTCTCCCCCTTCCATAGACTCTCACTGTCTAGGGATCTCTTCCATGTTACACCAGTCAATCGATTTCACATAGCTGCCGGTGGTATTCGTGACCCTGCATCCATACTCAGTCAAGGACTGTATCTGAGCCTGATCCATGGTCATGATCTGCTCAATAAAATACTTATTCGAGCACTGAATTGCACACCCCAGGAGGAGTACAAGCAGCCTCTCCAGCTGCTCCAGACTGTCCACTTGCAAAGGGAAGGCAAGATTATTGATGTCAAATCAGGTGTTGCTTCTAAGAACCACATGTACACACCTCATCATCACCCGTACATCTCATCCTTACAAATACACACCTCATCATCACCTGTGCACACCTCACACACGTCATCATCACTCTGATGTCATCACTATCTGTACAGCATCTTACCCTAACCACCAGCAGGTGGATAAACATACCACTCTCTGGCTGCCTGATGATTTGGGCAGTATTAGGCGGCTCACACACCACAAGCTGGTGAAGGGCGGTGAGGTAGAACATCTTCACCTGGGTGTGGAGGAGGACAAGATTTTTCTCCCCATCATCGGTCGTGGAGCCCTCCATTGTAGGATCACTGTATGTGTTTGTGCATATGTGTGTGTGTCCGGATTATATGTGCATATGTGCATGTGTGTGTATGTGTATGTGTGTTAGCATTTGTGCCCAAGTGTGTGTGTTTGCAGTTGGATGTTTTGTGGTTATGTGTGAATGTGTGTGTGCATTTGTGTGTGTGAGAGAGTGTATGTTGTATGGCAGGGGTGGACATGGAGGTAAACAAGTGCACAGGTCTGTGGTAAGCTATGGTAGAACGAGAATTTACAAGAGGGGTGTGGACCAGTACCGGCGAAAAATGAAACGCTCATAACTGTAAGTGTTCATTACTGTTTGTGTTAGAGATAAACCTCATGGTAAAATAGCATTTGTTCGCCGTCGTAGGGTTCAGAATGTCTAATCTAACTCTGAAATCGTAGTACTGTAACGAATTTCTGTTACGGAACCTAAACAGTACTTATGCCAGGTGGGGGTGCTTTTATATATTGTCCCGGGAAGAGGGGGGGGGGTACGTTTGGGTCATCTATAGGGGTGTACGGTTAAATAATGTAGTGACAGCAAGCACGCTACCTTCCCCAATAGAACGTCACGTTTGTTTGAGCCATCTGTTGCGCACGCCAATTCAACACACTAAAGGTTACAAAGAACGCGGCAAGGCAGTACTCATACACCACCGCCGCTGCTTGCCAATGCACCGATCTAATTACCCATGCACCAAAGCAAGACCTTAGCAAGCCATACAACACTCGGTCGTAACCCACCAGCCACCACAGACCCAACACGCGGCCATCTAACATCTAGATGATTTACACAAAGAGGTGAAGCCTGAAGTGCATCTAAACTAAAACAAACGACTCACTTATGCAAGTAGCTTACCATCGTAAAATGACCCCTTCGTAAATCGCAGCACATGTCCAAAAAGCCAACGCATGCGCAATATAAATTAAAATGGCTGCTGTTCTTTATACCAACAGATTAGAATGCGGACGGAATGGCTGCGACAGGCAAGCGGCTTTTTGGAGCATGGCTTGTACTCGCTACGGGCTTCTACAGAGAGGAACCTGGTACTTGATCGTGCGTGCGCGCTAAAGGTTGTGATATATAGACATGTGACAGTGTCTAGTAGTGCTTTGCTGCTTGTCGGAAGTCACCGGTTTCTCAACATCTGGGAACAATCGTTGGGTATTGGTGGTGGTAGGTGGGTATTGGTGGTGGTAGGTGGGTATTGGTGATGGTAGGTGGGTATTGGTGGTGGTAGGTGGGTATTGGTGGTGGTAGGTGGGTATTGGTGGTGGTAGGTGGGTATTGGTGGTGGTAGGTGGGTATTGGTGATGGTAGGTGGGTATTGGTGGTGGTAGGTGGGTATTGGTGATGGTAGGTGGGTATTGGTGGTGGTAGGTGGGTATTGGTGGTGGTAGGTGGGTATTGGTGATGGTTAGGTGGGTATTGGTGGTGGTAGGTGGGTATTGGTGGTGGTAGGTGGGTATTGGTGGTGGTAGGTGGGTATTGGTGGTGGTAGGTGGGTATTGGTGGTGGTAGGTGGGTATTGGTGATGGTAGGTGGGTATTGGTGGTGGTAGGTGGGTATTGGTGGTGGTAGGTGGGTATTGGTGGTGGTAGGTGGGTATTGGTGGTGGTAGGTGGGTATTGGTGGTGGTAGGTGGGTATTGGTGGTGGTAGGTGGGTATTGGTGATGGTAGGTGGGTATTGGTGGTGGTAGGTGGGTATTGGTGGTGGTAGGTGGGTATTGGTGGTGGTAGGTGGGTATTGGTGGTGGTAGGTGGGTATTGGTGATGGTAGGTGGGTATTGGTGATGGTAGGTGGGTATTGGTGGTGGTAGGTGGGTATTGGTGGTGGTAGGTGGGTATTGGTGGTGGTAGGTGGGTATTGGTGGTGGTAGGTGGGTATTGGTGGTGGTAGGTGGGTATTGGTGGTGGTAGGTGGGTATTGGTGGTGGTAGGTGGGTATTGGTGGTGGTAGGTGGGTATTGGTGGTGGTAGGTGGGTATTGGTGGTGGTAGGTGGGTATTGGTGGTGGTAGGTGGGTATTGGTGATGGTAGGTGGGTATTGGTGGTGGTAGGTGGGTATTGGTGGTGGTAGGTGGGTATTGGTGATGGTAGGTGGGTATTGGTGGTGGTAGGTGGGTATTGGTGGTGGTAGGTGGGTATTGGTGATGGTAGGTGGGTATTGGTGGTGGTAGGTGGGTATTGGTGGTGGTAGGTGGGTATTGGTGGTGGTAGGTGGGTATTGGTGGTGGTAGGTGGGTATTGGTGGTGCTAGGTGGGTAATGGTGATGATAGGTGGGTAATTGTGATGGTAGGTGGGTATTGGTTGTGGTAGGTGGGTGTACCCTCTCTCACCTGGACCTTCTCTTCAGCCATCACTGATACCCTCTCTCACCTGGACCTTCTCTTCAGCCATCACTGATACCCTCTCTCCCCTGGACCTTCTCTTCAGCCATCACTGATACCCTCTCTCACCTGGACCTTCTCTTCAGCCATCACTGATACCCTCTCTCACCTGGACCTTCTCTTCAGCCATCACTGATACCCTCTCTCACCTGGACCTTCTCTTCAGCCATCACTGATACCCTCTCTCACCTGGACCTTCTCTTCAGCCATCACTGATACCCTCTCTCACCTGGACCATCTCTTCAGCCATCACTGATACCCTCTCTCACCTGGACCTTCTCTTCAGCCATCACTGATACCCTCTCTCACCTGGACCTTCTCTTCAGCCATCACTGATACCCTCTCTCACCTGGACCTTCTCTTCAGCCATCACTGATACCCTAACTCACCTGGACCTTCTCTTCAGCCATCACTGATACCCTCTCTCACCTGGACCTTCTCTTCAGCCATCACTGATACCCTCTCTCCCCTGGACCTTCTCTTCAGCCATCACTGATACCCTCTCTCACCTGGACCTTCTCTTCAGCCATCACTGATACCCTATCTCACCTGGACCTTCTCTTCAGCCATCACTGATACCCTCTCTCACCTGGACCTTCTCTTCAGTCATCACTGATACCCTCTCTCACCTGGACCTTCTCTTCAGCCATCACTGATACCCTCTCTCACCTGGACCTTCTCTTCAGCCATCACTGATACCCTCTCTCACCTGGACCTTCTCTTCAGCCATCACTGATACCCTCTCTCACCTGGACCTTCTCTTCAGCCATCACTGATACCCTCTCTCACCTGGACCTTCTCTTCAGCCATCACTGATACCCTCTCTCCCCTGGACCTTCTCTTCAGCCATCACTGATACCCTCTCTCACCTGGACCTTCTCTTCAGCCATCACTGATACCCTCTCTCACCTGGACCTTCTCTTCAGCCATCACTGATACCCTCTCTCACCTGGACCTTCTCTTCAGCCATCACTGATACCCTCTCTCCCCTGGACCTTCTCTTCAGCCATCACTGATACCCTCTCTCCCCTGGACCTTCTCTTCAGCCATCACTGATACCCTCTCTCCCCTGGACCTTCTCTTCAGCCATCACTGATACCCTCTCTCACCTGGACCTTCTCTTCAGCCATCACTGATACCCTCTCTCACCTGGACCTTCTCTTCAGCCATCACTGATACCCTCTCTCACCTGGACCTTCTCTTCAGCCATCACTGATACCCTCTCTCCCCTGGACCTTCTCTTCAGCCATCACTGATACCCTCTCTCACCTGTCCTTCTCTTCAGCCATCACTGATACCCTCTCTCACCTGGACCTTCTCTTCAGCCATCACTGATACCCTCTCTCCCCTGGACCTTCTCTTCAGCCATCACTGATACCCTCTCTCACCTGGACCTTCTCTTCAGCCATCACTGATACCCTCTCTCACCTGGACCTTCTCTTCAGCCATCACTGATACCCTCTCTCCCCTGGACCTTCTCTTCAGCCATCACTGATACCCTCTCTCACCTGGACCTTCTCTTCAGCCATCACTGATACCCTCTCTCACCTGGACCTTCTCTTCAGCCATCACTGATACCCTCTCTCCCCTGGACCTTCTCTTCAGCCATCACTGATACCCTCTCTCCCCTGGACCTTCTCTTCAGCCATCACTGATACCCTCTCTCACCTGGACCTTCTCTTCAGCCATCACTCATACCCTCTCTCACCTGGACCTTCTCTTCAGCCATCACTGATACCCTCTCTCACCTGGACCTTCTCTTCAGCCATCACTGATACCCTCTCTCACCTGGACCATCTCTAGCAGAGATATAATAGCAACGTCACTTCCCACACAACACTTACATCATACTCCTGGTTGTCATTTGGATCATCGATTTCAGCTAGAGGGTTAATGGCTGGCTCCAGATCCTTCAATAAGTCACCCTTCAAGAAGGGTACTTGGTCCACAATGATGTGGTACACCCCATCATTAAGGATCACTGCAGATACAGAGATCAGTAATATTTTAACACAAGACAACAAGAAAGCATTAAAAAATAATGTATTGTGGGAACCATAGCAACACTAAGGAACTATAGTACTTACGTATTGTCCTTTCTGGGCGTGCAAAAACTGTTCTGTACCTTTTTTGACCTTGATTTTTTGTAAAAAAAAAAAAAAAAAAGCTCTTCGTAGCAATCTAAATAGAACTGGATAGGTTTTGCCCTTTCCCCTAGCTTTGAAAGGCACGAAACAGTGTTTTAGACATACAGGCAGTTCTGGGCGTATAACTGCTTTTGTAAATAGTGTAAACGTGGTTTGAAGGTTTCATCCTCTAGTGCACTCATTTTGCGATAGAACTGGGCTATGGACTAAGCCAGGGAGTGTTGGTATGACGTTATAAAAGTTCGCTTTTCATCGACTATCGCGTCAATCATTAGGGACACGGCACGAATAGATATAGGCCGTACTGGCAGTTCTGGGCGTATAGCTACTTTTGTATATAGTATTAGCAGGGTTTGAAGGTATTTTTCTCTAGTGCACTCATTTTGCGATAGAACTGAGCTATGGGCTATGCCATGGAGTGTTGGTATGAGGTTTTAAAAAGTTGACTTTACATCGCGTCAATCATTTGGGACACGCGGCACAAATAGAGTAAGACTGCTGTCCTTTCTGGGCCTGTGGCTATTTTTAACGGGGTTTGAAGGATGGTTTCTTGCTACTCTTTTTGCCATTCCAGACTGATTAACTACTACAATAACCTATCTTCCGCTATAACACAGATGGAGCTGTTAATTGGCGTGCACGTGATCCGTTTCCAATGATATAGCCGAAGCTAATGTATATCCCAGAGGGTGCTCCGGGTGGTTCACCCTCCTCGGCCAAAATTGTAACCGGTATTAACGATAACGTATTTAAATAGAGTAGGCCCTATGCCAAACAATTAAAGGGCCCCCACTTTTCGTATTGGGTCTGAAGCGGACAGCACCCCCCCAATTATCGTACCTGGCCTGAACCATAGATACTATAGGAGAGGGATTGGAAACGGCGCACGTGAGCTATACATTTGTACGGAGACTTGAGCGTGCACTCCGTGAAGTTGCTAATTGGTTGTTAATTGGACTGTAAGAGCCTCTCCCCCTTTTCGAGTTTTTAAAACTGAGATATACGTTGAAACTAAGAACAGTACCTGGTAGATCTTGGTAAGTGCATTCCAAAAAGCTAACTTTTACGTTAATAGAGCTAATCGTACCGCAGTTTTTTCGATCGGCGGACGACACACGCAAATTGAGACTTACGGGTGCAGCTGTTTAGAAGAAGAAGGTAATTACTATACAGTAGTACAGTGTGATAGAGCTAACATAAATACGTGCCACAGGATAGTTTTGGAGATAATATTTTCATTAATAGACGGGAAAAATGGCAAAAACCTGATTTTGACCTCCTCGTATACTTACGGGTGTAGTGGCTACACGCTTACTACAGTCTATGAATTGACTAATGCACGCTATAGTCCGATCATTTATACATGCCACTGGATGGTTTTTAAGTCAATAAAAACACGGGTTCGTCTGTACAGATCTCGTCTGAAGTGACTAATTAATTTATATACATCTTTTAGCAGGATGTACAACGCAAGTTCAAGTTGACTTGTCGCACAAAGCACAAGAAGATTTCAAGGGACAGTGTGCCAATTCTGCTTTCTAAGCACCGTATGATTTTGTTAGTTCGTTATTCTCAGCCAAACCAAAAAGACAGCTGTTGAAACAGCTAGCCATTTTAATCAAGAATGGCCTGGGCACCAAAACTTCACGGAGTGCACGCGTTGATTGGTGTTGATTGCCTCCGTTTCCAATCCCTCTCCTATACTATCTATGCCTGAACTGAATCACCCCTCTCGCTGACGCCGGCATTTGAAATAATAAAGTGATGTCTTAATTCGCGCTTGCCTACCAGGGTTAGTATTTCAATATTCCACTAACATCGAAAGCTTAATATGAGTCAGCCGGTCATCAGTCTGGTCATGATCGAGGTTATTTATATTATTGGTGAGAGGATTATAATTGCTCATACACATTGTTAATTCGTTTAATACTTAGTTAATCGACCCCCCCCCCCCCCCCCCCCCCCTCCCCCTCCAAAAAAAATACGTCAACTATGTAGTAACTCAAAAAACATATCTTGATTTTAACATCATAATCCATATAAATCTGAAACTCAAATTTTTATAGTGGAAAGAAAAAAAAATCCGCTATATGCTAATTTTTTAATGAATGTCCTCCAATGTATGGGGCATTTCTGGATATGCTACAAACCGCATGCAGTTTGACCTCATATCAGGAAGTAGTTATTTGGCCCCTCATACATACAAAATCAATCTGGCATATGCAAAACACACACCATGCAGTGTAGTTTCACGAAACTACACGAAAACACCTTCCAATATGATATCGGTTTGCATTCAGTACGCCTCACTTCACATATATCAGTATGTAATTACAATTTACTACAAACGCGCGTATCTACCGTTGCAGGCATGTGCCACTGATAATATTGACATCAACCTGACCAGCGTCAGCAGCTCTATCAGAATAATAGCACAAACGTTCTCTATCTCTTTAAACTCTACTCGTCGTTTTGGGGGAGTAGCGTTTCACACTCAATTAACTACTACGCGCCATAAAATCTATTACAGTAGAGTATGGCTCATGTGATTACTACTCTAATATCTATGGTATCGGAAGTTTCGTTAGAAACTTCCATATAGGATTTGACCACGACTATGAAGTCATTAAAAAACGCGACCCGTCTGTAACAACACTCCGGACGATCGGATCGTGTAGCTTGTTTTAGCAATCGATCTAGAAGTCAAAAATGAGTAGTTTCGTTTTTGTTTCATGTCGCTGAACCGCGTGGTTGTTGAGAACAAGAGTGTACTGCCCGTCCTCGTACCCAGTCTCGGAACAAGGGGCGGGTCGTCTTCTTATTCTTCTCCTTCTCCTTCTTGGCAACGCATAACTCAGGACAGGAACATTTCTAAGCGATGAAAATTTCACCAATAGCTTCAGAATCGGCTGGAGGACTGGAGTCAATGCTATACCTCAGAACCTCCATCTTGGCTTTGAGGTGGAGGTGGCTGGGTACATGTCCAAGATTGGCAATGGTGGTGAAAAGTCATGTGATGCTTGTATTGATGGGGGCAAGGGGCCTGCAGTGGTGTTCTGTTGTACATGTCGTCAGTTCCTCTGTACCTTATGTCATGAGTACCACAGACGCAATAAGATACTGCGCCATCACCAGATGGTAGGACTAGACCAGGAGTCTGTCAGACAACTTCCATCCATCATGACACCAACTGAACATCTCTGCGCCCAAACTGAATTACTGATGAGGAAACTCTCCATATTTGGTCATGTAATGACCTCATCTCCATCACAAAGCACATGGTCTTCTAAGTCAGCAGCCAGGATGGACAAGGTGTATAGTGTAAAAGTGGAGACCAAGAGCTCAGAGGTGGTCATGAGAAGAGAACCATAGGTAGTCGTGGGAGTGGTGATAGTCAGTTCAGCATACCACGTGGTATATCCATCAAGGGAGATGTGATGTATGTTGCTGATTGGGGCAATCATCTCATTCAGAAGCTGACAACAGGAGGACAGTTCCTACAAAAGTTTGGCCAACGTGGATCAGGTCAGGGACAGTTTTACTACCCAGCATCAGTTATTGTTGACAAAAGAGATAGGGTGATTGTTGCTGACCAAAAAAACTTGTGATACTCGATCAAAATGGCAGCTGGCGCCTGACCATAAATGGAAATGTCTATGGTGCTCAGGGTTTTAAGACTCCCCTTGGACCCTCAAGGGAACATCCATGTTGCAGCCTAGTGTTCTGACACCATCAAAGTCTTCACACCAGAGGGGACCTATGTCAGATCATACGGAGATGTAAAGACTCCAACTGGAATAGCAATTGATGAAGAAGGCTACAGCCTTGTCTGTGAGTGGAGTGGCAAATGTCTATCCATCTTGATCCTCAGGGAAACAAGATCCACACAGTTGGCAATCTCACTAATTCCTGTGGTGTTGCTCTGGATCCTGTAAGTGGTAGTCTGTATGTTGCCAACAATGGTACTAAGAATGTATTGAGATATTCTGTGTAGTGGTACGATGTAATGATGTTGTCATATTTATAAATGGAATTGAGTAGACTGTGGGAATGAGGTCGTTAATGTGGTAATAATTAAGGTTTCTATGGGAAAGGAGGAAGGTTTTCTCAGTCCACATGGGTATCTAGTGCTATTCTTTGTAGACGTAGGCCCCACTTTTTGCTCTGATGCACTTATGAGAAAGGTCTGAGGTATACCCCATCGAGGTGTGATGTTGTTGTAGTAGGCCTTACCATGGGCGGGGTCAGTGAGGATGTGTGTACCGTTGAGTGGTGGTGTGCCATCTTCATCATCAGAGAGAGCTGCTGAGATGTTCAGAGACGTGAAGGTAGTCTGGTCCTTCAGAACGTACATCACAGCTGGGGAGAACTGTGGTGGATGGTTGAGGAACAGCACACAGATACATTTCAGTTCAACCATCACTCTTACTAAGACACTAACATTACCATAGATACCTTCAACGTGTCTATTGACTTCCTGGACCCCCCCCCCCCCCCCTCAAATTTGATTGGCATGATAACATCCTCACCTCCACTATCGCCATCAGACCATTAATGTTGCCATAGCAATGTTAATTCATGTGTGAGGTAGGCCCCACCCCCTGCTGCTGTAGGGTGCAGTTGGGGGGTAGGGCCATCATTGACGTAAGTGACGCTACCTTTCTCCACTGGGACAACACTAAGTACCTCCTCAGACCCATTTAAAGCATTTGTGATGGTCAATGTAAGGCTCACCTCCTTGAAGAACATACTGTCTGCATCGCTTAGGACCACTCCATGGGATATGGGGACAGGGGGCTGGCCTTGGGTGTAGAGAAAGGTGACATTGGGTGTGGTCACCTCAGGTGGGTCATTGTTGATGACTATCATGATCACCACCACCTTAACCACATTACTGGCACACCCTCCAAGGTCAGTCACCCTGATAGAGGCTGTCCTGGGGACCAGGCTCTGGTTTATCTGTGGTATTGTGGTACTGTGCAGACCTGAGAATGGACTGGTATGTGGACACTGGGGCGACACCTGATACCACCAGGACACCTGTGATGGTGTCATGTCTCTGTGTGAGGGATGGATAGGAGCTGATGTCCATTATTGAGACATTCTAATCAGAGGAGGCAGGTATTGGGGTAAGGGACCAGAGATGGTGGCATTGCCCATCAGGAAGTAGACATTGTTGTCCAGATCAGAGAGGGTGAGGCTTGGGGAGACCAGGGAGACAGGAGAAGTGCTATTCTCTGTGAAGTTGAATGACGTCAAGGAATTGCTAATTACAGGGTCATAGGCATCAAACAACACAATATGAACCTCAGTCTGAACTGTTGTCACAATGGTACCATCATCCACCTCAATGGTGACATAGCGCGTACTGTTATCTATCTCCACGGCAACAACACCATATACCACCTGTATCAGAAGTGCCTGGAAGGCTTCAATAGTCACATTACTGACATCATCTGAGTACATGTGGAGGTGCAAGTACGGTTCACCACCGTCATTGATGTAGACGTATCGGTCCAGTAGGATCGTTTCCTGTGTATGGTTAACAGAGACGATAGCCAGCGTATCATTAACCAAAGTGACGGCAGAAGAATTGAGAAGTCCAATGGATTCAGCACCTATATCTTACCAGCACAGTTATGGACACAAGGTAAGCATTGTCAGTGTCAGTAGGTGAAACAAACTGGGGCTGTACGATCTGCACATAGGGACTTAGCTGTAGGTAGTCCACACTGAGGTATGTCCCTCTACCACTGCCCAATATCCTGACAGCAGTAGGGTCATCCACAGATATGACCTCAATGGTGGCAGTCCCAATGACTCCATTGAACTCATCAGAGTCACTTAGGTTGTAGTAAGAAGCATCAATCCCATACCTGCCAGACTTCCCCCTGGTAACCCCTGTCCCAGCCAAGAATGCTGATGTAAGGGACATCATAGCAAAGGTCTGTAAAATCCCCTGGTGTCCTTGAGTGTGTTGAAGTTCCACACGGGTAGGAATGGTACGCGACAGTCTCCAGCGAGAAGGGTGGCCTTCTGTACCAAGGGGTCCTTGGGCACCACCACACCATAGTAGATGTCCCCCACAAACGTCTGCCATGTTTTGGACTGGGGACACCACCACTGTCACACCCCATACCTCAGGTCCACGCCCACCACTGCCACTGAAGGCTCCGTGGATGACCCCTCCCCCTCAACTACACCATACAACTGAAGTGGGTGTGGCCTACCTCAATACATTGCTATGACAACATTAATGAAGACAGGTATTGTAGTAGGCACTCGTGTGTCACTCCTAACACCCTAGTGGTTGAGGTGTACAGTGGTCACTCCTAACACCCTAGTGGTTGTGGGGTACAGTGGTCACTCCTAACACCCTAGTGGTTGTGGAGTACAGTGGTCACTCCTAACACCCTAGTGGTTGTGGGGTACAGTGGTCACTCCTAACACCCTAGTGGTTGTGGGGTACAGTGGTCA
Organism: Eunapius fragilis; assembly: GCA_963681505.1. Lineage (NCBI taxonomy): Eukaryota > Metazoa > Porifera > Demospongiae > Spongillida > Spongillidae > Eunapius > Eunapius fragilis. The sequence goes on along the minus strand of OY811976.1, from coordinate 10,273,775 downwards.
CTCCTAACACCCTAGTGGTTGTAGGGTACAGTGGTCACTCCTAACACCCTAGTGGTTGTGGGGTACAGTGGTCACTCCTAACACCCTAGTGGTTGTGGAGTAGAGTGGTCACTCCTAACACCTTAGTGGTTGAGGGGTAAAATGGTCACTCCTGACACCCTAGTGGTTGTGGGGTAGAGTGGTCACTCTTAACACCCTAGTGGTTGTGGGGTACAGTGGTCACTCCTAACACCCTAGTGGTTGTGGGGTACAGTGGTCACTCCTAACACCCTGGTGGTTGTGGGGTACAGTGGTCACTCCTAACACCCTGGTGGTTGTGGGGTACAGTGGTCACTCCTAACACCCTAGTGGTTGTGGGGTACAGTGGTCACTCCTAACACCCTAGTGGTTGTGGGGGACAGTGGTCACTCCTAACACCCTAGTGGTTGTGGGGTACTGTGGTCACTCCTAACACCTTAGTGGTTGTGGGGTACAGTGGTCACTCCTAACACCCTAGTGGTTGTAGGGTACAGTGGTCACTCCTAACACCCTAGTGGTTGTGGGGTACAGTGGTCACTCCTAACACCCTAGTGGTTGTGGAGTAGAGTGGTCACTCCTAACACCTTAGTGGTTGAGGGGTACAATGGTCACTCCTGACACCCTAGTGGTTGAGGGGTACAGTGGTCACTCCTAACACCCTGGTGGTTGTGGGGTACAGTGGTCACTCCTAACACCCTGGTGGTTGTGGGGTACAGTGGTCACTCCTAACACCCTAGTGGTAGTGGGGTACAGTGGTCACTCCTAACACCCTAGTGGTTGTGGGGTACTGTGGTCACTCCTCACACCCTAGTGGTTGTGGGGTACAGTGGTCACTCCTAACACCCTAGTGGTTGTAGGGTACAGTGGTCACTCCTAACACCCTAGTGGTTGTGGGGTACAGTGGTCACTCCTAACACCCTAGTGGTTGTGGAGTAGAGTGGTCACTCCTAACACCTTAGTGGTTGAGGGGTACAATGGTCACTCCTGACACCCTAGTGGTTGAGGGGTACAGTGGTCACTCTTAACACCCTAGTGGTTGTGGGGTACAGTGGTCACTCCTAACACCCTAGTGGTTGTGGGGTACAGTGGTCACTCCTAACACCCTAGTGGTTGTGGGGTACAGTGGTCACTCCTAACACCCTAGTGGTTGTGGGGTTGTAGTAACCTAACAACCCAACTGCCTCGCAATCCCGAATGCTATCGGTAAATCGCCATCTCTTTGAACACTACACAATCTAATAATAGTGCAGACCAACTGAATCAATACACTGTGCAAGGGTATAAATACATAACAACTGAAAGTCCACCAATGGGATTTGTCCACGACTCCTGTTAGGTGACCTCTATTAATCCCATTGGTCCATCAAAGCTATGCTTGCTTGTGCTTGCCTATGCTTGCCTGTGCTTGCAAACTTGCACCAGTATTTAACACCTTTTTTATGACAACCACACAGTGGTCAGGATACCATATTTCCTCCCTTTTTAGAATCTAACAGGGGGATGTCGCTCTCTTGCTGAACGCCTAAGGACTGGAAGCTTGGCTGCCCCTGGTTCCTCTGCTTGCTCTTCAATGTGAGGTTGTGGTTCTGGTTCTTCATCTGGTTGAACATTAACTCTTTGTTCGCGAGGTATTGCATCTTCCATGCTTGTAGTCCGAGTGTCAGCCCATGAATTTTCCTGCTCTGAGACTGATGTCGGTTTTCCTGGATTCACCAAAGAACTAGATGCACTACGAACATGATCAAAATGTCTATGAACACTCCTGCCATCATTCAGTAGCACTTGAAGAGATACAGGACCCCTGCTGCTAGACACTTTCCCTGCAATCCATTTGGAACCACTTCCAAAGTTCCTCACCATTACTGAGTCCCCAACCACGAAGTTGCGCTGCTTAACATTCTTGTCATGTGCTATCTTTTGCAGGTTTTGCTTTTCAAGTACTCTCCTTCTCACTTCTTCTTCTGGTAGCAACTTGTGCAGACGAGTTCCTAAACACCTGCCCATTAGAAGCTCTGCTGGTAGTTGTGTGAGGTGTCGTTCTGTAACTAAACAGGAATTTTGCTAGCCTGCATTCTAACGACTCTCTTCTTGATTGCATTTTTGAAAGTCTGGACTGCCCTTTCCACTAATCCATTTGAAGATGGATGATATGGAGCTGTTCTAACATGTCATACCCCATTTTGTCTCAAGAAATGTTCAAATTCAGCACTTGTAAAGACTGAACCGTTGTCTGTGACCAGTGTGTTGGGAATGCCATGGGTAGCAAAGGAAGACCTCAACTTATCAATGGTGACTGCTGATGTAGCTGACTGAACACAGTGGACATCCAGCCACTTCGAGTGTGCATCAATCACTAGAAGAAACATTTTTCCACAGAAAGGACCCGCGTAGTCTGCATGTAGACGAAACCATGGAACATCAGGCCATTCCCAGGGGTGGAGAGGTGCTTTAGCTGGTATTTTCTGATTTTCTTGACATGTAAGGCAACTCTTTGCTGTTTTCTCAATGTCTGAATCCAGATTCAGACATTGAGACATGCAGACCAATATGCACCATGATGACCTAACTACATTGTATACATGTATAAGTAAAAGCTCACTAGCCCCACCCCCTGGTCCCCACAGCCCATCTTGCATATACTTATCACCCGTCACATAACGATGTGACCTGACGCCATGCAGGTCTGATGGTAATATACATGCAGGCATTGTTCTCATTATTCATACTTGTATTACAGTACCGCCTCCTGCATATCTCACATTGCCCTAGATGTTATCTAGGTCCTACACATATAGCGATCGCTGCTAATGAGTTCATTTCATCAAGGAATCTCCCCTCCACCCTTATACATAAGACCTTTTTCATCACATGACCAAGTTACATTAAACGTGACGTCATTTACGTAAGCCGCCATTGCACAGCTGGCATAGACACGACCATAGATCACAGAAACACCAATTTACTGCACCTTTTTCATGTGTCACAAAATAATTAACTAGATCACGTGAAACACCGGTGGCGGCCATCTTGGTGCACAGGTACTATTGTATTGTGTGCAGTAATTTGGTGTTTCAAGTGTTGAGTTCTGTGATTGATAAAGAATAAGATCTCTCTTTCCATCGAATATCTGCTGTTATTAACCACATTGGAGGAGAACGTGAACGCGAGCTCAGCCAAAGACGAAGAGACGGCAGCGGCGGATACAGGTTTTGGGGGGGGGGGGGGGGCACGGATGGTGGGTGTGGCTGGGGGTGGGGTCGGCTTCTGGCCCGATATGAAAAGCGGGGGGGGGGGGGGGGGGGGTGCTGTCGGTTTATGGCCCGATACGAGGAGCGGGGGGGGGGGGGGGGGGGGGGTGCTGTCGGATTCTGGCCCAAAACGAAGAGCGGGGGGGGGGGGGGGGGGGGGGGGGTGCTGTCGGTTTCTGGCCCGATACGAAGGGCGGGGGGGGGGGGGGGGGGGAGTATGGTCGCGTATCGGGGGGCCCGGGATATAGTACAGTAGTAGAGTTCATGCGTGCGGATATCAATAGACAGCGCAATCGTGCAGCTATATTATAAAATGCGGCCCGAAAAGTTATGAATTTATAAATGAAGGGGGGGGGGGGGGGGGGGCACGTGCCCCGAGTGCCCCCCCCCTGGATCCGCCGCTGGACGGCTGCCTCGATGCTCTTTCAAGACAAGGCATAATAAAGACGACGCTAGCAAATATTGAGTGCCTTTCAATCCCGAAAGCCATGCAGCTGGCTACACTGTATAACAAATTCAACCAAGATTGGTTATACCGACTCTACAACTTGGTCACTGTAAAAGGATGCGAACGGCGTCAGAGCAGCCGTACGTAGTAATGACACCTGATATCAGCTATGAGCGTATATGAAACATCACAAAAGGAGCTTATACGCAAATGGATATGGCAGATACGCGTCGCTTTGTTGTGCACACACACACACACGCACACACACACACACGCACACACACACACACACACACACACCACGCGGTTCTCTACTTGAAATGCACCCATTTGATGCTTGTATATGTTTATGTGCCAATAGAGGGGTTGCAGTGTCATCCCGGGAAGGTTCATAACAATAGCAGTAACAATCGCCGCCATGTTTTTTGGTGCCCTAACCATTGATTTTTGTCGTACGTTCACGTACGTGACACGCATTTATAAACGATGACGTTTAATAGTTATATAGGACACCAAAAAACATGGCGGCGACACCAAACAAACATGGCGGCAACCTTCCCGGGATGACACTGCAACGGAACCCCTCTATACTGACTGCCGAAAGCGGAGCGAGAACACATGCATGGACGAAAGGCCACCCAGAAGTTGGCCAGAACCCATTATGCACTGCGATCTTGTAGCTTATAGACACGTACATGTTCGCTATGAACACTTTCGTATTGGCGTGCATATACATGCATGCAGGTGATCTCCCCATTCAATTTCAGCCCGGCCGGAATATTTCTGGCGCTCGTTTTCATTTGGTCCGGCCGGATCAAAATTAAAACGACCGAAATATTTGTGCATGCATGCATGCATCAGTGACAGACCCAGATTTAGTCTCTGACAGGCCATGCAGCCGCTAACGCTGGTTGTATAGGGGGCTTAATTTTTAAACTGCATGTATGAATTGCTTCGAAATTTGTTTGCAGCACAAAATAAGATACCGAATTGCTCGCAGCCGGCCTGCAGGCGTCCAAAGGGGAAAATACAAGCTCAACGCAAAACGGATTATCCGAGCCTTATACGTACGCGTTATAATGATAGCAGTCTTGCTGATATATCTTGAGAGGAATTATTCCGTATTATATCTTTGACATCAGTTTTCTGAAGCGGAATTAGTCGTTGCGTAGATAAATCTATGGTCGTGTCTATGCCAGCTGTGCACCAAGATGGCGGCTTACGTAAATGACGTCACATTTAATGTAACTTGGTCATGTGATGAAAAAGGTCTATTGTCCAATTATGGACCCTTTTGTCCAGCCGCAAAGGGTTGTGCCATTGTCATCGATACAATAACTGAGGTATGCATGGCTCGAATCTGATTGGTGTCCCAACATTCCAGGACGACGGGACAGAATTTTGTACAGGACACCAGACCCTCTTTTCACGTCGCGGTGATGTAATCCATCCGCTGCTGTGTATGAGGGTCTGGGAGCGAGACCCCCCCCCCCCCCTTCAGAGGATAAAGGTCCTGCACTCCGTTTACATGGAGGTACTATGGTGCAGCCGTGCAGACAGCTCTCATTAGGCTTCCCTGACAAATAACGTATTGTTAACCTGTAATTACGTCTCAATAATTTACTATTTGCGCCTGTATATACTGTGTGTGCTACCCTTAGAAAAGCACTTAAATATATTGATTTACCAGCTACCTCTGGAGGGACTAAATCTCTGTGATGTGTTCAATGGAGGTTGCCAGAGAGCAGTTGGACCTAGAGGACTACTCCATTACCCAGACCACACTGGATTATGTGTTTGTATTCTTTGCCAGGACTCATGTGGTGGTGCAGTGGGTGAACACCTGGCTAGTACTGTGCACTACTCAGCAGAAGCAGAACCTCTCTATGTGAAATAGTGACTATATTTCTGTTGTTGTCAGCATGTCTCAAATATTTTCTGTTTATTATGTCATCAAAAATGTACCCATCACAGTGGCTATCTCCACCCAAACATGCACACCCAAAGCTTCAATGGCATCAGTATTTAAGAATGAACTACATACAAACATTTCAAAATCTGAGACAACATATGCTGTGTGTGTATGTGTGTATGTGTCAGCCATATAGAAAATAAGCAGTCAAACCTGAATCCCTCTCTGATATTGCTGTACAGCAAAGTTGAACGACAATGCTGGTGGTATAAAAACATGGTGTGCACACAGCCTGATTTGACATGCATGTCTACCTGCTGGTGAAGGAATGAAGTGAACATAAGCAGGTCGGACCATAGGCTTGGCTTTGGGAGGCTCATACTGTACTATACTGAAGCCTTGGCCTACAAAGACAGTCATGGTTAGGTCAACCCACTGGTTAGGTCAGCCCACTGGTTAGGGTCAGCCCACTGGTTAGGGTCAACCCACTGGTTAGGGTCAGCCCACTGGTTAGGTCAACCCACTGGTTAGGGTCAGCCCACTGGTTAGGTCAGCCCACTGGTTAGGTCAGCCCACTGGTTAGGGTCAGCCCACTGGTTAGGTCAGCCCACTGGTTAGGGTCAGCCCACTGGTTAGGGTCAACCCACTGGTTAGGGTCAGCCCACTGGTTAGGTCAGCCCACTGGTTAGGTCAGCCCACTGGTTAGGGTCAGCCCACTGGTTAGGTCAGCCCACTGGTTAGGGTCAGCCCACTGGTTAGGTCAGCCCACTGGTTAGGGTCAGCCCACTGGTTAGGGTCAGCCCACTGGTTAGGGTCAACCCACTGGTTAGGGTCAGCCCACTGGTTAGGGTCAACCCACTGGTTAGGGTCAACCCACTGGTTAAGGTCAACCCACTGGTTAGGGTCACCCCACTGGTTAGGGTCACCCCACTGGTTAGGGTCACCCCACTGGTTAAGGTCAGCCCACTGGTTAAGGTCAACCCACTGGTTAGGGTCACCCCACTGGTTAGGGTCAACCCACTGGTTAGGGTCAACCCACTGGTTAGGGTCAGCCCACTGGTTAGGGTCAGCCCACTGGTTAGGGTCAACCCACTGGTTAGGGTCAGCCCACTGGTTAGGGTCAGCCCACTGGTTAGGGTCAACCCACTGGTTAGGGTCAGCCCACTGGTTAAGGTCAACCCACTGGTTAGGGTCACCCCACTGGTTAGGGTCAACCCACTGGTTAGGGTCAACCCACTGGTTAGGGTCAGCCCACTGGTTAGGGTCAGCCCACTGGTTAGGGTCAACCCACTGGTTAGGGTCAGCCCACTGGTTAGGGTCAGCCCACTGGTTAGGGTCAACCCACTGGTTAGGGTCAGCCCACTGGTTAAGGTCAACCCACTGGTTAGGGTCACCCCACTGGTTAGGGTCACCCCACTGGTTAGGGTCAGCCCACTGGTTAAGGTCAACCCACTGGTTAGGGTCAGCCCACTGGTTAGGGTCAACCCACTGGTTAGGGTCAACCCACTGGTTAGGGTCAGCCCACTGGTTAGGGTCAGCCCACTGGTTAAGGTCAACCCACTGGTTAGGGTCACCCCACTGGTTAGGGTCACCCCACTGGTTAGGGTCACCCCACTGGTTAAGGTCAGCCCACTGGTTAGGGTCACCCCACTGGTTAAGGTCAGCCCACTGGTTAAGGTCAACCCACTGGTTAAGGTCAACCCACTGGTTAAGGTCAGCCCACTGGTTAAGGTCAACCCACTGGTTAGGGTCAACCCACTGGTTAGGGTCAACCAACTGGTTAGGGTCAGCCCACTGGTTAAGGTCAAGCCACTGGTTAGGGTCACCCCACTGGATAGGGTCACCCCACTGGTTAGGGTCACCCCACTGGTTAGGGTCACCCCACTGGTTAGGGTCACCCCACTGGTTAAGGTCAGCCCACTGGTTAAGGTCAACCCACTGGTTAGGGTCACCCCACTGGTTAGGGTCAACCCACTGGTTAGGGTCAGCCCACTGGTTAGGGTCAACCCACTGGTTAGGGTCAACCCACTGGTTAGGGTCAGCCCACTGGTTAGGGTCAGCCCACTGGTTAGGGTCAACCCACTGGTTAGGGTCAGCCCACTGGTTAGGGTCAGCCCACTGGTTAGGGTCAACCCACTGGTTAGGGTCAGCCCACTGGTTAAGGTCAACCCACTGGTTAGGGTCACCCCACTGGTTAGGGTCACCCCACTGGTTAGGGTCAGCCCACTGGTTAAGGTCAGCCCACTGGTTAAGGTCAACCCACTGGTTAGGGTCAGCCCACTGGTTAGGGTCAACCCACTGGTTAGGGTCAACCCACTGGTTAGGGTCAGCCCACTGGTTAGGGTCACTGGTTAAGGTCAGCCCACTGGTTAAGGTCAACCCACTGGTTAAGGTCAACCCACTGGTTAAGGTCAGCCCACTGGTTAAGGTCAACCCACTGGTTAGGGTCAACCAACTGGTTAGGGTCAGCCCACTGGTTAAGGTCAAGCCACTGGTTAGGGTCACCCCACTGGTTAGGGTCACCCCACTGGTTAGGGTCACCCCACTGGTTAGGGTCACCCCACTGGTTAAGGTCAGCCCACTGGTTAAGGTCAACCCACTGGTTAGGGTCACCCCACTGGTTAGGGTCAACCCACTGGTTAGGGTCAACCCACTGGTTAAGGTCAACCCACTGGTTAGGGTCACCCCACTGGTTAGGGTCAACCCACTGGTTAGGGTCAACCCACTGGTTAAGGTCAACCCACTGGTTAGGGTCACCCCACTGGTTAGGGTCACCCCACTGGTTAGGGTCAGCCCACTGGTTAAGGTCAGCCCACTGGTTAAGGTCAACCCACTGGTTAGGGTCAGCCCACTGGTTAGGGTCACCCCACTGGTTAAGGTCAGCCCACTGGTTAAGGTCAACCCACTGGTTAAGGTCAACCCACTGGTTAGGGTCAACCCACTGGTTAGGGTCACCCCACTGGTTAAGGTCAGCCCACTGGTTAAGGTCAACCCACTGGTTAGGGTCAACCCACTGGTTAGGGTCAACCCACTGGTTAGGGTCAGCCCACTGGTTAGGGTCAGCCCACTGGTTAGGGTCAGCCCACTGGTTAGGGTTAACATACCGTACACCTTCGCTACTAATGCTCTCTGTTTTGCTGCCATCACACTGTTTGAAATAAAAGACCAGGTTAACCACAAGATGTCATGACAACACTCCTCCCCTCCCCCATACCTAGGGGTCCACTCATGAAATATTCGCTGCCTTTTCAATGTTTGATGCAACAATTTCCTTCTTAGGTACTGCCTCCAAGCTAACTGTATAACAAGAGCAGCCAACTCTCTTCTCCACTCCATGCTACCCTTCTGAAAATAGGAAAAATGAGAAATTGATAGAAGAGGGAAGACAATGAACCTTAAGCACATGTCTTTGAGCTTCCATGGCTTCACGCTGTCTCTTGCGTCCAATGTACCTGAAACAAATAACATCACATCACAGGCCAACTATATGTCTGTTCCCTTAAACATCCCAGGCTAACTATATGTCTGTCCCCTTAAACATCACAGGCTAACTATAGACTCCCATGCGCACACACACGCACACACACACACACACAGTCATAATTCTCCGTAATTCCTTACCTCCTCCAGGCCAGTTGTATGATGAGGGTAGCCTTTATCTTCTGGCGATGCACAATAACTCTGTCCTTTTCACGCTGGGCCAAGTTATTGCTGACATTAACCTGTACCAACAGAAGGTGATGGTGAAATTCACCACACAGAGGTGTGTGTCACTAACAAAATGAGGTCCTGAAACAGATTGAAGTTTCTGGTCCGTTTCTCTCAGACGTGCTTCCAGTTCCCTGGATCAGATGTCAACATGTCTAATAAGAACACTCCAGAAGGAGTGAATATAAACACTTACTTTCTGTGTCCCGCCTTTGTCATTATAACTGCTTCTAATTTCACTGCTTCTGGTTTTGGTGCCTGTGGTTGAATTGGTGTGTGTGTTGGTGGTGATGGAGATGATCCAGGGGATGAAGGAGGCAAGGGTTGAGGTGAGGATAGCTGACGTCTCTGCTCTCTCAACACAGCAGCCTTCCTGCGGACAAGGTGACCCCTCACATGTCTCTGGATGATAACAGCAGCTAGGTCGTGTATGCCTGAGGCTGACAGGGCTCCCTGCTCAATGAGGAGTTGGGCTATCTCCTGGTGGTTACCAATGATGGCATAGTCCAGACAAGTCAGCCTGTCTCCATTGGCCTCCATGAGGTTAGGCACAGCCCCAGTGCTCAGGAGCAGCTGGACTGTGTCCAGGTGACCAGCGGAACATGCCCAGTGCAAGGCAGAGATCCCTTCATAGTCCTGACGGTTCACATCTGCACCAAGCTCCAAAAGCACCGTCACACACTCTGAGAAGCCACCATATGCAGCGCAGTGAAGTGGTGTGCGTCTATTAGAAATTTTCTCTAACCAACATGCATCACCAATAAAGCACCACACCCACCCTCCTTGGTCCAACACGTCCACAGGTAGCCCCTGATGAAAGAGGGCAGAACATACAGTTGTGTATCCTCCAGAGGCAGCCCAGTGAAGGCACGTGCGACCAATGCTGTCTCTAAGCTCCACAGATGCCCCTCCATTCAACAGCATCACCACAGCCTCTGTGTTACCTCTCTCACATGCACGAAGAAGAGGAGTTAGCATATTGCTGTCTTGGATGTTCACTTCAGCTCCATGCTGCAGAGGGGAGGGGGGGGTCAGTGAGGAAGTGGGTGTGCCCACCAGACTCACTTACCACCAGCAATAACTGTATGCATTCAGCATTTCCGTTAAGGGCAGCAGCATGGAGCGCTAGGAGTGAGAACATTGAAGTGTGACACACGTGAGGCCAATATTTAGCTACAAGACATCAATGGTAAGCATTAAGAGCAGTACACCCCACCCCTTATGGAGAGATGTGATCACACCCCTTATGAGAGATGTGACCCCACCTCAGAGCCGACGCCGGCATTTAAAAAGTGGTGCGGCCAAACCGCGCGCAGGCCGGGCGCTTGTATGAAATGAAACAAAGGATTGATGAGCAAAAAGGAGCCACAAGCGAGATGAGTATTAAATGAATAGCACTTGCATCATGCAGCAGAGTACGCAATTAACTATAAAGTATAATTTTTTTTTTTAATCGAAGTTTCAAAAAGTGGTGCGGCCACACCTGCTTGAACGGCGGCGTCGGCCCTGCACCTCTTATGGAGAGATGTGACCTTCTTAAACCATAGCTGGATGTATACCTTTTAGGAATGTCTCAAAATACACCACTTGTACATATAAAGAGACATCACACACATGTCCCACCTGTCCCCCTCCCACACATGTCCCACATGTCCCCCTCCCACACATGTCCCCCCTCCCACACATGTCCCACATGTCCCCCCTCCCACACATGTCCCACATGTCCCCCTCCCACACATGTCCCCCCTCCCACACATGTCCCACCTGTCCCTCCCTCCCACACATGTCACACCTGTTGTTCCCAGTTGATCTTGCATGTGCACATCAGCAGCTGCCATTTCCAACATGGTCCTTATAGAGTTAGCATTGCCCTTCTGTGCAGCCCACATAAGTGCAGTCCTCCCCTCACTGTCACTTACATCCCTCACCCCACTGTACGACAGAAGTGCTGCCACACAGTCCTGAGAACACACAACATCACATCCACACTCCACACATCCTCACTACTCACAACATGTTCTTTTTGAGCCTGTAAACAGCAAAAACAATAATAACACATGATTGATGTCAAAGGAAACCTTACAGCATAATGAAGGGGTGTGGCCCCCACAGCATCAGCACTCCTGGGATCCGCCCCCCTGTCCATCAGCACATGGACTAGGTCAGGAAGCCCCATGACTGCTGCCCAGTGAAGGGGTGTGCGAAACTGCAGGTCAGCAGCTGAAAGATGACACTTCACTCCTTGGGCTGAGATCTAAAGGAGGGAGGGGTGGAGGGAGGGAGGAAGGAAAGAGAGGGAGGTATGTGGGAGGAAAGCAATCAAGGTGGAGAAATGATTATGGCACTCACCAATGTTTTAACAATGGCAACATTGCCAGTAGCCACAGCTAGATGCAGTGCTGAAGGGTACAGGTGTGGACATGTTTAGGCATCACTGCAAGGAAGTGACCATGTTGGCATACCTGTGCGTCCCTCATTGTCTCGAAGGTTGATTGCTGCAGGGGCTAATTCCTTCAAACCAAGACCATGGTAAGGTAATAACTAACTATTTATGAAACCTCCTACCAAAATGACTTTGACAGTTGTGTCATCAGGATTGTTAGCCGTCCAGTGAAGAGCAGTCTTTCCATCATTGTCCGCCACCACAATGTCAGCACCCTAGAACACTTGATTACATGCTAGTCCCCAGGCTTACACCACAGCCTTACCGCTTTGAGAAGAAGTCGGACATTTTCAGCTGCTCCATTATATGCACTCCAGTGGAGGGGTGTCATCTGGAGGTGGTCTCACAGTAATGTGAACACAGTGTGAGAAGGCCAACCTTTTCATTGTCTGTATCGTTCAGTTCATGAGGCTTTAGTTTACGCACCAGCAAGGCCAAACACTACAGTGGTGTATGGGGGTCGTCATGGTAACAGAGCCAGGGGGAAATAACTTGCCTTTGAACCGAGCTGAGTTGTAGCCAGATGTAGTGGTGTTCTGAGAACATTACACATATCTTAATAGTACTCTCCCACCATCATTACCGATATAGGAGGGTGGGAGGGGGTAGTGATGGTGGAAGGGTGGGAGGGTAGTGATGGTGGGAGGGTAGTACCTCCTCCCCTCCCACCATCACTACCCTCCTCCCTTCCACCATCACCACTATCCTCCATCCCACCATTTCCACCCCTCCCAACCACCATCACTACCCTCCTCCCCTCCCACAATCACTACCCTCCTCCCATCATCACTCCCTCCTCCCCTCCCACCATCAGACTCACTACCCTCCTCCCCTCCCACCATCACTACCCTCCTCCCTCCCACCTCCTGTTTATGGGTGTGGTCTTATAGAGCACAGGTGATTCATTAGTTAGTTTCCTATCTGTGTGTGTTTCATTGTGCTGACATATCTGGTTGCATCGGCTACCTGCTGTCTGCATTTGACCTGCATCCAGATAACATGGTGTCAGAAGTGGGATCTGTCTAAAATATTTAGCACAGGGACCCATTGGTGATGGAGAGCAATGGAAGCGGTTCAAGCAGGAATTTGAGCAATTCTTCGTCGCAGTTGGGAAGGAAAAGGAGGCAGAAAGCTCCAGCTATCTTTCTCCACATCGTTGGACAAAGGGTGAATGACCTCACGTCTATGAGACAGTGCAGTTTGCAGGTGGTGAAGACCGCAGTAAGTGAAGTGTCTTGTCAGGAAAGTATATGCGCCCAGACTAGTAATCATGTGTTGAGGGAAGGTTCTTTAAAAACAAGATGGGAAAAGCGTCTACATGTAAGAAAGCACTCTAAAGGTTGTCAATTTGGGAACACAGACGGATTTGATGTTGCACGTGCTAATTAGAGGTGTAGATAGCGAAAGAATGTGAAGAGGATGTTTGAGACAGATAACTTAGATGAAAAGGGGGTCCAGATGTGCCAGGTGATGGAATCAACCATGGTAGATTTAGAGAAGATGGGTACGAGGCCTGAGCCTCAACCGGGGCTGAGAAAGCACTAGAAGGGGTAGAAGCTGTGAGCTCATGTTGTCCTAGTGCTGGTAGTGGAGAGCAGGATTTACCAGATGTAAAGCCATTTAGTGCACACTCTTGTTCCAGATGTGGACGGTCCCATAAACCTAGGCAGTGCCCAGCATATTGACAAAAATCAAAACAGATGACCACTCTAAAGCCAGCAACAGATGTTCACAGATTTTTAGGCATGTGTAACTACTTGGCCTGATTCATCCCTAAATGTCACAAGTAAGTGAACCTGTATAGAAATTGTTGGAGGCTGACCAGAAGGCTTTGTGGATGACCCTGATATGTGAAGAACCTGATATGTGATGACCCTGATATGTGATGACCCTGATATCTGAAGACCCTGATATGTGATGACCCTGATATTTGAGGACCCTAATACGTGATGACCCTGATATGTGAAGACCCTGATATGTGATGACCCTGATACTTGAAGACCCTGATATATGAAGACCCTGATATGTGATGACCTTGATATGTGAAGACCCTGATATGTGAAGACCCTGATATCTGAAGACCCTGATATGCGATGACCCTGATATTTGAGGACCCTAATACGTGATGACCTTGATATATGAACACCCTGATATGTGACGACCCTGATATGTGATGACCCTGATATGTGATGACCTTGATATGTGAAGACCCTGATATGTGATGACCCTGATACTTGAAGACCCTGATATATGAAGACCCTGATATGTGATGACCCTGATATGTGATGACCCTGATATGTGATGACACTGATATGCAAAGACTCTGATATGTGAAGACCCTGATATGTGACGACCCTGATATTTGAGGACCCTAATACGTGATGACCCTGATATATGAACACCCTGATATGTGACGACCCTGATATGTGATGACCCTGATATGTGAAGACCCTGATATGTGATGACCCTGATATGTGAAGACCCTGATATGTGATTACCCTGATATATGTGAAGACCCTGATATGCGATGACCCTGATATTCGATGACCCTGATATGTGATGACCCTGATATGTGAAGACCATGATATGTGATGACCCTGATGAAGACCATGATATGTGATGACCCTGATATTTGAAGACCCTGCTATGCGATGACCCTGATATGAGATGACCCTGATATGTGAAGACCCTGATATGTGATGACCCTGATATGTGATGACCCTGATATATGAAGACCCTGATATGTGATGACCTTGATATGAGATGACTCTGATATGTGAAGACCCTGATATGTGATGACCTTGATATCTGAAGACCCTGAACAATATGTGATGAACCTGATATCTGAAGACCCTGATATGTGATGACCCTGATATGTGATGACCCTGATATGTGAAGACCCTGGTATGTGATGTCCCTGATATGTGATGACCCTGATATGTGAAGACCAGTTATTACATTTCTTTGATGTCACTAAGGCAGTCGTCATTCAGTGTGACGCTAGCACATAGGGTTTGGGAGGTATTCTGATGCAGGGGAGGGCTGTTCTGTCAGCAACCAGGTCACTAAACAAAGACTGTGGCCATTCAAATAAGTGCGTGGTGGTGGAAACTGACCACAAGCCTTTGGAGGTGATTGCATTTAGCAGCCCCCAAAAAAACAGAATGTTGCTACAAATGTAGAGATCACACAAGCAGTCGAAGGACTGCGATTGTTAGATGAAAAAATTAGGGCTTAGGGCAGGGTAGTGGGGGCCAAAGGCCTGCTACCCCTTCAACTTTTCACCCCCTCTCCGAATCCGACCTCAAATTGCACCCGTTCCTACCTCCTGACATTCTTCATTGAAATTCACTAACTCCCCTCACCTTAATTTACGCCATCTTGGCTTGGACGAGGCACCTACTCTATGATCTGGAGATTGTTTACCATCCTGGCAACCAGCAAGTGATTGCGGATGTGTTGTCAAGGTTTCCCGTAGGGCAGCTGTCAGCTAAGGAACTAACCTCACAGGAAGTGTTTGGCATAACAGCAGGATGATGTGACCACCCAGGAGATTAAGGTGACCACCCAGGAGATTAAGGTGATCACCCAGGAGATTAAGGTGATCACCCAGGAGATTAAGGTGATCACCCAGGAGATTAAGGTGACCACCCAGGAGATTAAGGTGATCACCCAGGAGATTACCCAGGAGATTGAGGTGACCACCCAGGAGATTAAGGTGACCACCCAGGAGATTAAGGTGATCACCCAGGAGATTTAGGTGACCACCCAGGAGATTAAGGTGACCACCCAGGAGATTAAGGTGACCACCCAGGAGATTGAGGTGACCACCCAGGAGATTAAGGTGACCACCCAGGAGATTAAGGTGATCACCCAGGAGATTTAGGTGACCACCCAGGAGATTAAGGTGACCACCCAGGAGATTGAGGTGACCACCCAGGAGATTAAGGTGACCACCCAGGAAATTGCAAGGTGACCACCCAGGAGATTGAGGTGACCACCCAGGAGATTGAGGTGACCACCCAGGAGATTGAGGTGACCACCCAGGAGATTAAGGTGACCACCCAGGAGATTGAGGTGACCACCCAGGAGATTGAGGTGACCACCCAGGAGATTGAGGTGACCACCCAGGAGATTGAGGTGACCATCCAGGAGATTAAGGTGACCACCCAGGAGATTGAGGTGACCACCCAGGAGATTGAGGTGACCACCCAGGAGATTGAGGTGACCACCCAGGAGATTGAGGTGACCACCCAGGAGATTGAGGTGACCACCCAGGAGATTGAGGTGACCACCCAGGAGATTGAGGTGACCACCCAGGAGATTGAGGTGACCACCCAGGAGATTGAGGTGACCTCCCAGGAGATTGAGGTGACCACCCAGGAGATTGAGGTGACCACCCAGGAGATTGAGGTGACCACCCAGGAGATTGAGGTGACCACCCAGGAGATTGAGGTGACCACCCAGGAGATTGAGGTGACCACCCAGGAGATTGAGGTGACCACCCAGGAGATTGAGGTGACCACCCAGGAGATTGAGGTGACCACCCAGGAGATTGAGGTGACCACCCAGGAGATTGAGGTGACCACCCAGGAGATTGAGGTGACCACCCAGGAGATTGAGGTGACCACCCAGGAGATTGAGGTGACCACCCAGGAGATTGAGGTGATCACCCAGGAGATTGAGGTGATCACCCAGGAGATTGAGGTGATCACCCAGGAGATTGAGGTGATCACCCAGGAGATTGAGGTGATCACCCAGGAGATTAAGGTGATCACCCAGGAGATTGAGGTGATCATGCCACCTGATTTCATCAGTGTTCACAGCAAGGGATTCGGAGGGGTGAGAAAGGCAGATGCTGAACAAAGTGGCCTCCAGAGATATATTGGATAAGGATGGCCAATGAACGACCCAGTACAGTACAAAGAGAAGCACTTGGCTGATAAAGTTCCGGTGTAAAGTGGGGGTGGATTTGTGGTACTGTCAGGTTCTCATCACGGTTGACCTCCTTCTTGAGGTCCAAGCACCCTGTCATTGGTTGTCATCCAGGCACTACAACAACAGTCCGCACGATATGATATGGAGTACCACTGGTTGTTCATTCAGATAGGGGTCTGCAGTTTACAAGTGAGGAGTTCAGAGCCTTTTCAAAGTCTTGGTGGTTTTCGCATTCCTTCTCACCATCCTACCACTGAGCCAATCAAATGGGAAGGCAGAGTCAGCAGTAACAAAAATTTGCCAAGAGACTTTTCAAACAGAGTCATGTAGCCCTCTACATGGCTCTCCTGGAGTATTGCAACACCCCAACAGTAGGTTTGGGATCAACGTTTGCCGGCGAGGCGTACTAGGAGTGTGTTCCCTGTTAGTGATACCCAGTTAAAATATGACAAATATGGGAGAAAAAGGTTCACCGGCAACAAACTAGTCAGTCAAACCTGTCAGCTAAGAGACGGGACCTGCTCCCATGGACAACTGGTGTTAGTGCATGGTACAGAATGGAGAAGAGGACTGTGTCAAGGACAACTGCCAAATAGGTCTTATGTGGTGGATGTGGATGGCCAGTCATCACAATAGGCACTTTCTAAAGCCGACCATAACCCATAGAGATAAAGACACGAGAGAGAGAGGTCCCAATGACCCAGGGACCATCCCCAGTCCAATCAGAATGCCCCAAGCAGTCACAGGAGTGCCTGGGAATGTCAACCATGGGACTACCCCCCAGTCGGAGGTAGACTCTAGCCAGGTAGATGTACTTATCACTAAGGAGTCTTAGGGAGTACCAGACTGGAGGACTAACTCCATCTTGCCATCCAAGGAATCAACGCCGTTATCCAGTACAACAACAACTACAAGCTATGGGGAGAATTGTTTGGAGACCTTCCAGATCGACTGACTATGTCCAGATATGAACATTGGTGTAGCAATATGGATTAGGAGGGTGTTGCTTTGGAAAGGGTGGGGGGGGGGGGGGGGGGGGGGAGATGTTTATGGGTGTGGTCTTATAGAGCACAGGTGATTCATTAGTTAGTTTCTTATTTGTGTGTGTTTCATTGTGCTGACATATCTGGTTGCATCGGCTACCTGCTGTCTGCATTCTACCTGCATCCTGATTGCCCACCCACCATCACTGCCCTCAACCCCTCCCACCATCACACCCTCACCCTTCCCACCATCACTACCCTCCTCACCTTCCATCATTGTCTTTGATACAAATGCCCAAGCTCTGAGATATCATCAGCTTCAGACTCTTGTACTGGCCCTGTGCACGGATGCAATGATGATATTACAAGTGAACACAACGCCTTACATTGAGCGCTGCCCAATGGAGAGCACACTGTCCATTTACGTCCTGTGCTGTTATGCGCGCGCCTCCTTTCAACAGGAGGTCAACACAGTCTGCCCTATCAGCCATTGCTGCAAACATCTATTAATCCATAGCGATAGTTGATACATAGGCCTTGGAGTACGAAACAGTTTTTACTAACAAGAGCTGTGCGGTCGTTCGAATCTGGTTCATCCACACGATCTGAAATCAGTTAGCAGACATCATTCATTTTCAACATAAAATAAAGAGTACGAACATGATTTCAGAAGGTTTTGCAATGTGCCAATATCGCCGTTGTAAGCGGATGCAATAATAGGTAGCTGCAAGTCCCATTCCTTCGTGCATAAACAGTAAAAAGTTAACAATACATGCACCCGCATACTTGTCCTTCATATCCTGCAGCTTCCTGATTAAAATCCTGGAAATAATACCATTCGTCTTAGCAGTACAAAAGATATAGAAATACCTCCATGTCTGTGCGCTACAATTAGAGTACATAACAACACCGCATCTAAGCAACGTATCTAATATTATGCTTGCGTAATAATTAGTGACTCACACAACTCAGCAAATTATGGCGGTTTGTCAAATATATTGCGTGATGTTTCATACACGTTACAACTGTTGTTTTATTTAAAAGGCGAACCCAAGTGATGCAACCGGACTAGTAGGTAATGGAAGATTAAGTAAGTTGGTTCTATGTGTATGTGGACAAGAACAAGTACGTAATGAGGCCCGTAATGGCTGGTTTACGGGAGCATATCAAAATGAACACACCACATACTAGTAGCTTGCGTTTCTACAGGCACTGGAACAGGCCGGGCGGGCGAGACTAGCTCAACAGTAAGAAATACAACCTGCAGTTCCCAGTAATGTGCTATCACCACATACGTATGTGCAGTCCCTTTACCAACAGCGTATCCAGGACTTGGTTGCTGAGGTGGACCCAAAGCAAATGTTGGACGATGACGTCGAAGATGTATGCACCCCCGCTGCGTTGTTATTACATTATTTAATAGACAGGGGTGTGGGGGGTGGGGGGGTGAGGTGGTGAGGTGATAGCTGCCACCTGCTTATGTGTATGTTGTACTTCTTACAGCTTCTGATGCAACTGGCTGACGACTTCATTGAAAGTGCAGTAACTTCAGCATGTCAACTTGCCAAGCACAGGAACTCCAACACACTAGAAGTGAAGGATCTGCAGCTACATCTTGGTTAGGTGCACAGCCTTCGTGTTTTGAACATGCTTCACTACTCAGCACTTTCAGATCGTGCCTGGAACATGGTTATCCCAGGGTTTGGAACTGACGAGAGACCACACAAGAAAGCTACAGCTAGCGAGGCACACAAACAGGTTAGTGTCATTTTTAATAACCAGATTGTTTTAATCTAAAAAACATCTTTTAATAGCGTATCAACATGATAAAGAAGGCCAGGAGATGAAGAATTTAGACACACACAATCATTGTGTTCGTATGAATAGCACTGTCCCCTTCTAATCCGTGTCCTGCTTGTGATGTTTACTGCCTGGTCCATCATCCCCGTCCCCAGACTTCCAATGTCTCTTTTGGCCTATAGACACGACAGCCAATGATTAACACTGCACACACATGCACATTTATAAAAATGCATACCCTTCCAGTTTCTTCCACCTCCTCTTCCTCCCCTACCACCTCTCCCACCCCTTCCTCCACGTCCTCTTCCTCTTGGTCCTTTGCTTTGCTGTCCAACCTTCTCGCTCCAATACTTACTCTCCTCATCACCTGTCAGTACAGGGTTAGGATGACCCCAATATCTTCACATGAATTACTTACCTTCTAGTACCCTGAACGCACTATCAGCACCGCTCAATTGCCCTCCAGCGGCTGTCAGTCCCTCTAAGGCCTTCCGTGCACCTCCACTCTCCTTAAACCTCACATAGCCTTCAGTGCAACCCTTACTGAAGTCAATCCATGCAACATCTGCAAATTCAGAGCAAGCTTCCTGTGGGAAAACCTTTAAAGGATACATCATTTCCTTTAAACTGCCCAACCTTGATATCTTCTCTGCTAGAGGTCTCTCCGCACCCCTTGAAGTGTAGTATAGCACCCAATGGAACACTTGCATCAGGTTTTTCAGCAACAGGCTGTTGTACACCCTGCTTCTCTGCTCCAGGCTCATCTATGGTACTGCTACAACAAAAGAAACAATTGGAAGGGCTGATACATATATTTTTAAGACACACCCTTCTTGCTTGCGCTGATTTTGTTTCTCTTTCTGCCTAGCATAATAAGCTTCCCTGATGAATAGTTTGGTGTGACTACATGGTTGAAATATAATTGTATTACTCACTTCGACTCTCTGAACAGCTCCTTGCCAAGGTATTGAACTGAACTTTGACCAAGAAACTTTTCAGCATCCACCCTAGTTTCAAATTCTACAAACACAGATCCCTACATTGGAGCACAACAAAATGTACAGGTTGCCAAAAATGATACCTCTACCTTAAAAGTTCTCTCTGGTGGGGAAGTTCTTCTCATTTGAATAAACTTGGTCTATACAGTGGGTAAGGTATGAATTACATGGTAATAATTAATAGCAATCAAACATACTTTGCCGAACTGATCAAAGAACTGCTGTATGTCATCAAATTTTGTGTCCAAAGGAAAATCTTTCTGCACAGAATGAAGGAGAGTTATGTATATTGTTAGGGGAATGAGCAGTATAGGTGTAGGGGGCTCACTTACAACAGATACAGACTTTGCCTTTATTTCCTGAGATTCGTCCTTAGATCTGATCAAAGATGTAGGCTTGGTTGGGTTTCTGCGAACAGCAAATTCTCCCCCTTCTTTCACTTCTAATATACCCGCAGTGGCCTTACGCAATGCATTGTAAATGCATTGCGTATCAGTGGACAGTTCCTACTCAGACAAAATTACATCCAAATGCAGAGGATTAGTGATTGAGGTACCTTGAGTCGGTTAAAATTTAGAAGATACTTTATAGGGACCCCTGCATGATCAGGTCAAGGAGTTATTTGTAATGCAAAAGATAGCCATTATTGAACACGTTGGTATGGATACAGCCGCCGGCGTCAGCTGAAACTGCTTGTTGCAAGTGCTTGTCTCTTGCATAATTACGGTCCCCAAAGTAGAACTGCGTTGAAGAGCCGTAAAGTGAATACATATTTTGAATTATGTTACCTCACCTCAATCTGTCGAATTATTTTTTCTTCCAATGTAGAAATTGTGGGAACGTCTATAACCTCGCCCTCTTTTGTGCTGTCCACAGAAGCCGAGATCGTTTCCTTAATTTGGTCCTCAGTAGCGCTAGCTTCCTGTACAGTCTCTTCCGGCGAAGGATTGTCTACTTTTGAATTTCCTCCAAGCGGTTCGTAACTCGAATCAATCTTTTCCTCTGTGACTCCATCTTCTGTTGGTTTTTCAAGAGGGCTGCATTCTTGCTGCAGCTCAGGAATAACGGTGGCCCCAGGATCATCTTCGGCCATATCGTTTTTAGCACGTGGGTATTTAATAAAACTAAAACACTTAAACAACCATCCTATTTATTGCCCACCAACAAATTCGTGATGTCCAGCACTACAATCAACTATCTGGATAAATATTTCGAATGTGAGGCACAATGCTTCCCTCTCGTACATCTTTAGACTGGTACCGCGTCCCGTAGGTATGGACTGTTTGCCCCAGGAGCTGCAAAGGCACATCTCACAGCTACGAGAGATTGACTTCAAGACGCGCGGTAAGCACGTCGAACACGTTAACGTAACGATCACTTTTTGTTTAGAGTTCGAGTCTCAGCTGAACACTATGGTAGGCGTCCTTGACGGAGCTGTGAAGAGCGGTTGCATTACTGAGCAACAAAACGTGCTCCACAAACTGACGAAGCTGATGCTTATCTTCAGAGAGGCAGGGGATGACAAGTCAGAGATCACATCTCAGATGCTGGACAATGTAAGATCCTCAGTCACATGTTTAGTAGGTGTGACATCACGTTTTGCAGACAGAGGAACATCATCAACAGCTTCAGTTGAGAGCCAAAGAGCTGGATATGCCACG
Organism: Eunapius fragilis; assembly: GCA_963681505.1. Classification (NCBI taxonomy): domain Eukaryota; kingdom Metazoa; phylum Porifera; class Demospongiae; order Spongillida; family Spongillidae; genus Eunapius; species Eunapius fragilis. The sequence goes on along the minus strand of OY811976.1, from coordinate 10,251,618 downwards.
CCAACTTGAAGATGTACATGTACACTCCTCAGTATTGCCTGTGGGAATGAGTACAGACAAGAACCAGTGCAAAAGGACGACTCAAAGTACTGTGTCCTCAGTTACCAGCTGCCACTAGTAATACATCCTTTTGACAGGTTACAAGAGACCACGCCTACCAGACAAACCGTTACCATTAGAGGAAGAGTCAGCGAAAGAGTTATTTCAGAACTCTATGATAACACTAGGCCCTTCCAAGCCTAATAAAAAGAAAGTGAAAGTGAATAAGAAGGGGTAAGGTGTACAGGTGTGATGACGATGGGGTTAGATGTGCAGGTGTGAGGATGAAGGGGTTAGGGTACAGGTGTGGTGATGATGGGGTTAGGTGTACAGGTGTGATGATGATGGGGTTAGGTGTACAGGTGTGATGAAGGGGTTAGGTGTACAGGTGTGATGATGAAGGGGTTAGGTGTACAGGTGTGATGATGCTCCATGAATCTTTGATTCCTTTGTATTTGTTCAGCAGCAGTAGCAGCAGGTCAGGCAAAGACTCATCATCCTTTGTACCCACACCCATGCCTGATCTTAGTGGGGTACCAATAGACCCCAATGAGCCAACCTATTGTCTTTGCAGACAAGTGTCCTTTGGAGAGATGATTGGATGTGACAATGAGGATGTGGGTTTTCTATATCTGAGATGTGTAACATTTGTTTACTTTAATCCCAACAGTGTCCCATAGAATGGTTTCATTTTCAGTGTGTGGGGTTGACATCTAAACCAAAAGGCAGGTGGTTCTGCCCACCATGTTTCCAAGAGAGAAGAGGAAAGTTCAAGTGACTTTGATAAACTTGATGTCCATGTGTGTGTGTGTGTGTGTGTGTGTGTGCACTTTGCACATATGGTATATTATGCTTAAGTGTACAATTAATATCCAGTTGGATAACGTGTCCAAAATGCCTCAGCCACTTCAGGTCAACTAAATGCACCCCTTCCAACTGATTTCCTAAGGTAACCCAGTTTGGCTGGCAATTGTGCTGCCTCCCAAACAGTTCAATTTTTCTAGTGCCAGGAGAGAGCCTTTCTATCACTCCGTATATTTCATCTGGTTTGTGACTGGTGGCTCGTACCTCTGCCACAATTACATCACAGTTGATGCCACGGTTAAAGCCACTGCAGTCTCCCTTCATACCCACCAGGCAGTGCTCCTTGCCATGGTTGATCCAGTGTCCTGTACGTCCTGTTCTGATCAACCTCTGCAGCTGGTTTGTCTTGACCCAAACGAGCTCATCCACTCTTTCGTATCCCCAGAGGGTGAGGCATTCCCTCCCCAGCTCCATGGCTCTGCCTGCCACCCACAGGAACAGGTAACCACTGTCTTGCAGTGCAGGAATGTTTAACTGCCTCATCTCATCATCACTCATTGTACCATATGGCAGTTCCATATGTATATCCCATGGTGGGTCTGCCATGACAACCGCAAATTTGCCTAAGACTGACCAATCAAACCTCCTAATATCGCAGTTAACCCATTGGGGCTGTGTTAGCTTAGGACAATCCTGGAGTGCCCCACAGGAGAGTGCCTTTGTTGAACGGTGTGTGTTGTGTGCATCGTCAACATGGGTCTCTGTCTCATAGTGGACAAATTTGCACGTGTCCATGTGAAAACATGTGTTGAGGAACGAGCAGTCTCCCAAGTTCTCATCTGTATGGCCCTGGATAATCTTTCTGAAGTGCAGCTTGTTGCATGCCCTGCTGCCTTGACGTTCCTTTCTGCAGTCTTCTTTGGTCTTGTGCTCACAAAACTCCCTTAGCTGGGAACCTCCCACAGACTGAAATTTTTCAAGCACCATGCGTTCTTGGCTCCAAGCAACTCTGATATTTCTGATCCCATCTTCTTTTTCTCCAGTTCCCGCACGGACGGCGCCACTATAAGGTACTCTATTTCCTCGTCCACTGTCTTTGGTCGCTTACTCGGGGGCGGGTCGTCTGCTCTGGTTTCAGCAATGGCCACAAGACGGTCAGTTGATGAGGTAACGGTCATAGTCGTCAGGTTCAACTCGATCAAGACTTGGCAGCTAAATTCGTCCAGTAGTTCATGTATGGACAATTGCTGAGCTTGGGGAAGCTTTTCGTAGAGATAGGCGGGTGTTAACGGATACTCAGTTAAGGCATAGATCGAACTGTAAGGTCTTCTCACAGCAAAAAAAAAAACAGAATCAATTCTTGATTTGTCACTTACATTCTGGTACAAACTGTACCAGAATGTATATGTGAAAATCAAGAATTGATTCTACGGCCTACGCGTTTTTTTTTTGCTGTGTCTACGTACCGTAGCACAAAAGTGGTACCAGTGGCGGATCCAGGAATTCGGCGAGGGGGGGTCCGACATGAATAATTAATGAGGGAGAGGGGCGGAAGAGGTGCCGTGTCGAACTAAGGGTATGGGGGAGGGATGTAGCATGCGCATATGCAGAATTCAAGATATAATATAGAGGGAAAGCGCTGAACTTTTCTAAAATTCGAAACACTGCATTATACCCATAGTCATTATTGAGGGCCCGAGGGGGAAGGGGGGGGGGTCCGGACCCCTCGCTGGATCCGCCCTTGACGGTACAGATCTCATAATCTGAACCTGCGGCAGCAGGTTCAATATAGGACTGATTGAGGGTTGATGAATGTCATTAATAAAACTTCACTAGCGTCTGGAGGGACAACGGAGAAACGGATCGCTTATCTCTTTATCGCAATGGAATGAGAGCACAACGATCTACAGTTCTACGTTGGTTCCGTGTCATAAAACGGTGTGGTTATAGAGAAACAAACAATTTCCTGCTTCTCGTGCCCAGTCCAAAAATAATTCTTGGTCGTCGTCGTCGTCGTCTTCTAATTCTTCTTCTTCTTAGGAAGGTATAACTCGAGCTACGAACGGTTTTGAAGAACGGCAATAGCACCAATCGCTTCGAAATTTACCGGCACATTATCCTTACATGTCATATTGACACACATACATCAAGTTCTATTTAATAATGATATATAATAGATTTTTATTAATAATTTTAGGTGGTATAAATACTCTAACCTGCATATCGCAGTTTAGTTGTACACACCCAGGCAAGTTCAAATTTGTATCATAACTCATAATTGTATCATAGCAAAAAACATATTTGAAACATCGATCTTAGCAAGCAGATATGTATCAAACAAGTAAATAAAAACATTCTCTAACGAGAGAGTTGTTGGTATATAGGATTGACCAATGGTGGTGTAAAAAGCACGGAAACAAGAGTGACAGAAATTTTACTGGAAAATTGAAATAGGCCTATATTTAGCCCATTATTCAGGCATGTGTGTTATATTGTGTGCTAAATATAGGCCTATTACAATTTTCCAGTAAAATTTTTGTCACTCTTGTTTCCGTGCTTTTTACACCACCATTGGTCAATCCTATATACCAACAACTCTCTCGTTAGAGAATGTTTTTATTTACTTGTTTCATAGGTTTTTTTTCACCGTCGATGAAATGTAGGAAGAGCATATATAATTTGGACGATCCCTTTTATCTCTTAATGCAATAACAAATAACTTAAATAATAATAATTATAATTATATGAAGTAGTAGTGTTTATTGTTAATTGTCCTCGCCCGCGCCCTCGTCTCATGCGGGGACGTCCTCCTCCCCAGCCTCCCCGCCATGCTGCATTCTGCCAGGGTGGCAGTGGCCATGCAGGCCAGGGAGGGAGCACAGTCGGCGGTGGTACCTGCGGGAGCGCAGCTGGTGGTGGTGGTGGCGGGATTATCCCTGCTTGTTGTTCCGCCAGGAACACCGGCGGGGGCAGCGCTGGTGGTGCCGGCGGGGGTAGCGCTGGTGGTGCCGGCGGGGTCAGCGCTGGTGGTGCCGCGGGGGCAGCGCTGGTGGTGCCGGCGGGGGCAGCGCTGGTGGTGCTGGCGGGGGTAGCGCTGGTGGTGCCGGCGGGGTCAGCGCTGGTGGTGCCGGCGGGGGCAGCGCTGGTGGTGCCGGCGGGGGCAGCGCTGGTGGTGCTGGCGGGGGTAGCGCTGGTGGTGCCGGCGTTGGTAGCGCTGCTGGTAGTGGTGGTGGGGGCAGTGTTGCTGGTGGTGGTAGGAGTGGCGGGGCTTCTGGAGGTGGCGGGGTGAAGGGGAGAGGAGTCGGACGATGTATGTCATCCTCTTCCTCCTCCGACCCCTCTTGATTAAAAAAACCCGTAAGGTCTTCAGCTGACATCTACATGTACGTGACAGAGACTGAGAGTATGATTTTTAAAATTTTTACCTTATTCTTTTTTCAAGCAAGTTTACACGTGAATCCACATAGAGTATATTATTAAATTCTTACCTCTTTTTGCAAAGTGCACTATAATTCAGCGGGTGCATGACTGACTTTTATACCTGCAAAGCCTTAACACGTGTACAGACTGTGCTATATTTCTATTGGTCCAATTCCATCATATTAACGGCATGTGCTAAAATGTTATTGATCAAATTTGAAAAGGCTCCAATCTAAACATGGAGGTGTAGCCTACATGAAGTAAAGCTGGATAGTGTGGGAACTCAGGAAGTGAACTACATGACTGCATGTAGATCTGGGATAACATGGCACCATGCAGATGTTGCATGCACAGCTTTTTAATGTTAATACAACATGCCATAACATACCTTTGGGTGGTAGTGGTAGTGCTGTGACCCCTGCGGTACCGCGTCCTCTCGGAAGCACATTTAGCCAATCGGACAGCGGGGTCATTCCAATACCGACTCCTTTTAGATGCTTTAATGGCAGCTGAATTGTCCTCGTATTTCTGCCTGTTAGCAGCGCGGTTTCCCTCGAGGTCCTCTTCATATCGCCGCCTTTTAGCAGCATGGTTCTCCTCGAGGTCCTCTTCATATCGCCGCCTTTTAGCAGCACGGTTCTCCTCGTGGTCCTCTTCATATCGCCGCCTTTTAGCAGCACGGTTCTCCTCGAGGTCCTCTTCGTATCGCCGCTTTTTAGCAGCACGGTTCTCCTCGAGGTTCTCTTCATATCGCCGCCTTTTAGCAGCACGGTTCTCCTCGAGGTCCTCTTCATATAGCCGCCTTTTAGCAGATCGCTTAGATTCAATATCTGCGTTGTAGCTGTCGCGTACAGAGGCCTTCTTCTTTTCGGGATCGGCCTTGTAGCTGTCGCGTACAGAGGCCTTCTTCTTTTGTAGCTGTCGCGTACAGAGGCCTTCTTCTTTTCGGGATCGGCCTTGTAGCTGTCGCGTACAGAGGCCTTCTTCTTTTCGGGATCGGCCTTGTAGCTGTCGCGTACAGAGGCCTTCTTCTTTTCGGGATCGGCCTTGTAGAGCGCTCGGGCTTTAGCTTTGTTCTCGTCTTGCTTTTGGAGGTATTCCGCTCGTTGCTTAGATCTCTTCTTTTGATTACGCGAAGGCATTTTTAGAAAAACAACTTCACTAGCCAAAGCAACAACTAAACTGCGATAGGAACACCAGATATTATTAGTGCAGGTTAGAGTATTTATACTGCCTAAAATTATTAATAAATATCTATGACTTACATTATTAAATAGAACTTGATATGTGTCTATATGACATGTAAGGATAACGTGCCGGTAAATTTGGAAGCGATTGGTACTATTCCCGTCCTTTTAAACCGTTCCTAGCTCGAGTTATACCCTCCTAAGAAGAAGAAGAAGAAGACGACGACGACGACGACGACGACGACGATGGAGAATTATTTTAGGACTGGGCACGAGAAACAGGAAATTGTTTGTTTCTCTATAACCACACCGTTTTATGACACGGAACAAACGTAGAACTGTAGATCGTTGTGCTCCCATTCCGCCGCGATAAAGAGATAAGCGATCCGTTTCTCAGTTGTCCCTCTAGAGGCTAGTGAAGTTTTATTAATGACATTCATCAACCCTCAATCAATCCTATATTGAACCTGCTGCCGCAGGTTCAGATATGTTTTGCTAATATGTTACAAATACACATATCTGATACAATTATGTATACGCTTGCGGAGATGAATGTTTCAAATATGTATTCCATATTTGATACAAAATTAACTTGCCTGGTGGTGTAGTGAAGTTGTTTTTCTTCGCGTAATCAAAAGAAGAGATCTAAGCAACGAGCGGATTACCTCCAAAAGCAAGACGAGAACAAAGCTAAAGCCCGAGCGCTCTACAAGGCCAATCCCGAAAAAAAGAAGGCTTCTGTACGCGACAGCTACAAGGCCGATCCCGAAAAGTAGAAGGCCTCTGCACGCGACAGCTACAAGGTCGATCCCGAATCTAAGCGACCTGCTAAAAGGCGGCGATATGAAGAGGACATCGAGGAGAACCGTGCTGCTAAAAGGCGGCGATATGAAGAGGACCTCGAGGAAAACCGTGTTGCTAAAAGGCGGCGATATGAAGAGGACCTCGAGGAGAACCGTGCTGCTAAAAGGAGGCGATATGAAGAGGACCTCGAGGAGAACCGTGCTGCTAAAAGGCGGCGATATGAAGAGGACCTCGAGGAGAACCGTGCTGCTAAAAGGAGGCGATATGAAGAGGACCTCGAGGAGAACCGTGCTGCTAAAAGGCGGTGATATGAAGAGGACATCGAGGAAAACCGTGCTGCTAAAAGGAGGCGATATGAAGAGGACCTCGAGGAGAACCGTGTTGCTAAAAGGCGGCGATATGAAGAGGACCTCAAGGAGAACCGTGCTGCTAAATGGCGGCGATATGAAGAGGACCTCGAGGAGAACCGTGTTGCTAAAAGGCGGCGATTTGAAGAGGACCTCGAGGAGAACCGTGTTGCTAAAAGGCGGCGATATGAAGAGGACCTCGAGGATAACCGTGCTAAAAGGCGGCGATATGAAGAGGACCTCGAGGGAAACCGCGCTGCTAACAGGCAGAAATACGAGGACAATTCATCTGCCATTAAAGCATCTAAAAGGAGCGGTATTGGAAAGACCCCTGAAATAAGAAATAAATGATGCCTTTTGTAAGTCTCATCCATTGCTAGCTTACTAGATCTGCCCGTGCAGCAGTAAGTAAGATTGGGGCAGAGGCATTGGTTTCTAAATTACCTCACCTGAATACATATCCTTATCAATCTACATGGAGCCATGTAGTTCTGCATGGTGCCATATTGTTCACTTCCTGAGTTCCCACACTATCCATCTTTACTGCATGTAAGCTACACCTCATGTTTAGATTGGAGTATTTTTAAATTTGACCAATAAAATTTTAGCACATGTGATGGAATTGGACCAATAGAAGTATAGCACATTCTGCACATGTGTTAAGGCTTTGCAGGTAAAAAATCACTCATGCACCCGCTGAATTATAGTGCACTTTAATTTGCAAAAAGAGGTAAATATTTAATAATACTCTATGTGGATTCACGTCTAAAGGCTTTGCATTTTGCTTGAAAAAAGAAAAAGGTAAAAATTTAATCATACTCTCTGTCTCTGTCACGTACATGTAGATGGCAGCTGAAGACCTTATGGGTTTTTTTAATAATGAGGGGTCAGAGGATGAAGAGGAGGAGGAAGAGGATGACATTCATCCTCCGACTCCTCTCCCCTTCACCCCCCCCGCGAGAAGAAGCCCCGCTGCCCCACCACCACCAGCAGCAGATATGTACCCACCACCACCAGCAGCAATACCCCCGCCGCCACCACCAGCTGCGTTCCTGCCAGTACCACCACCAGCAATACCCCCGCCGCCGCCATCACCAGCTGCGCTCCCGCCGTACCACCGCCGCCTGTGCTTCCTCTCTGGCCTGCATGGCCACCCTGGCTCAACGCAGCATGGCGGGGAGGCCGGGGAGGAGGACGTCCCCGCAGGAGACGAGGGCGCGGGTGAAGACAATTAATAATTAATACCACAAATTTCATACTATTATAATTATTAAAAGATAAGACAGTGAAAATTATAACATGACATATCATAATAAAATAAGGAACTACCTAATCTAAACAGTGTACATGTCCGAGGCAAAGCATCTAGACAGCATTGCAGTGGCATTAGCTTTAACAAGGTTAAGATTTAGCCTGCCATACAGGCTAATATTAAAGTTATTTGTTATTGCACAAGTGATAAAAACATTCTCTATGCGAGAAGGTTGGTGGTATATAGGAATCAAAGGCGGTGGTGGTGTAAAAAGCAAGGGAACAAGGATTGTGATTGAAAAGGAAAAAAGAAATAGACCTATATTAGCAGCATGTCGTCATGTTTAACTGTGTGTGCTAATATAGGTCTATTTCATTTTTCCTTTTCAATCACAATCCTTGTTCCCTTGCTTTTTACACCACCACCGCCTTTGATTCCTATATACCACCAACCTTCTCGCATAGAGAATGTTTTTATCACTTGTTTCCTACATTTTTTGGTAGATTTAGTATTGTATTTAGTTCTTGAAAAGTAACCATGTAGCAAGAATGTCAAATGACAGTTTTATTTTAGAATCTCGTGGCCATGCAATGTTTTGAGGTGTGGGTGTACCATTAAAACACACAGTATTACTATTCAAACAATAAGTACAAGTATTTCATTTATAACCCAGGAGCATGTCATCTTGTATAGGATATACTGCTGTATATTCTGGACCAGGATATACTTCTGTATATCCAGGATATATAGCAGGTAGAGCAGGTGGAGCTAATCCTGCAGCTGGACATGGAACCACTCCTGGACCTGGACCTGAAACAGGTGATTTAAACAACCATTAGTTAAAACAAATCCTCCACTGGCAAGCGAAGCCATACAATACATCAGACAAAGATTACATGTACCCCACTGATCTCACGCTATTATCTGATAAACCACAATACGTTGTCATCAGCAACTTTGATACTATTAGATTATAAATTATGCACCACAATACACATTAACATTATTACGAAATTGTTGTCAGCGAACAGCGTGCACATATTTCAAACAACAGCACGGAGAGAGATGCAATATCTTCCGCTGTAACTGTTGCATAAAATATTTTAGCGATACACTATACATGCTATAATTTATGTCCAGATCCAACATTCATGGTGTAACGCACCTTCGGGGTGGTCGCTTTGATGGTCCTTTCAGTAGCGCGCTTGACACCTTGTCGTGTCTTGTATTGCACTCGTTTGGCATATCTGTAGGTGTACGAGTGGCTAGTTGTTGCCGGGTTTTTTTTCTGTAAGGGCGGTGGTGTGGGGGAGACACATTCTAATTGGAGCCTCTTGCTTCACATTATCTGCTGTAGACTGTATACCGTAGTATCTGATCGCGTATGTAGTTCCACCGACAGAATTCGAAAGTTATGCTATATAAGAAGCTATAGTATAGAAATCAATTCGGTCAAAACAATTACATGCGATAGTGTCGGGTACTTACGTGTATGGTAGTTTTGGCTTTCATTTCAAGCTGCGTAACGAATGATAGAATGACAGACGGAAATCATCAGGATGGGAGGTTTAGGGATGCAGCCCCCATGAATAGCCACCCTATCTGCATCAATAGCTAGATCTGCTTATGTCTTAGCAACGATGATGAGCATGTGTGCTGTCATGCTGCCCTGCTTTGCCTTTGGCTACAGCCTACAAAAGCTATAGGCCTACATGACGGAGGGCAAAGATATCTGATGCCGATCGATTGCTATAAGCCTACTTGCTACATGTATGGACCTAGCTTATCGATTACAGATAGGTCTGTAGACATGTACACCGTGCATTCTTTTAAAAATTAAGCAAGCTAGTGCAGTCGGCAACGATCAAGCCAGATGACCGTGCAATAGGCCCTAATCCACCCATCGTGGGCCTGGTCTGCACTTTTGGTTGCCTTGGCCGAAACTCACAACAAACACAGTCCTCACAAAGCCCGATTGAAACTAGTTGTAGGCTTCAAGCAATTATCGATAAAATAGCCAAATATATTGCCATACTCTATACGCTGCCACAATATACGCTGCCACAACGACATACCATCGCCGAAACGACGACCATCACCCCTCATGAAAAGATCATCGCTTGGTGACAGCCCCAACGACTCTAGTTTTTGTTTGTAACGCTCCTTTCGCTTGAAATCTGCCCATCCATCACGATTTACCATACGTCTCAATAATGTTTTGCCCTCCAAAAAAATTTCACATAACTCTCACGTGACGCGTGGGTTCTCGCCGAAATCATCTATCGAGAGTTACGTTAGTAACTCTCATATAGGATTTGACCCCGATTATGAATGTCATTAAAAAAAACGCGACCCGCTTCTAACAAGACTCCCGACGAGCGGATGGCTTACCTTGTTATCGTCGTCGTACAAGAAGGTAACAACAAGCAGTTTCGTGTTTGTTTGATGTCACAAAACAGTGGCGGCGGAAGGGGGGGGGCTGGGGGGTCTCGAGCCCCCCCAATAATGACATAGGGGGGGCTCAGCCCCTCCTAAACATATAGTACAATTGTTATTCCGTGCCCACGACATCGCTCGCGTATACCGTTAATGTTCGCCTGTGCCCGCGCATTTATGTAATGACATCCAGAAAAGTCACCGTAGGCGACCGCTCGATGGGGAAAAGGGGGGCCCCCTCTCAACTCTCAACTAATAATATTCATAGAGCTAGTTTTCTTGAATGACAAAAGGAATGAACAAATGCTCTCTTTGAATTCATGAATTTAATTATCCCCGCTTTTAGAGCCCCCCCAATCTTATATACCTTCCGCCGCCGCTGCAAAACCGCGTGGTTGTAGAGAACAAAACAATTTTCGAAACTCGTACCCAGTCCCACGTATTTCTCGTTCTTCTTCTTCTTCTTCTTCTTGTTCTTGACCACGCATAACTCGGGATAGGAACACTTTTAAAAACTGAAAATCACACCAATGGCTTCAGAATTCGTTGGCATTCTCGCTTCTGTGGTCAAAACGTCTCGAGGCTACATGACTTATATCGGTGGTTGTGTTAGCAAATCACGTATAGTTAAGCTTACTGCACTGACACGACTCAGATAGGTCCTACTTCGCTCTTTATACGAAGTACTAGCAGTATAGATCATGTAACCAAATGTGTACAGTCTGGGCACTACACGTAGTGGTAATTAACTGTGGCAGTTATGTATTTTTAATAACGTGCACGTGCGTACTATAATCATTCCTGTTATTCGATCGTTGTAAGCTCTTTGTAACTTAATGAAGTCGTTTTTTTCACGTCAGGAAAAGAAGAAAGCCAAACGGCGAGCATAGTACCTCAAAACTAGAGACCCGAGCGGAACTACAAAGCAGAGCCTGAAAAGAAGCGGGCCTCTCAACGTGAAAACTATCGAGCAGAGCCTGAAAAGAAACGGACCTCTCGACGCGCAAGGTATCGAGATGCGATTAGTAGGGGGGGGGGGGGGGGGGGTGCTGTCTGCTTCTGGCCCGATACAAAATGCGTTCGTGGGTTCGATCGCGCTGGGGAATAACCTCTCTTCTATTTCGGCCGCACCTTAAAGCCCCCTCAGATCCTGAAAAGGAACGGACCTCTCGACGTGCAAGGTATCGAGCAGATCCTGAAAAAAGACAGCGATATTGCCATAGTCCTGAACGTGCATCTCGCTCGGCGAAAAGAGCTAAGGTCACTCAAAGGTATGTCGTACCTTTACAACCTCCCTCTCATATCAAGATGGATTACTTAACATGCTATACGGCTCATAATCGGGTATGAATAAAAATCAATGAAACAAGTAAATAAAAAACATTCTCTATGAGAAAGTTGGTGGCATATAGGATTTGAAGGCAATGGTGGTGTAAAAAGGAAGGAAACAAGGGTCTAATAATAAGGGGAAATGGAATAGTCCTATATTTAGCACATTTCTATATGTAGGATATAGTATGTTGTTCGTGTGCTAAATATAGGACTATTCCATTTCCCCTTATTATTAGACCCTTGTTTCCTTCCTTTTTACACCACCATTGCCTTCAAATCCTATATGCCACCAACTTTCTCATAGAGAATGTTTTTTATTTACTTGTAACAAAGCTTGTATGCGTCAAAAAAAGTCAGCTCGACAGTTTTTAGGCACTCACTCCTCTATGTTGAGTTGGTTATGTTAAAGTCATTAACACCGCGTCCACGAGTAAAGTGGGTGAAAACGGCCAAAATTTGGGGGAGGTTTAAAATATAAAAGGTCCGCTGATTATTATTTTTCTTTTCTGACACAGGATACTGTTACTACAACTCTTGAGACAACATTTGATGCGTTCAGTGAGAGGACCATTGGTCAGCCGCATGGTATCTACGAGCTGGCAAGTGACCGGTCGACATCAGTGGCATATCCATCCGATGTTTTGATCGTCCAAAATGCTCCAGAAGTGCACAGTATATGAACTGAAATGAAATTGTGACTTTGGGATTGTCATTTGTGTTGAAAATCGTTTTACAAGCAACACCGCTGTATGTATCGGGGTGGAGATGTATAGCGCTAGCGCTTGAATAGGAGCGCCCAACATGTACTTTATGTAAATCAATCCATATACAATAGTGTAAAAGTCCACTAGTCACTGTACCAGTGTTGGCTGTGAATGCGCTCCTTCCCTATAGTCACTGGAGCCAGGCTATAGCTGTACACAATGTCGCGAGGCAAACTATTTCTATTTCGGTAAAATAGCCTCATATCGATACACACGTACATGCATGTACACCATTGATAACGGTAATAAAGATTACAAAATGTTTGCTTTCTCTCTGAATTTTAATTTTTAAACTACTAACTTTGCTTTTGATTGCTTTATCATGTTCCAAGGGATGTGGTAGGCATAGTGCAGCCTTGAGATTTCTCAGGGCTTCTGCAGGCTTGATTGTGCATGGGATTACGCTCTATTCTTCAAGGTGTTTTAACATACTGCTTTGGTAGATTGTTTCCTCTTCCATTTTTCATTTCATCATGACCACTACCTGCGTTGTCCTCATCACTGGCCTTCTTCCTACCAAACAACTTGGTAATTTCTGCACGTATTTCATTCTCCCCAGGTAAGGTGTAGCGACCAGAATAGAGTGACTGAAGCTCCTCTAACATAGCACATGGACTCATTTTGTCCGAGGAAACTCGAGCTCCTTGATCAAATATCCTTCTTATGTTGTACGGTTCCAAGTATATGCTCGACCATACTGAGCCCCTCGCTGCGGACGCCCAACCTTGAAATTGGTGTTTATGGTTATGATTCAATGGTTGGCTCCTCTAGCTCTGTACGTTGCCTTTGCTATCTCAATTCTAGCTGCTTTTCTTTGCTCGCTGCCAATCGATAGTCGCTTCGGACCTCGTTGCCCAGTACTCCGAGCAAGCGCCACTCCAGGCTCTATACACCATCGCAAGCACATCCGCACCTTTTGCATGCGCTGCCACACAATGGCCATGAACCAACTTTGCATTTGCAACGATGAGGCTGTTCGGAATCCATTGATCCCGTGTAGATTAACTATTGGTGGTTAGTTAACTGCAGTATTTGGACTGGTCCCATAAGCTTCATCGCAATTGTTTGGCGAATGGGCATTTGTTTAAAGGATAAAAACGTAATTTTTATCTCTTCCACAAGTAAGTACGTGATCGGGAAGGGTTTTAGTATTCGTATTAGCATTCAAAATCCACTTTATACATGCCTTTTGAGTACCGAACCGCATTATTAAAAGTATGCACATCTCTTCTACAACACATCCATTTGGTACAGGATAGATTCTTAGTATAATCCAATAGGTTCTTGTACTAGAATTTCATATAGTGGTTACGACTGCATTACTAGCGGACCTTTTTTTTTTTTAAATGCCCCCAAATGGTGACCCAGTTTACTCGCGGATGCGGTGTTAATTTTATCGGTAGAGGTTTAAAAAAAAGATAAAAATTAAAAAAATTTCGGTACATACATATGACGTCGTGGTGACAGGGCCCCAGTCCGCCCAGATCGTGTTTTGACGTAATCTCGTGCCCACACCCAATGCATCGCGGATTTGGTGTGGGCACGAGACTATCGGAGTTGATTATGGTCTGTTGAAGGTATGAATTCTCCTTCCAGTCTCCAGGGCGCAGACTAGTCTGGGGACCCGACTGATGGTTTGAGACTATCAGTCTGGTAACCTGCGCGTAAAGAATTTGTTCCCTAGGAATGTTAATTGGTAGATATGAATATATTTGCGGGTTTTTGAGTATATATAGGATATTTGTGAATTTGCTCAAACCATTAGTCGGGTCCCCAGACTAGTCATGGCGGCGAGCAGTATCTTATGCTTGGGTTGTGGAAGAGACATTACAGAGACTCCACAAGACGGCGAGGCCTTGGTGAAGGTTCCTCTAATATCGTGGATGGTGCGGTCAAGTGTTGGCGTCAATTAGTGGAGCGAGGTTATTTTCCCATAATTTGACAGGTCATCTTTGATCTTGATGAGCTGTCAAATTATGGGAAAATGTGCCGGGAGTGTTTTCGTCATTTCCAAAAGTATTTGGAATTAGAGACAAAGCTTAAAAGCAACATCCAAGTTGCTATAAGAGCTGGGACAGCTACTACAGCACGAAAGAAAATGCGTGAAGATTGTAGCGGTATGTCTGAGCCGGCAGTTACTATAATTCTCAATGGTGAATTTGGAGATGTAAATGAAGCAATTATCTGTAACTTCACTTCTTCATCTGTACCAGCAGTAAACATATCAACCAAACGATACTTTGATTGGTCGGGTGAATCAGGAGGTTCTGTGAAATAATTACCTAGATTGTCTCTGAAATGTATGTATACATCAGCACATAGTTTGGATATAAATTTAACATACGAGGCATGTTAATTCGCTCATTTCTCAATCTTTTCAATAGCGGGTTAAATGTCTCCCTTATTGCCTTGAACATTGAAACAGCAAACATTAAGTTTGCCTTGCAAGGACATACAGCAATAACAATAGGATTGTGCATCCCAAGAATCCTTCCAATTGTATGTCTTAGGTCATGAGTTGCTGTTGCAGTTAATACCATCATGTTCACCCCCTTGGGTAATATGCTCCTGATCTCACCTATTCGAAGCAATGCACCACGAAATGTTTCACCCCTTTATAATAAATGAAAATACGTGATTTAATTATATCCAGGTAGTAAAATGTGTTCTTACCACTTCTTCACACAGTGAGCTTCATCAACAACGAAAGCTTTAACTCTCTCTGCATAGTGTTTTTTCAGTATTAAACCTCTCCACTTGTGACTATCTAATAGCAATTCAGGAGTGAAGTAAACCAGGCTATAGTCCCCTCTTTCCACACAACCAGGACCACACTCTCCTTAACAAATGCAGATGTGGAGCTAGTGACAGCCGCAACAGCAAGCCCTCTTGAGGTAAAGCACTTGACCTATAACGAAGCATTGTACATGCAAGGCCTAATGCATGCATGCAGTCAAAGATGTTCGCTTACTTGGTCTTGTATTATTGCGGTAAGAGGGGAAACCACAATAACTATTGAACGTTTCTCCGGTTCTAGCAAGTCGAACATTACTGGAAGGCATGCGTAGCACAGGCTCTTTCCGCATCCAGTAGGAAGAACAGCAAATACATCCCGACCGGTTGCTAATCCAATTACAACATCCATCTGTAAATCTTTAAGACCGCTATATCCAAGCTTTAAAGCAGCATTCTGTGCAGCTGCTCTGAGATTCTCCATTTTGGATACACGTGGTTAGCTAATTCAACATTGGTCAGACTTTAACATATTCATGCTTAAGAGGTAGGGCTATAACAATTTCATGCTGCTGCAAGAATCTTGCAGTAGGGAACAAATTCGTTACGCGCAGGTTACCAGACTGATAGTCTCAAACCATCAGTCGGGTCCCCAGACTAGGCGCAGACTGCTCAGCCTCTGCTCGGGGGGAAACCCTCTTTTGTACCGATATACGTGTGCACATGCTTTGTAAATTTTTACAGAGCGGGGGGGGGGGGGGGGGGGGGGGGGGGGACGCCCTATTTAACCATAACAGCTAGCTATTAAATCATATTTCTCAACTTCAAGCGCCCTATATCAATTGTCACTGTACAGAGAAAATATAAAAAATCCAACATAATTATAATTAATTATTGGCTTGACCTTGGAAGGATGTCTGCTCTCCAGTAAGTGCTCACCATTCACGTGGTTCTGGCTGGACTGACCAGCAGTCTTCTCCCTTTGTCCCTGGGGCAGGACCACACTTAGCCCCTCCCCAGTGGCGAGGTTCCCGGCATCCAGCGGGACCCTCTCTGGATGGGCGAGGCTAAGGGGAGCGGAGACCCCCTCTGGACGGGCAGGGCTGAGGGGCTTGGGGACCCGATTAGGTTCCTCTCGCATGATTCTCTGAGTGTCCCTCTCCAGCTCGCATATGTCGTCCATGGTCAGCCACACACCCTCGTCTTGCCACGCCCACGTCTGCTTGTGGGCCCGCAATATGATGCGGTGGAGGGCGTGGTCAATGAGCCGCTCAACTTTGGACTGCAGTCCCCAGTAACGGAACTCAATCTTTTACAGGAGGGAAATGAAACCTATATTTAACGCATTTGTTGGTCCCGTTACAACCAGTTTAAAACACATTGTGAACAAGTACACCTGCATTAGTCTTGTCCCCAGACCTAGTTCCAGTTATGGATACTACACAGAACTGCAGTGATGTAATCTATTCCATCCATAACTGGAATTGTGTCCGGGGCTTAGCCTTGAAACATGGGCGAGGGGGCGTGGGGGTGAAGAAAACATGTGAGGTGGCATGGGGGTGAAGAAAACGTCAAGGAGGTGGGTGTGTGAAAAGTCTCACTAATATATTGTAGAACTGGTCTGGCATTCCAATTTACAAGTGTGTGTAATGTACTTTTTTCCATAATAGTGGAAGGTTAGCAATTAGCAACACCAATCTCTGGAAGCTTACCTTTTCGTCATGTGGGCTTTTAATCAAATTTCAAACAAAAAATTAACAAGGGTTATAGGGAAGGGGTCACCTCATCGCCTCAATTAGCAATTGGGGTGGGGGGGAGGGAGAGGTTTAGCTCCAAACGTTAGTGGGAGGGTCACAAGGGGGTGTGGCTCACTGAGTAACTTATAGGCGCACATGATGATGACACCATCAGGAGGGTTTGTCCTCCAGTCAGCCATCAGTGGACCACGCCCAGTCTTCTGACTTCTGAACAGGCGGGGGGGTCTTCTTCCTCTTTGTAATCAATCGTTCCCCGTCAGCTGTTCTGTTACCATATCCATGACAACTGTACATCGCCATTAGATTATTCACAGGTTTTAAATGTACCAACCTATTTCTCGCTGTTTTAACTCTGCACCCTTTAAATTCAACACATTTTCCTGTACGTACAAATAATAATTGGTTCAAAAATCTGAAGAAATATAATGTGTCAATACAGAAACCATTCTGGTAGAGAAATCAAATGGCTGAAGAGTTAAATAACAGGGTTTGAAACAATTTAAGCCCAATTCCAAGTCATGGGTGCTGGTGTCTGCTCCCACCAGTACCCCTCCCACATCACCATCCAATCAGTACCATCCCCCTGCCATCACCATGGTGGCAGCTGCTATTGTCACACACACACACACCCACCCACCGCCATTAGTATGCCCCCTCCCCTTCCTGCTATTACCATGGCAACAACTGTCCACCCTCTGACCTACTTGATGCCCCACCCAAGGTCACGTTTCCCCCTCCTCCCCAACCCTCTCCCCCCCCCATGTATCTGGTGGCCACTGTCCTCCTCCCCCATCCCATGGTCCCACCTTACCTGATGCCCACTGTTGGGATGTTGGGAAGGAACAGGGTTTCCAAGTTGAGTTCAAATTTCTCCACAAAGGGGACACTAAATCTGGTCTTGGTATATGGGTAGGCATTCCATGATTCTTCATGGACCTCCAGAGCAGTCTTGGGGGCAAGAGATCTCAACCAGCCAGGCAAGTGGCAGTCAATGTGGTAGATCTTCTCTGTGTACTGGCCACTCCCATTTGGGCCATCCACATACGGCTCATTCTTAATGAACTCTACTGCTGTGTGGTGTAAGGAGGTAAAGGTCAGCGCTAAGGGGGAGGGGGAAGAGGGAAAGGTTAGAGCCAGGGGAAAGAAGGAAAGGGGAGAAAGGGAGTGAAGTAGTCTGTGATTGAATTCTTCTTAACTGTGGAATCATTACTTATTCACTAGTAAAATACCAGTAAACTAATGTTTTATAATTGAGTTGCATGCACATTGTTGCCTAGTTGATGGCCTGTAATTAAAAAAAGAGAGAGACAGTGGGGCGGTTGCAGTCCTATTGCTATGCATCCAGTGGCGTAGTGTGGTTGGTTGGGCTTACGTCCACCATTCCCCCCCCCCCCCCCCCCCCCCCCCCCCCTCCCGGTGTGTCGGTTCTGCGGTTGCTCCACTTATAACCCCCCCCCCCCCCCCCCCCCCCCCCCTAAAAAAATGAATTCTTCTTACGCTCACCTGTATCAAGTACAGCTAGGCTATCTGGTACTCTTCCACGGTAAGAGGCAGAGGGATTCGATACTCTATTATCAACATCGCCGCAAAATGACGTGTACATATGAACTCGTCATTCATATATTTGTCACGCTTAAAACTAAGGTGACCAACCTTTATACCACTCAAGCCAAGGCATATTCCCAGATTTATAAATTTCATAATGTTACGTAAGAGAAAAATCAATAGATGACAAAACAGAAGACGTAGTTTATTGAAAGGAATGGGGACTGGAGACTGTCGGTGATCCTGCAGCGTTTTTAAATTTTTCCAGCAGTTTAGTGTTGAAAAAAGACATGTCTATTTGTATGCGCTGTTTAGGCCAGCCACCTGAAGGAGTGCCCCCTGGGGAGCTGAACAAAAATTCATATACAGTTAAACACATTACTATGAGCCCCCTTGCCCCCCCCCCCCCCCCCAAATTAGAACACACCGTTTATCAGCAATTCTCTTAAGCCTCTTTCTTTCTCCAGAGCCTTTCAACTGGTGTAACAACTCGCCTTGAAGTTCACCAGAACAAGCCAAGTCCTCATTCCTACGACATACAACATAGTTGAACTAAACATTTAATGTCGATGATTCTTACTCAGTAAGTAGCCTGCGCCTCTTTGTGCACTTCTGGACATTGGTAGCTGTTTGGCTGAAGAAAGACGTTGGAAGGTGAAAATATTATTGATCAAGCTTTTGTTCTTACTTCTGCTGGGGTCCTTCACGTGTCTTGCAACGGTTGCCGCGTACACGACAGTCTGTTAGAGGGCGACGCTGATTTGAAATTTTACTTTAAAATTCGCTGAATGCAAGTGCATGGGGCTGCTTACAGTGAGGGGAGGAGGAACAGGAGTGGTGCTTATATTCAGAAGTGGAGGAGGAGGAGGAGGAGGAGGTGGCAATGGTGAGAACAGGGTGGTTCTTTGGCAGGCTGTTCCCTGTGCCTGCATCCTGGCAGCCAATCTCTTGGAGCATCGACGTCCCATGCTTGCTTTGAACAGAGGGAAATCAGTATAGTTACGAGATAATTCTAACATTCGTACTTTGTGAATACTCATGAGCTTTCACGTCCTCTTTGACCTTCTCAAGAGTGGGAGGAGGAGGGGGAGGAGGAGGGGGAGGAGGAGGGGGTGGCAATGGTGATAAGAGGGTGGTTCTTTGACAGGCTGTTCTTTGTGGCTGCAACCTGACAGCCAATCTCTTGGAGCATCGACGTCCCATGCTTGCTTTGAACAGAGGGAAATCAGTATAGTTACGAGATAATTCTAACATTCGTACTTTGTGAATACTCATGAGCTTTCACCATGTCAGCTTTGACCTTCTCAAGAGTTTTCTGCATCTCTGCCCGACTCATCTTTGCTACAGAATCTTCTCCACCTATCAGGACCCATAGCCTAGTCTGCGTTAGAAATGGTACAAGTCCAAAAATTCAGTAAGAGAGAAAGCATGACGTATTGTATCTAACCGTAAAGAATGAAATGATGCCACTGTCCTCTGCCTCTTGTATAGCTTTCCTCTTTAGTACTTTGAAATACTCCTCAGGGTTTTGGTCGAGGTAATTTTGAAGTTCTCGCAAAGCTTTCTCAGTTTCCGTCTCCCCGGTATCTTCATACTCCGCAGTAGTTTGTCTGCTACAATAGGTGGACCTTAGCGGAGTGGGTTCGTCGAATTCGTCAAATATCCCTGCCATTGTACGAATTATGCACTTATCAATGCCACCCGGTACCCACCCCCGTACGGGCGATGCCGGGATTAGGAGGGGATTTGACAATATTTGACCGGCGTGACGTGTTTAGGTAGGGGCGGTTTGACATGATAGGGGGATTTGACATTATAGCCACGCCTAACTATTGTACATGTACTTGTATTGAAATATGGCGCAAGGGAAAAGTGTTCTAGTGTGTTTGGGAGACAATAGGAGAATCGTCAAGTGCGGAGGAGGGACTGCCCATTGTTCAGACAGCATTCTGCGACGTTCTTGGCGGCGAAGTTGAGCATATTAGTGTACTGATACATATAGAAGAGCAATGGGGTGAGCGGAAGGTCTTTGTTGATCTCCAGGCAGGGGCGGATACAGGATTTTCCAAAGGGGGGGGGGGGGGGGTTTGAGACCCGCCATATGAAAAGCGGGGGGGGGGGGGGGGGGGGGGGGGGGTTGGGGGGTGCTGTTCGCTAGAGGCCGCGGTGGGTGAGTTCATATTTATACATATCACGGCGTTAAGCATGCATGTACATTTCCATGTACGTGTGGCTGTATTGTGTGGATCACAAACTTTCCCAGCCCTAATAATATTCATGCAAATTCTACATCGACATCTCGGTTTGTGATAGGCCTTTTAGTTTACCCATGCCGGAATTATCTACCAAACAACTGGTAGATATTGGATAATCTATCTAAACACGTGAGACCACATACTGATAAACATCAAAATGTCTTGGTATAAGGGTGCATACATGCTCTAAAACGTTACATGTGTGCTTTTTCTTTTCTTTCCCTACAGTGGCTGTTCCATGCAGCAATGGAAGACCTGCATCCCTGCAATACTTGTGGTGTGCTGGAGTATACGATGATATTGAGTCTGACTTTTGGGTAGCGTGATATGTGGTACTGCGCCTCATGTGAGGGTCTTATTGATGTACCAACATCTGAAAACTATATCTGCACTCACTGTAGTATGTGAATATTGTCTTTTTTGTGTGTGTGTATTTCATCAGTTCCTTTTTGAAAATTTCCATATATATGTTGTATATCAGCATAAAATTTTGATAAATGTATATATAAATAAAGCTAGGAGCTAGAAGCTTCTAGTCATATGCACGATCATCATTCCGCCCGGCTACATGCAGCTACCGATTGATGAGTGCAATCTTCATTCGCCTGATCTATTTTTGGCCGCCTCACATACAAAATGCAATTCACGGACTCGTGTTTAGCTTCTTCCGCGGTTTGTATGCCCGTGCGCTCGCGCATAAAAACCCGGCTTGAATAAAACAGAGCAATTAAAACTACATCAAAACCTATGGTCAAACCCCGACCCCTTAGATAGGGAGGATTTGACAGCATACCGCAGTATAGATTGATATGACGCGATGTCAAACCCCGACCCATGCCCGTACGGGGGGGGGTACCGGGTGGCATTGATAAGTGCATTACGCGGGCGTGCGATCACGTGCGCTGCTGTGACGCCACATATTCCTGTTCTGCGCCTTTGAGGCTCCGCTCCACTCGCTCTGAGAGGGAGAGGCAAAAGACACTTGGGCATTTATGTAGTATAGCGTCATCATTATTCATAACCGCTGTAAGGACTCTGGTCAGAATGATTCTGGTCAGCAAATTACAGTGAATCTGTTGAATTCTGGTCTAGTATTCTACGGTCGAACCACATAACGCGCAAACCAGCTCGTGGGCACACCCAACGTCGACCATAGCTAGTCGGGCGGGCCCTACCACCGCGTTTGGTCGGGTGGTAGGGTGACAAGCCTATATACCAAGATTTGTGCTGCCGCAATGGATTGCAGCGTTCAAGTGGGTTCATTATCACCTAATTAGCGGTTGATGTGAGATAAATTATGGGTTTCCTAGTCTAGCTTTTTAACCCTGCTTTGATGGAGCGAAGACGTTTTATTAGCGATTGTGTTACCAAAGCAGCTGATGAGTGGGGCTATACAAGTATGAAGCAAGAACAACTAGATGTAGCAATAGCGTTTGTATACTATATAGCTAGATGGCTTGTAGGCCGCCGCTGCCATACAAGTACAGTACAGTGTGTACATGTGGTGGTAAACCACATCATTACCACGTAACCTAACACTAAATGTGTATATAGAACGCAATGATTTCACAACTAACAGTTCTGCACGAATCTTGAATATAGGCTTGTCACCCTACCACCCGCGGTGGTAGGGTCCGCCCGACTAGACCACAGCCACAGCCCCTTCCCGCTAGCGGTATTATAGGAAGCCCGGGATTACACAAAACACGTGTATCCCATCATGGCGACCGTGTACGACACACGCTTCAACAAAGAATTAATACTAATTGGGCTCACCTCTAGAACTCGCGTTGGATTTCTCGAACTATCTAGCTATTGATCAAGCTGCCGATCGCCCGCATGCAGCCTCAGTATCGCACGCGATAGCACTACACAACCAATTCTTATCACGCCCGTAACGTGAGCGGTAACGTTAGCGTGTACGGGACCGTAATAGCCCTGTTAAATGAATAACGCATCATTATTCATTTACTTGCACTGTTACGGGCCCGTATACGCTAACGTTACGCCAAAGTTGGGTACCGCTCACGAGCCTCACGTCACGGCGTTTCAAGAATTGGTTGTGTATCACGTGACTGCTAACCACGCCTCTTCATTACCCGTAAATGACATTTTTACGAATCTGAGCGCGATCTTCGACCAATCATTTTTAGGGCGCCCTTTTTATCTACTTACGAGCATCATGGGGAAATGGATTATTTCATTTCTAACCAAGTACCGATTTGAATTTAATTGCTGAATTATCAGAAACATACATGTACATGTACAGGTACATAAAATACGTTACAATTGATACGTTGAAATAATACTATTAATAAACATAGCAAATGGTGTGCGTTTTCCGTACTTCTTTCGCCACATAAATTCAATCAGGTAGGAAGGGAAAAGATCACTGCTTGTGCCGCGCATCCTCTTGTATTTGGCCTTCGCGTGTGCCCAGTAGACTCAATACTTCGGGTGTACGCTCCCGTTGTAGGATCTACAAAGTTTATAGTGTGGTTAACTGCCTGATGTACATATCCAATTCAAAGTTGCTCAACCCGCCATAGGATCGTAATTCGTCTGTGTGTAAGGTTGTTCCTGGCAGTACATGTGCACGAATAATGGGCAGCAGGGTGGCCGCTTGTCTATTTGGTACAACTACAAAGAACATTTTATCTGTTCCACGTTCAATGCCCCCCAGAACCCATGCACTTTCCTTCTCGGAACCTTCCCCGATTGTATTTCCTTATGCCAAACTTGGCTTCATCGATTTCTACCACATGTCCGGGGCCACCAAGCTGCTCTCCATTCGTGGACATGAACTCTGCACATCTCTGCAAAAGTTATACCAATCAATTACAGTTTTATTTGAGATCTCACACCACCGCACGACTGTATCTACAGGCATGTTTTCACTCCAGTAAAAGGTAAGCTCCAAAATATAAGCTCAAGTGGCTCCCAGAAAACCAAGAGTTAGCCCTAATTGATTTGGCTTTTCGGCAGTTATGAGTTGAGCATCTCCACCTGCAAAAGAGGACAAGTAACTCAGTAATAACATTCTCTCTGAGAAAGTTGGTGGTATGTAGGATTTGAAGGCAATTGATGGTGTAAAAAGCAAGGAAACAAAGTCTTATCATAAGGGAAAATGTAATAGTCCTATATTTAGCACACAAACAACACATGCATAGAAATGTGCTAAATATAGGACTATTACATTTTCCCTTCTGATAAGACCTTGTTTCCTTGCTTTTTACACCACCAATTGCCTTCAAATCCTATATAAATGGAAGCTAAACTACATGAATGCCGTTCCTCTGCCAAACTGAATATGCAGTTCAGTACGATACACAAGTTATTCTACTTCCTAAATTGAACGGTACCAAATAAACCTATTCTGAAGCCAACCTTCTACCCGTACGTACGTCTGATATCGAAGTCCGGACGCCATTTTTTTTTTTGTTCAGTACATCTGAAAAAAAACGTCACGGAGCCTGACCCCCCCCCCCCCCCCCTAACGTCACGATGACGTTATCTTTCGTTTCCCCTAAATAGAACAGGGGTGCCTTTTCATTATACTAGTATGGCCGCCTACACTTCAGGTCAAGATACACACACATGCACATAAACACACATACACACATGTTAAATGGCTCGTAAAATGGCGACTGAACTTGTTATGTTTCACCGGTCAGAGGTTGTCAAGGCTCGTTGCTAGGGAATGACGTTATCATTTCGAGTTGGATGCCTACTGCAATTTCAATGGCCGCACAAGGGTGCAAGCAATTATAGCAATATATTCTGTTCTTGATTAATTCAACTAACTAATAGTATGGCCTGGGCACGAAGCTGTTAAATGGCAGGCGACACATGGAAGCGCATGAAAGAGTTGCGAAAGCAACATCTCGCGCTCAGAGGACGTCTGTTTAGACGAAGGGAGGGTGACTGCGAGAATGGAACTGATTCTCATCACGAAACAGATATTGATCCGGGTCTTGAACGTAGCTTAATGGAACTGTTGCTGAACCCCTTAACTGAGTATCCTTTAACACCCGCCTATCTCTACGAAAAGCTTCCCCAAGCTCAGCAATCGTCCATACGTGAACTACTGGACAAATTTAGCTGCCAAGTCTTGATCGAGTTGAACCTGACGACTATGACCGTTACCTCATCAACTGACCGTCTTGTGGCCATTGCTGAAACCAGAGCAGACGACCCGCCCCCGAGCAAGCGACCAAAGACAGTGGACGAGGAAATAGAGTACCTTATAGTGGCGCCGTCCGTGCGGGAACTGGAGAACAAGAAGATGGGATCAGAAATATCCGAGTTGCTTGGAGCCAAGTCAGTTAAAGAACGCATGGTGCTCGAAAAATTTCAGTCTGTGGGAGGTTCCCAGCTAAGGGAGTTTTGTGAGCACAAGACCAAAGAAGACTGCAGAAAGGAACGTCAAGGCAACAGGGCATGCAACAAGCTGCACTTCAGAAAGATTATCCAGGGTCATACAGATGAGAACTTGGGAGACTGCTCATTCCTCAACACATGTTTTCACATGGACACGTGCAAATTTGTCCACTATGAGATAGAGACACATGTGGATGATGCACACAACACACACCGTTCAACAAAGGCACTCTCCTGTGGGGCACTCCAGGATCGTCCTAAGCTAACACAGCCCCAATGGGTTAATTGTGATATTAGGAGGTTTGATTGGTCAGTCTTAGGCAAATTTGCAGTTGTCATGGCAGACCCACCATGGGATATACATATGGAACTGCCATATGGTACAATGAGTGATGATGAGATGAGGCAGTTAAACATTCCTGCACTGCAAGACAGTGGTTACCTGTTCCTGTGGGTGACAGGCAGAGCCATGGAGCTGGGGAGGGAATGCCTCACCCTATGGGGGTACGAGAGAGTGGATGAGCTTGTTTGGGTCAAGACAAACCAGCTGCAGAGGTTGATCAGAACAGGACGTACAGGACACTGGATCAACCATGGCAAGGAACACTGCCTGGTGGGTATGAAGGGAGACTGCAGTGGCTTTAACCGTGGCATCAACTGTGATGTAATTGTGGCAGAGGTACGAGCCACCAGTCACAAACCAGATGAAATATACGGAGTGATAGAAAGGCTCTCTCCTGGCACTAGAAAAATTGAACTGTTTGGGAGGCAGCACAATTGCCAGCCAAACTGGGTTACCTTAGGAAATCAGCTGGAAGGGGTGCACCTAGTTGACCCTGAAGTGGCTGAGGCATTTTGGACACGTTATCCAACTGGACCTTAATTGTACACTTCATAATATACCATATGCACAATATTGGCAACTCTTTTTCTATTTGCTGAGTTTTGTCTCTAGTGTTGTATGGTTCTAAACACCATATGCATTACATCAATTCAGCTGCCTGAAAATAAATTAATTATAATTATTGTAGGCCTAACCTCTATTAATAAATTAGCTAGTGGGTGGGAGGGCAACATTTGGACCTCCACACTGTGAGCAAGTCTTTCAAAAGTTGATTTTAGGTGAGTATATAACATTGGTTTGGTGAATATCTCCCCCCACACCTTGTCACTAATTCAGACTAGTGCAATACTTAATGCAATGGATATTTTAAGCAACTCCAGCTGACAAATGACCCTCCCCACCTGCACAAAACCTGTGTTCAGGCATCACATCACATCAGGAACTGAGAAAAATATTAACAGACCAAATACATAACATACAGCATGGTAAACTGATACATGAAAAATTACAGGCCACTCCAGAAGTGTGCATAATGGGATAACAAAAACTCACAACCTTGTGTGGTTCACGTATGTAACTCCAGCCATGTTGTTCAGCTCCTTGCTGCACACCCACTTCCCTTCCATACAGCACATGCTCCAGGAAGCAAGCCAGCAATGTTGCCATGACGATGTTCATCACATGGATGGAGCGTTAAGTAAATAACCTTCTTCTCTCCCTTAGCCTCTTCCCCCTTGATGTTGGTCCACACACCACACGCCTTGACTGGATCATAGCACGCCCGGGCAGCCATTGTAAGGCCAACCTGGTCAGCTTCTTTTTCCATCTCATCAGAGTAGGGGTAAGTCAGAAGGACTTCTACTACTTTGTGCTGAAAAAGTCGAAGAGGCCGAAAAGAATTAATAGTTGACTCTGCTACTTCCCAGAACTCATTCAAGAAGTCAGTAAAGAAGTTGACAACAGCCCATTTACTGAGGTGTTCTGTCTTGTGGCCCAGTACGTAGTGGGCCACCTCATGGCCCAGCACAAAGGACAACTCCTCTGTGCTGCGACATGCATTCACCAGACCTGTGTAGACAATGATGTCCCCAGTGGGGAGGCTGTAGGCACTTATGAGGTCGGGATTGTCAAAGACGTGAACTTTGCAGCTCAGTCCTGCTAGGTCTGGGGACTGGTTGCTTGACAACAGTTGTGTTAGGGTGGTCTGCACCAGCTGGTGTGCCCCATGGCTCTCTGGGAGAAGAGCGCCATTTTTAGCCATCATCTGCAGTATGTTATCCCTCTCAGTGTTCACCATGGTGTCCACCTGCTCTCGCGTGAGGGCTATGAACCTCCTTCTCTTTGTGATGGGGGTCTCTTCTATATGCTCGTAGTAAGCCACACCCATCACCACTGACAACACGACCGAAACACCGTAAAATATCTTTCTCTTCGCTGACACCGACGACCACAACGCTCTCCTTTCTTCTGCGGGGAGCTTCCATATCTGAACGACCTTCTTTGAGAAAAGGGACACAGCCCTCGCTAGAGGCGTATTCAGCATTCGCAGTCCCCACACCAAGCCTTTCCATCCCGCGTACAAGATCGGAAGCTTCCAGACTATGTGCCGAGAGGGTGTTGTCGAAATGGAACGACACACAACCAGTAGCTGGGCCGGTGTCGTGGTAGCGATGGAGCGCTGCAGTGGGAATACTAGCGGCCCAAAGATGGTGCGATAGGCCCGAGGGAATGTTCTGGTCCGAACGTTTCTAGGAAGTGCCCGTAAAACTGCTCTACGGTAGAAATGTCTTTAATGGCGCTGCAATAAATGAAGACGACTCACCTTAGCGTAACAAGATACATCCTCCCAACCCATGCAGACTGGGAACGAGTCACTCGTTGGCACGTGGTTCGTACACGTGTATGTTGTAATACAGAAGTGCGTGAGAGAATGCTGGTCCTGTTCGAGACGCCCGCGGGATATGCTATCTTTAAGGTGAGCCCTTGCAGCCGCCAGTCCAAGTGCAATAGGACAAGGCATTTGGACATATCTTAGCTGCTGGACGAAGGAAAACTACAGCAAACGGATGACCTGTATCGAGACTTTGAGACACCTGAGGGTGCCAGCAAAGTGTAAGTTACCTTTGATACAGAAAGCTTTAGTAAGTAATTTTGTGCGTATTAGGGTAAAACTAAAACATTTCGCGAAGTTCTCGGACATGACAGAAGCATTGGCTGGTAAGCTAATATTACTGAACCCTGCTGGGAATTCCATTGTACCCACGTGACTTTAGCCGCCACTGCCGCCATCGAGGGAAAGATGAGCAAAAGTCTTAAAAAGATTTTGAGGAAGGTCTTTACTTCTGACGTGCAAGAGCAGTTGGCTGTAGCTGACTCCAAACTTGGAAGTGTTATAAAGGTAAGGCCGTGGAGGTTGTGTGCTTGCGGGTAACAAAACGTGTGGACGTCTCTAACGCACAGGACAAGCTTAGCATCAGCTGTTTGCACGGAGGCGCTGTTCCAGAACTAATGAGATGTCTTCGATCACAGATATCCAACCTCATAGCGGGTAAGAGAGAGCCTGACATTGTGTGTGGCTAGGGTCCTTTTATCATTCGTTTGCAGGTATGCCCGAATCTGAGCTGAACACCATGGCACTTGGCTTATCTCACAGGTTAGAAAGCTCTTTTTAGAGCACACTGTATTGCGTTTCTCACTGCAGCCTGTCCCGCTACAAGTTGAAGTTCAGTCCTGACAAAGTGGACACCATGATAGTGCAGGCTATATGTAAGTGTTTTGGAGGGGGAGTGGCTCCAACATATGCCACACCCACCCTTGTAGCATTGCTGGATGACCTGGACAAAGAGCTGAACAACTACAGCATGAGGTTGAGGGAGTGGTATGGTTGGCACTTCCCTGAGCTTGGAAAGATTGTTGTTGATAATCTGTTGTATGCAAGGACAGTCAAGACGATTGGTAAGCAGGGGCTACTGGTGTGATGCTTCAGCCATGGACCATGTGTAGTGGGCACTGCTTCACGTACAAAGGCTAGGCAGTGGGGTGGGGTGTTTCTTATCATCCCTTTTGGGTTAGTGTTAACTTCTTCACCCTCATGCAGGTGTTCGTGCAGACATTAGCAAAGCTGATTTAAGTTCTGTGCTCCCTGAAGATCTAGAGGAGGAGGTTAGGGGAGCGGCTGAAATCTCCATGGGAACAGAGGTTTCTGAAAATGACAAAGACAATGTTTTACAACTATGTGATCAGGTAAAGGGAGTGACTGTGTGGAGTTCATCATGTGTGGAAGAAAGCTAACTGGTCAAATATTCCAAACATCTCTATCAGGTTATTGAAATCTCCAAATATCGCAATGAGTTGTTTGAGTACCTTAAGAACAGAATGTCAGCCATTGCCCCGAATCTTACCATCATGGTGGGGGAGCTAGTTGGAGCACGTCTAATAGCACATGCAGGTGGGCACCATATAGAGTTATTGGCTGTTTCCTTGTGACTCATTTCTCCTTCCCTACAAGGCTCTCTTCTGAACCTTGCAAAGCATCCATCTTCCACTGTACAAATCCTTGGAGCAGAGAAGGCTCTGTTCAGGTAAAGTTTTGTTTTAAATACATTGGGACAGGCCCCACCCCCATCATTGCTGCACCATTAGAGCACTGAAGACAAAGCACGACACGCCCAAATATGGTCTGATATACCACGCTTCCCTGGTGGGGCAAACAGCTCCTAAGAACAAGGGAAAGATCTCTCGTATGCTCGCAGCCAAGGCTTCACTTTGTGCCCGAGTTGATGCGTTGGGTGAGGAGACAACTTCAGACATAGGGACTGAGAGTAAAGCCAAGATAGAGTCCAAGCTTCGCCAGTGTGAGGAGGGTCAACTGAAGCGCATTAGTGGTACAGGTAAGACGCAGGCCAGAACACAGAAGTATGAAGCAGCGAGGTAACACATGACGATAGGGAGGGTGCTACTGTTATACACTCCTTCTGTTTTGCTTAGCACACCTAAGGAGTATAATCCTTCATCTGATTTTACACTTGGCAAGAAGAGGAAACGAGAAGAAGAGGCTGATAATGTGGAGGTAGGTGAAACAGAAGGTTAGATATAACCCTAAGGTTGCAATTCTTGAAAGGCACTGGAAGAAAATGCTAAAAGATGCAAACAGGAAAAGGAAGGGAGCATTGCTGAGGTAAGAGGCAGTGATATTATTGCATTTGTTACTCCACAGCATCACAACAGACTAAGACACCAGAAGAGAAAAAGAAGAGAAAACCAGAAGTTGTTGCTGCCGAGGAATTTGTTACTGTAGAGGTCAATTGGTTGTTGTTGATCTGATGTTGTGTTTACTATTACAACACAACAGACCAAAACACCAGAAGAGAAAAAGAAAAAGAAGAAAAAGCAAGAAGAAGTTATTACTGCCCTAGAGGTAAATTAGTTGTTATTTATTTTGCCTTTGTTACCATAATTTTTTAACAGACCAAAACACCAGAAGAGAAGAAGAAGAAAAGAAAGACAGTGACACAAGATGTCTGACAATTTCAGCACGCATTGTTTATTGTTACAAATTCTGTGTATTTGTCTTGTAAACCAATATATTTGTCTTGTAAGATGTTACTAATGAAAGAATTCACATGTATGTGTTGCATGTATCCACTGGGATGGGCGAATCAATGACACTCGTCATTCCACATAAGATCGTCCCGGGCAGTCTGCAACTCCTCGATTTGTGATGTTGCTTAGTGAAATCGACTTCATCATTCATTGGTAAAGCTGCTTATACGGTGCGATGCTGTTTCCGTATATTTTTGTGTACACGAAGTGTCCACGGTTGCCAAGGTGACGATGCCAGACTCGAGATGGAGGACATTCGCACCAGGGGCCGGCGTAGACCTTCAACCGCATCCCAACTGACTCCTCCAAATCGCCATGTCATTCCTTCACCAGCACAGCTGTACGCATCAATTCAGAAGTTGGAGATATCTCAGGTCACCTTTACACAGAAAGAGCTGCGGACGCAAAACTTCACATCGTGGTTCAATGCTAATGACTGTGAAGCCCTACTCCGCCGTGGAAACACACTCATCATGAAAATTGTTCTTTCTTCAGCTCTTAGTGGTCGCTACACTATCTCTCTCTCCTTTGTACCGTCGTATCGTCCAAGAGATAGATTTGGACAATTCCGTGCAAAGGGAACAGCCAAACAAACCACAGACCTGTGGTTGAGTATCGACATTCCCGCAAACTTTCCTGTTGGAAAGTACAACCCGCACGTCTCCATTTTATCGGAAGAGAGCAATGATATCCTAACCCACTTCCACCCGAAGTTCATTATCGTACTCTTCAATCCGTGGAATACGGGTACGCCCCCACCCCACCCCCCTCACAGAAATGTATACTAGTTGTATTCACCAGGGGACGACGCCTACGTAGAGGATGCCGCTATCATTCAGGAGTCAATGACTGATGACGTGGGCACTATATGGAGGGGTACTCACCGACAGATGATTCCTCTACTTTGGGAATACGGGCAGGTATGTGTGAAGGGGGTGGGGCTACCGTTGACTCCTCCCGTGCGTAGTACGAGGAGAGCTGTCTGGAGGCTGCTTTGCTGCTACTGCAGTCCCTAACCGCTGACGAGTGTCGGTCGGCAGCCTCCGTAAGCAGAGCTATCATAGCTAAGGTGAACTGCCGTGACGGGACAGGGATGTTGCTGGGCTCGTTCGCGGGCAAACACGCGGGTGGAATGCATCCGTGCAGATGGAACGGTTCGGCGCCGATAATCCAACGCTTTTACAGAACAAGAGCTCCAGTCAGGTATGCTTAGTGTGGGTATAAAACAAGGGGCTAGGCTAAAGGACCCCCAAATCCCAGGTACGGTCAATGTTGGGTGTTTGCCGGCGTCGTGGTCACACTGCTAAGAGCGCTGGGCATCGCGTCTCGCTGTGTGACGTGCTATGAAGCAGCTCACCAGAGCAGCAGACTGATGCAGGTGGATCGCTACTTCACTGTGGACGGAGACCTTCTCCATGACGCTAACTCGGACACTGTATGGTAAGGGTTAAACTGATGTGCAGTATGGTAAGGGGTAAACTGATGTGTGGTATGGTAAGGGTTAAACTGATGTGCGGTATGGGGAGAGTTAAACTGATGTGCAGTATGGTAAGGGTAAATTGATATGTGGTATGGTAAGGGTTAAACTGTTTTGCAGTATGGTAAGGGTTAAACTGATGTGCGTATGGTAAGCCATATGGTAAGTGGGGTATACTGATGTGAGGTACTAGCATGGTAAGGGAAATGTTTAATTTAGTGGAACTACTGTAGGTTTTACCATGTTTGGACTGAGGCATGGATGAGGAGAGATGACCTTACCAAGGGATATGACGGCTGGCAAGTTTTGGATGCGTGCTCATCGGAGAAGCAAGGAGGTGTACATAGAGTTGGGCCATGTTCGGTGGCCGCCATTAAAGAAGGCTTGCTCGGCAAGCAGTGGCCTTATGATGGAGAGTTTGTGTTGTCTGAAATTAGCTCCGAGGTTCGCTATCACAGAGTGACACCCACTGCCGGTAACATCAAGAACTCAAAGAGTGCCCTGGTCCTCGTCCAGCGAGATCAAGTTGGTCTGAAGATCATCACGGCTACCTTGAAGAGAGGAACATCCGTTGATATTACAGCAAACTACCGGAGAGAACCGAGTGGTTCCGTGATGCCTGACAAGACCAAGGGTTGTACCTTTGAGCTACACACCAGTGATGAGGCCACTCTTGGAGACAACATCACTCTCAGCGTCAGAATCCAAAACAATGGTGCCTTGATGAGAACAGTGGATGGAAGGGTGGTGGGCAAAGCCGTATACTACACCGGCATGGCCGTCAAGAACTTCATGAGTATGGAGTTCGCTGGAGTCATAGCTCCTGGAAAAGGTTAGCAATATTACCATGTGTCGTGCATAACTTCTAGCCCCTCCCACATCACCCCTCCTCCCATATCACCTCCCATATCACCCCTCCTCCCATATCACCTCCCATATCACCCCTCCTCCCATATCACCTCCCATATCACTCTCCTCCCATATCAGACTCCATGGTAACGCTACCCATTGCAGCCAAGTCGTACATGAAAGTGTTGACCGAACAGTGCCTCCTTCAGTTTTTTTTGGTGGCAAAGGTGCGGGAAAGCAAACAGGTCCACCTGAAGCTGCACAACTTCCAGTTATGCCCGCCAAGCTTAGTCATCGAATGTCCCACTTCTGTTCATGAAGGAAGCACAGTGAAAGTGAAACTTAAATTCAAGAATGTACTTTTCGTTTCACTTTCCAGACTACTGTTCCTTGTGCAGGCGCAGGGACTATGCCCACAGAGAGAGCTTGTATACAGGTTTGTTGCATGGCCCCTCCCCCTATGTATTTTGAGCCACGCCTTCTCCTTTAGACGAATGGCCCTGCCTGGGGGTGTGGCCATGGTTGAATTTTCCATCAAAGCTCACAAAACAGGACGGTTTATATTTTTAGCTAGTATGAACTGTGACCAGCTCACTGATGTGCGGGGATGGGCTGAAATAGAAGTAGTTCCCTCAAAAGTGATTCCCTCGTGATGTTCAGTTCTTCTGTTTGTATGTCTCCATAATATGATGGTACATGTCATTACAACGTAACGGGTCTGGTGTGTACTGGCCAACTTGCTCAATATAATTTCTAAATAATATTATTAGTAACTCAAACAAACAGATAACCAGCCAATAATAGGCAATTTGAAAAGAAAAGAAAAAAAAAAACACCATCTCTACAACAGCTACATAAGATGTTCTCAATAGACGTCGTCAGGGACAACAGAGTCCTTCAGAGGGGGTGGGGCCGTCAATGCAGGGGTAGATGAGACAACAGACCCAGCAGTGAGGTATCCAGCCACACCCCCTACCCCTCCAGTGAGGTACCCAGCAACAGGGGCAGAAGATATGAACAGATCATGCTTTTGATCTCGGTACGCACTCCATACAGGCGACGCCTCCAGTAATTCACGAATCTGTGCAGCACCAGGTTAAATCAAAAAGGCATGCAAAGGACTGGGGACTTGCCTTCTCTCCATTGACCAGGTCTTTCTGCATGGCCTTCAGAGCCTCTGCTATCACTGCTTTGGTGGCAGATGGCTTCTCACATCCAGTGAGGCTGCTCTCCAGCAATGTCAGGAGGAAGGGAACAAGGTTAGCACTCACAGCTTGGACCACCAGCTCGGGGACACTCAGTTCAAACATCTTCTTGATTGATTCAGCAGCTGTGTGCACAATGTCAGGTCGTCTCTTCATGGCCACCATCATCGGAGCAACAGCCTCACAACGTGCCATGGACCTCACACAAACCTGCAATGTGGTTTAGAAGAAGTGCTCTGGATAATGACCACCACCACATCACCATCCCAGCATGGAAACAGGAACATCACACTTACATCACTCTCTGCCAACACCTGTACCACCAGCACACAGGCACGTGGTATGCTCTCATTCCCCGCCCTCATGCGTTCAAAGATACGTGGAATGTGTCCCAGTGGAGGGACCTGATCAGCAAGAGATGGCTGGGCCACAAAGAGACAACAAGTAGCATTGGTGACTGTCTCTAGAATTTGCCCCTGTGTGTGTGTGTGTGTGTGTGTGTGTGTGTGTGTGTGTGTGTGTGTGTGTGTGTGTGCGTGTGTGTGTGTGTGTGTGCGTGACCATGTGGAAGAACCAATGTAATACATATATACAGTTAGTCTCCTCTTACATCAGGTTCTGCTGACTGGATCAGTTGGATGAATTTCTCCAACAAGGCAATTAGGAATTCTTTTGGCTTCCTTAGCACCTGTGCAGAGAGAGAGAGAGAGAGAGAGAGAGAGAGAGAGAGAGAGAGAGAGAGAGAGAACAAAGCCAAAGACATGTGCTACTGATGTGTTCGTGATTACCAAAGTCTTACCCATGTCGGCTGATTGATGAACAGTCTTAGGAAGACTCCGCCCACAACAATCTCACCTTCCACCTGAGTGTAC
The DNA here is from genome assembly GCA_963681505.1 of Eunapius fragilis. NCBI lineage: Eukaryota > Metazoa > Porifera > Demospongiae > Spongillida > Spongillidae > Eunapius > Eunapius fragilis. The sequence goes on along the minus strand of OY811976.1, from coordinate 10,216,714 downwards.
ACAACCTCAAAGTCCTCTGGAAGCTAAGAGAGGCCATACAGGAGTCATGTCACATGCTAACAAGAGTCATGTCACATGCTAACAGGAGTCGTGTCACATGCTAGCAAGAGTCATGTCAGGAGTCATGTCACATGTTAACAGGAGTCATGTCACATGCTAACAGGAGTCATGTCACATGCTAACAGGAGTCATGTCAGGAGTCATGTCACATGCTAACAGGATGTCACATGCTAACAGGAGTCATGTCACATGCTAACAGAAGTCATGTCACATGCTAACAGGAGTCATGTCAGGAGTCATGTCACATGCTAACAGGAGTCATGTCAGGAGTCACGTCACATGCTAACAGGAGTCATGCCAACAATAATATGTTAGCAGTAGGCACACAACCAGTACCTTCCATTGGACTGTGGGATCACCCTTCTGGGTCATGAAAAACCTAACAAAACGATGTACCCACATAAGCATGTGCGTGCACATTAGGGGTGTGACGTACGTCTGAGCCATGTCCTTCACTGTTTTAGAGACCTTTGCACGTGACTCATCATTCCATATCAGCTCTGGGTTCTCCTGTTTGTCTAAGGGTGGGTGGAAATGATGTCAGCAGGGAGGAAGGAAGGATGGGGGAGGAGGGAAGGAAGGACAGGGGAGGAGGGCCATCTTACTGTCAAACATGTGGAGACTAGCCTCAGAGTTGTCTCTCATGGCGTCCATGAAGATGAGAGGAAGGAACTTGCACAGTACTATGCGTACCTTAGGACCCACTAGTTTGTCAGTGATCATCTTGGCCAGAAGTGATGCTGTCTGGTCTCTGACAGCAGGTAAGGTGGAGTTACAGAACAGGTTCAGCAGGTAGATCAGGGCACCTTCAGACAATGAAGCACAACATATCAAACACACACCCTTCATAAGGCCCAGCTCAAGGTACCTTTTTGAATGGCTTCTTTTACAATTTGTGTGTTTGAAGTTAGAGCCTGGAAGACCTCCAGAGCTAGCTCATGTGCTGTGTGTGTGTGAGCATGTGCAGGTGAGTGTACATTGGCCAGCCAATACATAGCTAATGGACACACCCACCCGCACAGACACACACACAACATATAATACCCACATGCTGGTAGCATATAGATGACCAACAGAAGGTACTGAAGTGTTCCAGCATCGGCAATGTTAGACACACAGGCCCTGTTGCCAGTCACTGATGACACAGCCTTCAGGGCCAGCAGTTGTAGCTTGCTAGCCCCCTCTGTGGCCAACAGGGAGAAGAGAAGCTTAAAGTGTCCCAAACACTGCACCTCCACGCCTGGGTTGTTGTGGATCACGTTGAAGAGAGCCTCTAGGGCCATCTCAGCCCGCGTCAGTCTGAGGGCAAGCTGTGCCTGCTTTGAGCCATCTGCCTCTGCAGCACTCATGGATTTGAGGGAGTATAGGTACTGGGGAGGAGGGAGGTAAGTGGACAGTGAAATGCTTATTCAACAGCATTCCAACACTTCGTAACACATCATGTACACACACCTACACACATGTAAACACACCTCCACACATGTACACACACCTACACACATGTACACCTACACACACATGCACTATTCTTCCCATCAACAACTATTAATGCTCTCCTCCTCCCCTCTCCATTATCTATAGTCCATAGCTGCACAGGTAAACGTTCCTATGGTTGCTCATACCACACCAAGACATTCACCTGAGCATTGGTGCCCATGAAGTCCAGCAGACAGGTAGCAAAGCCTTTGGCATCCTGTGGGTTAAAAATAAGACAAGCCGTAGTCATAGCAACAGGACCCACCTCCAGCACAAAGGTAGGCTGGTCATTGTAGACCCTGATGTACACCTCACCAACAACCAGCTCATCCCTAAGAGCATCAAAGACAAACTGCTCTCCAAAGGTGGGGTCACAGTCTCCCTGTTGATCAGAGAAGGAAAGGTATGACAGCACAACACTACTAGGTGAGGCCATATTGTCACTAGGGGCGGCCATAAGACATATTGTCACTAAGGGCGGCCATGTTGTCACTAGGGGCGGCCATATTGTCACTAAGGGCAGCCATATTTAACTAGGCTTTGACTAAGGACAACCAACTTGTAACTAGGGGTGGCCATAGCTCCTCTTACAGATCTCATGATGCTCTGCTGCTGTTCCTCAAGGTACTTGGTCAGCTCTGCACGGGTCCTGTTGTCCCACACCAAATATGGGTTCTCCGTATTTGAGTTGAGCACTTTCAAGACCTATAGAGATCCTACTGATTAACTGGACAAAGGTCTGGGGAGGAGTCCTACCTCACTGGTAGATGTTCTGGTGATCAGTTTGATCACATAAGGGGTGAGGAACGCTCGTAGGATGGTGTTGATCACATGATTTGCAGGTGTGATAGGGTCATCACCCACTGTAGCCCATCCCAAGGGAAAGGACATCCCATGTGAAATTGGTGAAATCCAGCTTAAGTGTATTCACAGCTATGTATTTTTAGTTCACGTGAGACCCCACTGACCTTTCAACCCAGCTAACTTTGCCACAGCAACAATGGTGACCTTAGCAAGAGAGTTAGAGACTTCCTGTGGAGGAGTGATGGAGGGAGGGAGTGGAGTAAGGGAGGAGTGATGGAGGGAGGGATGGAGTGATGGAGGGAGGATGGAGTGAGGGGAGTGATGCAGTGAGGAGAGGAGTGATGGAGGATGGAGTGAGGGGTGATGGAGGGAGTGATGGAGAGGTTAGTAATGCATGCAGACATAAACGACCGACCTGTTGGTGTGTGTCATCACTGGTCTCCACACCACTCTCTGCAAGTGTGTAGTCATATTTGAAAAGGAAGGGCATCAAATGGTAGAGCACACCAGCCTAGGAAGAAACAAGGCAGAGATATAAAAGGGACTGGAGACATGACATAAGTAGGCCACATGGTCACATGAGGGTCACATGGTCAGATCACAAGGGTCACATGGTCACATCATGAGGGTCACATGGTCACACAATGTGTTCATTACAGTTGCCTGTGTACACACACATATCTCTTTGCAATGCCCAGTCCCCAGACTCAAAAGTACCTTGAGAAGTCCTTCTTGGAGATGGGAGTCGGCTGCAAACATAGCCACACTCTGCACACCCACTGTGTTGAGTCTAGGCAGGTTCTGTGGGTACCAAATGTGACATCACACCACAAGACCACACCCTCACACCTCATAAGACCACACCCTCACAAGGCCACGCCCCACACCCTCACCTTGTAGTAGAGGGCCCTGCAAACATCCTTCACAATGCTGGGTATCTCCACAATGGCGGCCCTACATGCCTCAAATTGTGCAGACACTCTGTAGCACCGACAGATGTTGGTACACACCTGGACGGCCATTTCATCTGGTTTACTCGACAGAGACAGTACGTTGAGACAGCGAGTGAAGGCAGCTTGGAGAATCTACAGGACCATGTGGCCATGTGAGAGGGAGGGTACCATGTGAGGGGGAGAGGTGGGTCCACCCATACCAGGGGGGAGGGGTGGGTCCACCCGTACCAGGGGGGAGAGGTGGGTCCACCCGTACCAGGGGGGAGGGGTGGGTCCACCCGTACCAGGGGGGAGGGGTGGGTCCACCCGTACCAGGGGGGAGGGGTGGGTCCACCCGTACCAGGGGGGAGGGGTGGGTCCACCCGTACCAGGGGGGAGGGGTGGGTCCACCCGTACCAGGGGGGAGGGGTGGGTCCACCCGTACCAGGGGGGAGGGGTGGGTCCACCCATACCAGGGGGGAGGGGTGGGTCCACCCATACCAGGGGGGGAGGGGTGGGTCCACCCTTACCAGGGGGGAGGGGTGGGTCCACCCTTACCAGGGGGGGAGGGGTGGGTCCACCCTTACCAGGGGGGAGGGGTGGGTCCACCCTTACCAGGGGGGGAGGGGTGGGTCCACCCTTACCAGGGGGGAGGGGTGGGTCCACCCATACCAGGGGGGAGGGGTGGGTCCACCCATACCAGGGGGGAGAGGTGGGTCCACCCATACCTGGGGGGAGGGGTGGGTCCACCCATACCAGGGGGGAGGGGTGGGTCCACCCATACCAGGGGGGAGGGGTGGGTCCACCCATACCAGGGGGAGGGGTGGGTCCACCTATACCATGTTACCCAAGTGAACTCACAGGAATACCATTCTCCCTTCTCAGCTCTTCAGCGTTGAGAGCACTGTTATCCATTGTGTGGAAGGCAACTTCACTGGCCGCAGTGAGGACTGGGGCAGACTTGGAGAACAGGTCGCTGTCAGTCGTCTCTTTCTCTATGGTCTTGATGAGCATTGGGTAGCCCGCATATTTGTATGGCTTCAGAGCTATGGGGTTGTCAAGGATATGCGTATCTCAGCCACACCTGCTGACCACACCCACCTTCAGCACACCGGGTGAAGAGGATGGTCTGGGCCTTCAGCAGGAGTACCACACGAACTGGGTCTGCTCCCTTGCTGCGTTTGGCTGATCGGGAACACAGGAACTCGTATGCTTTGTTCACAGCATCAAAAATGGCCTACAAGGGGGGGGGGGGGGGGGGGGGGGGGGAGGGGGTCATTCTAATTAGTACACACCATCACTACAATGGGGAGAACACCCTAAGCAGGCATCACATCCCAGTGTCAATTCTTTAGCTGTGAATATTGCTATAATCAGCACAAACACAAATATTCATTTTTAAAAATGACTTCTTTTGATGTACATGTACATGTATGGATTTGTATCTGGTGCGTTTTCCTGGAAGCCAATTCTACTATCCCATCCCAACATGAACCACCCCCAGGGGGTCTCCCTCCTCCACCCCAAACGTACTGCTCCATCAGGGTTCTTATCAGGGTGGTACTTCTGTGCCAGTTTGAAGTATGCCTTTCTGACAACAGCCTCTTCATGACTAAGTTAGCAAAGCTCAGTACATAACCATAATCCCTAATTAGTGCACACTTACCCTCCAGTTCCAGAAGCCAAGCCAAGGGTCTCATAGGCCTGGTCTATGGACATCTCTGGACCCTTCTTCTCCACCTCTTTCTTCCATTCAATAAGCACATCTTTAAGAAGCTTAATCTATGTGTATGTGTGCGTGTGTGTGCATGTGTGTGCATACATGTGATGTCAACGATGAAGCTGGTAATTCACACCACCACCCACAGGTTCCTTGATGGGCCAGTCAGGATAGAGAGCTGTGTTACAGAGGTGGCGGAGGTAGTAGATGTTACAGAAGAGCTCATCCTCAAGCTGAGGGTACTGGATGACTGCCATGGAACAGTACTGGAAGGAAGGAGGGGGAGAGGGTGGGGGAGGAGAGGGGAGGAGAAGGGAGGGTGGGGAGGAGAGGGTGGGGAGGGGAGAGGAGGGTGGGGAGGAGAGGATGGGGAAGGGAGTATGGGGAAGGGGGTGGGAAGCGGAGGTGACAGTGAGTGGTGCTCTGTAATTGGAAGGTCACACATACCTGGTATGTTGCTCTAGTGTTGCTCTGGAGACGTGGAGAGAACTCTGCTATGTGTCCTGCAATCTTCTCAATCATAAGTCTTCTCATCTCTCCGCTCCATATGGCTTCAGGCGTATCATACTCACCCAGGAAGGTCTCTGAGAACTTCTGGGGCTCTGAATAGAACCATTAATAATCACTTGCACATAACTACAGCACAACAGGCAAATATTCACTATACAAGTCTACTCCTAGCTCCTCCCACTAGCTCCTCCCACTAGAGTATATGTTTTGGCTTACCATAGTTTTCCAAGAACCACACCATTGCCTCAGGCAGTATTGAGCCCAAAATGCTTCTCTGCATGATGTCTGAAGCTTGTTGCTAAGACAACCAATACACAGTCTAAGACCACACCTCCAAGGATCACATGACTACTCACATCATCGGCTCTGAAGGACTGCTTGATATGGGTGGCCTTGAGGAACTTGGCAATAGGCAGGACGTTGGAACCAGTGTACATCATTATGAAGAAGAAAACACCTGTGGTGAACAGCCTAGGGAGCTGCGGGTTGTCCTGGAAACACAAAGACAGCAGTAAATTAATGAAGATATGCAATGGTACATGGTAGGACATGTGTGTGTGTGCGTGCATGTGTGTATGTGTATGTGTATGTGTATGTGTGTGTATGTGTATGTGTATGTATGTGTGTATGTGTGTGTATGTGTGTGTATGTGTGTATGTGTATGTGTGTGTATGTGTGTGTATGTGTGTGTATGTGTGTGTATGTGTATGTGTGTGTGTGTGTGTGTGTCTGTACTCATAACAACTGCTCACCTCCATGATAATGGTGATCAGGGTGACAGCCTTTTCAACAAGCCTGGGGTCAAAGGTTAACAGGACGTTCACTATGTGTGGTAGTGTGTTGGGCTCAGAGAGCTGTCTACTGGCCCGAGGGAGGGGCCTCACTATGGCACCATCTGGTTCCCTGGTAGAGATGGGAGCAAAAATATTACACACACACCCAACACACACACCCAACATACACACTCCACACACACACACACACACACACACACACACACACACACACACACACACACACACACACACACACACACACACACACACACACACACCTTGTAGGATAAAACTGACAGATACGAATGAAGATATCCAGGATCAGAGCAGAAAGTTCTGACTCATTCAGAAGTGGGGTCCCAGTAGCCAGCAATGTCCACTTGAGTTGGGCAATTTGCTCCAATGGCCTCCACCCATCCATTCCCTGGGCCCAGCAACGTGTCTTCTGGTTGATAGTAGACTCCGCCCACAACTCCTTCATCTGTGTGGGAATACACATCTGTCAACCAGGTCCCCAGCCCCAGGTCCCCAGACCTCCTTGAAGCTGTAAGGCCCCTCCTTCTCCTTCTCCTTATTGCTGAAGTACCATTCCTTCTCTGTGTCCCGATGTGCATCTGGGGCAGCTTCAAGGACATTGGTCTGTGTGGGGATGTAAGCCCTGCTGGTGTGGAGGTGTGCCAGTGTGAGTGTGTCTATGAACACCTTGACACCCTGGGCATCAAGGAACAGCTTTGCATTGTGCTTATGGTACAAGAGCTTGTCTATGAAGAGGATAAGTCTGTCTCTCTCAGTCCTGTCTTGGCACTGATACACAAGGAACATAGAGAAGGTAACAGGTGGGTAACAGGCGGGTAAAGAGTGGGTAACAGGCGGGTAAAGGTCGGGTACCAGACTTCTTACCTGATCCAGTTTGTGCATCATGAATGGTGTGTCATTAAAAGGTCCAATCTCCTGGTAACATTGACCATAAACGATGGCCATGGCTTGGAGACACATGGCCTTCATTGAGGATTTGGGAGAGAGAAGGAATCGATGGTAGAGGTCACTGAAGAACTCTTGCCTACAGTTATAGAGAAGTGTACCAGGGTGACACAAGTATGTGTGTGTGTGTGTGTGTGTGTGTGGTGCATACTGGCAGGGTTTCGTCAAGGGGAAGGGGTCACTCCCCCTAATCACATCTAAAAATTATGTTTTGTACCCCCCCCCCCCCCCCTTTGAGGTTTTTTCTTAATGAAACCGTGATTGATATGTGAAGTACGGACATCCATGCCTATGTGTGTGTGCATGTGTGTGTATGTGGGTGTGCATGTGTGTGTGCATGTGTGTATGTGGTGTGCATGTGTGTATGTGTATATGGGTGTGCATGTGTGTATGTATATGTGGGTGTGCATGTGTGTATGTGTATGTGGGTGTGCATGTGTGTGTGCATGTGTGTGTGCATGTGTGTATGTGGGTGTGTATGTGGGTGTATGTGTGTGCATGTGGGTGTGCATGTGGTGTGTATGTGTATGTGTGTGCATGTGTGTATGTGTGTGTATGTATGTGGGTGTGCATGTGTGTATGTGTGTGTATGTGGGTGTGTGTGTACGTGTGTGGGTGTGCATGTGTGTATGTGTGTGTGTATGTGTGTGTATGTGCATGTGTATGTGTGTGTGCATGTGTGTATGTGTGTGTGTGTGTTTGCACATGTGTGTATGTGTATGTGTATGTGGGTGTGTGTATGTGGGTGTGCATGTGTGTATGTGTGTATGTGTGTGTACGTGGGTGTGTATGTGTGTATGTGGGTGTGTATGTGTGTATGTGGGTGTGTGTATGTGTGTGTGTATGTGGGTGGGTGTGTATGTGTGTGTATGTGGGTGTGTGTATGTGGGTGTGCATGTGTGTATGTGGGTGTGCATGTGTGTATGTGGGTGTGTGTATGTGTGTGTATGTGGGTGTGTGTGTATGTGTGCATGTGTGTATGTGGGTGGGATTGTGTGTATGTGGGTGTGTGTGTAGGTATGTGTGTATGTGGGGGGTGTGTATGTGGGTGTGCGTGTATGTGGGTGTGTGTGCATGTAGCTTAACGGTTTGACAAATTTCGTTGCAGTTCCTCCCTCCTCCAGAAGAAGCCTCAGGTAGTAATCACCTAAGGGTTAAAAAGGGAAAACCATCACCAGAGGGTCCATTTGGAGAAGACCCATCTCTCTTGACAACACCAACTACAATTGTTTGCAATTAGGGGGTAGTGGTGGGCTATAATTAGAATTGGGATAAAGGGTAGTGGTGAGCTATAATTAAGAGTTGGGTGGTGGGGAGGAGGTGGGGGAGGGGTAGTGGTGAGCTATAATTAAGAGGGGTGGTGGGAAGGAGGTGGGGGAGGGGTAGTGGTGAGCTATAATTAGAGTTGGGCAGAGGGGGAGTGAACATAACACACAGTGACACTGTCACATTTAAAGAATACAGACCTATCTTTATCTCATCAGCAAGGCTTTCATATCGAACTTCAAATTCAACATAGTTCCACGAAATGACAGTGTTGGCACTTAGGTCCTGTTAGCCAAGCATATTAATAATTAGAGACAGCGCATCATCATTACATCATTAGAACTAGTTATTAAACCATTAATAGCCAGTTATCAAAGATGGTTATAAAGTTGACATGTCCAACAAAAGAAATAGTTAATAATCCTATCCAATAATTTGCAAGCCCTATATAAAGCCCACCTTGTCCACATTAAAGGATCTGATCTCATTTTCCAAAGCCTCTCTCAATTCCTCCCTGGTCTGTAAAGTGAGCACATTATCATGTGTGGGCGGACATGTGTGGGCGGACATGTGTGGATGTGAGTGTATGCACAAGGCACACACACAATCACACACTCACTCACACACACCAAACACACTCAAACAAACACACACAGCGCACACTAACAAACCTTGAAGTTCCAGATCAGAGATGCAGTGGCGTGATCCTCCATAAACCTGTAACAACATCAGTTAATCAGTGTAGCCATGGTGACAGTCCCCTCCCCCTCACTTGTAGTAAAAGAGAGGCCAGTTTTTCTCCACTCTGACAACCTGTCTCCTCTTTCTTAGGGTTATGGGCAGCTGGTTCTGCTGTTGCTGCTGCTTGGAGCGTAGCTTAGACCTCCAGTGTAGCAGGGTGGACTCCACTGTACTAATGCGTTTGTTGGAGATGTTCTGGAGCCATTGGAGAGTCCATTAAGGTCTGGACATCCTAGGTCTGGGGACCTACCATCCCTAGGTCTGGGGACCTACCATCCCTAGGTCTGGGGATCTACCATCCCTAGGTCTGGGGACCTACCATCCTTAGGTCTGGGGAAATACCATCCCAAGGTCTAGGGACATACCATCCCAAGATCTGGGGACCTACCATCCCAAGGTCTGGGGACCCTACCATCACCAAGGCCTGGGGACCCATCCTACCTGAACCAGCTTGACATTGTCACGGGTGTGCATACGGTCAGCCTCTGTTTCAGGGACCTGAGGGGGTGGGTGAACGGTGACCCCTAGCCAGTTACAAGATGAACACAGACCTTGTCCTCACTATCAAGGTACTGCACCAGCCCAAGTGGCTACAGAGAGGAGGCATGTGGTGATGGTGTGTGGTGATGGTGTGTGGTGAGTGTAGTGATGTGTGTGGTGTGTGTAGTGATGTGTGTGGTGTGTGTAGTGATGGTGTGTGGTGTGTGGTGATGTGTGTGGTATGTTGTGATGTGTGTAGTGATGGTGTGTGGTGTGTGTGTGGTGTGTGTAGTGATGTGTGTGGTGATGTGTGTAGTGATGGTGTGTGGTGTGTGTGTGGTGTGTGTAGTGATGTGTGTGGTGATGTGTGTAGTGATGGTGTGTGGTGTGTGTGTGGTGTGTGTAGTGATGTGTGTGGTGATGTGTGTAGTGATGGTGTGTGGTGTGTGTGTGGTGTGTGTAGTGATGTGTGTGGTGATGTGTGTAGTGATGGTGTGTGGTGTGTAGTGATGGTGTGTGGTGATGGTGTTGCAATCACTACACACACCACATTACTTCTCAGGCTAACTAACCAAAACTCTCCCAAGCAGTGCTATGGCTGTGGGGTTACCTGTGTACCACAACCCCACAAGGTGTCTGCTCAGCTGCCTGTGGAGGAAGCATTATAGAGAGGCGGGGCCTGCAGAGGCCACACCCACCTCAGGGTCAGGAGTCTGTTATCAGTGCTCACAATGTACAGAGCGTTGTGGAGGTGTCTGGGTAATGCTCCCTCAGAGAGGGCCAGCTGCTGCATCTTTGAGGCCATCTCCTCTGTTCCCTCCTGCAACGCAAAGGGTTAAACCATAGACCACACCCTCCTTAACCCACCCACCCACCTCAATGATGCTCTTCATCAGCAGACCAGCTGCCTTCACGATGGCCAGGGATGGATGCTGGGCCAGGGGGTGTGGTCATACCCAGGCACACTCACCACAAGGACTGTACCTGAAACAGCTTGAACAAGTGTCTGCCCAGCTCAGTCAGGAGCTTCAGAACTGTTTCAAATAGATCTGCAGGTGTAGTCTCGCTGAAACACACAAAGTAAATAGTTTCAGTTACACCTCAGCCCCAGGCCTTCCTTCCCCCCAAAGTTACCAATATGGTGGGCACAGAGCAAAAGTGAAGAAATCAAGTAGTGCACTGATCACCAGAGCTCCTGTTCCCCGTTGCTAGGTAACAGAAAAAGGTCACATGAACTAGTCGTAGGATAACTGTTCAAACATTACAATATGTTCCTTCAAAGTGTCAAGCAGGCTCTGCACAAATTTAGCAGAGAACAGGAGGGAAGCCTTGTTCTGCTGCTCAAAGCGCAGGTCATAGTTGTCATGCATGGGCTGCATCAGAGCACACAGAAAGTCTGCACATGAAAAGGTCACCCCATCATCCCCCCTCTTCAGAGCCTTCAGCACTTTGAAGCCCATGCTGTCTTTGAAACTGAAAGTCAGGCAAGCAGCAATGATGTCACATGCAATGGTGACCTAAGACATACTTGGGCAGAGTGGTGAACGCCTCAAAGCCAGCCTTGGAAGCCACCAGACGTCTGAGGGCATGGAACTGAGCCTCCAGCTCCTCGTTGGAAATGATGGACTGCTCCCCTTCCTTTGCAAGGAGCGTCTGCAGGGCAGTGTGGATGAGTCGCTCCTTGTTCTCTGCAAACAGCCTCTAGGGGTGGGAGGGGGAGGGGCAATATTAACCACACCCTACAGGCCACACCCTACTGCCTCACATCCTGGGTAACAGCATAGTTCAGACCATTGTAGCTGACGTTTGCATTAAACCGAGCCACTGACTCTGAAAATGTCACACCTGGTAGAAAGTGGTACATTTCAATGTGTGGTATACCACCTCTTCCCCTCCCCCAATGTACCCCACCCCCTCCCCCAATGTACTCCACCCCCTCCCCCAATGTACCCCACCTCCTCCCCCAATGTACCCACCCCCTCCCCCAATGTACCCCACCCCCTCCCCCAATGTACCCCACCCCCTCCCCCAATGTACCCCTCCCCCTCCCCCAATGTACCCCACCCCCTCCCCCAATGTACCCCACCTCCTCCCCCAATGTACCCCACCTCCTCCCCCAATGTACCCCACCCCCTCCCCCAATGTACCCCTCCCCCTCCCCCAATGTACCCCACCCCCTCCCCCAATGTACCCCACCCTCACCAGGCGGAGGATTGATGATGTAGCGAAGATACTGGCTCTCCACCTCCTCTTCCACAGGTGCCCCCAAAGGACCCAACCTCATCCCTGTCTTGGTCCTCTGCATCTTCACACACACATCTCTGTTCCCTGAAGCCCTCACTCCATCCAGAATGGTACAAAGAAGTGCATCCCTGTGGCACACATGAACACATATGTAAGCATGTACACATATGTAAGCATGTACACACATGTAAGCATGTACACATATGTAAGCATGTACACATATGTAAGCATGTACACATATGTAAGCATGTACACATATGTAAGCATGTACACACATGTAAGCATGTACACATATGTAAGCATGTACACACATGTAAGCATGTACACACATGTAAGCATGTACACACATGTAAGCATGTACACATATGTAAGCATGTACACACATGTAAGCATGTACACACATGTAAGCATGTACACACATGTAAGCATGTACACATATGTAAGCATGTACACACATGTAAGCATGTACACATATGTAAGCATGTACACACATGTAAGCATGTACACATATGTAAGCATGTACACACATGTAAGCGTGTACACACATGTAAGCATGTACACACATGTAAGCGTGTATGTATACATACACACCACGAATGTTACATACATGTACACACATGTAAGCGTGTATGCATACATACACACGTATGTTACATACATGTACACACACTCACTCACATGTATGCAAAACCCCACCCACACAATCCCCAGACCACCTGCACCCCCACACACCAGTCCCTAGACCCACCTGTGCCCACATGCACACCAGTCCCCAGACCCACCTGTGCCCACATACACACCAGTCCCCAGACCCTCCAGTGTCAACATACACACCAGTCCCCAGACCCACCTGTGCCCACATACACACCAGTCCCCAGACACACCAGTCCCCAGACCCTCCTGTGCCCACATACACCAGTCCCCAGACCCTCCTGTGCCCACATACACCAGTCCCCAGACCCTCCTGTGCCCGCATACACCAGTCCCCAGACCCTCCTGTGCCCACATACACCACAGCCCCAGACCCACCTGTGCCCACATACACCAGTCCCCAGACCCACCTGTGCCCACATACACCACACATAAGTCCCCAGACCCACCTGTCTGTACAAGTATACTTCCTGTACTTCCCATTGGTGTATTCAATGCAGAACAGCTGTGGGTCTTCAGGGTACCTCACCAGTGTGTACACCTCTGCCAGTGGGCGCACAGTGACCACACTGTATGTGGCTGGATCTCTTTCCACTATGCAACTCTCAGACAGTGCCATGATCCTAACTGCTGGCTCCTGAAGTGGAGAGGAGAAGTAAGGACTGGGGAGGAGGGATAGGTAGACACAAGAGGTGTGTGTGTGTGGGGGGGATGGGTGCTAGTCTCGTACCCAGACCCAATTTCCACCACAGCAGCAGATAGATTACATCACATCACGACTACATTGCAGTGGGCTGGTCTGACCAGTCATTTTACAGATTGCAGCAATGTCATAATTAACCTCAGGAACAGGACCGTTTGACTTGCATAACACAGTTGCTGTACGATTGTGGCAAGCAAAGACAACGGATTATCTGACAATCGAGTTTAAAGACTGCAATGATGCTGCCATAGTTTAAACATTTTGTGGAAGCTCAGGTAAGCATGTGGTTTGTTTTGGAGCTAGTTGCCCTTCTCACGTGATGCTGGCTATTGCATTGAGAGCTCAGTAAAAAAACGTCAAGCCTTGTCATCCATTCCCTTCAGAATGACTTTGGTTAGGTACATTTCACCAGACCCACTTTCTGTTTAACAGTGATGTAATCCTCCGCTGCTATGGAAACTGGCTCTGGAAACCACAACTACACGTGTGTCTTACTGCATGTCTTGGTGTGTACTTGAGTACTTTAAACTCGGACAGAGATATGACACACTCATCCTCACTACAGAACACATGAAGGGAGGTGAATGTACAGGTGTGAACATGAACTGACAAGTACCTGAATTTGCCTAGTCGTTTAGCCTGGTAGTCCTGCAAACTGATTGGTTCTTTACGAATGCTGAACACACACACACACACACACACACACACACACACACACACACACACACACACACAGTGGTAAAGTCAGATGTCCCTCCATCTTACATAAACAGACACATGATAATACTTACACAACATCAAAGCCTATGTTGTCCTTAGCATGGGACTGTATTTGCTTCATCAGCTCTTCTCGCTGGTCACATATGAACATGTGCTAGGGCAGCAGTGGAGGTGATGGGGAGGGTGGAGGTGATGGGAGGGTGGAGGTGATGGGGAGGGTGGAGGTGATGGTGAAAGGTGGAGGTGATGGGGAGAGGTGGAGGTGATGGGGAGAGGTGGAGGTGATGGGAAGAGGTGGAGGTGATGTGGAGATGGGAGATTCTATCATCAGAACAGCCCTACAAATGCAGCACTTACCAGTCTTCCAAATCCCCCAGAAGCCAGAATAAATCCACTTGCATTATCAGCCACCTGTAGCACAATGTTCATTGCTACCTGGTCCCCAGATATTCCCACACCATACCCTAGTCATGAACTCAATGTCTTTGAAGTCATATTCTGCAATGCTTCCCCCAGTGCTGTTTACCTGTGCCAGGGAATGCTTGCGAACCTGAGGGAAGGGGAAGAGGGAGGGTGATGGAGGGAGGGTGATGGAGGCAGGGTGGTGGTGGGAGAGTGACGGAAGGAGGCAGGGTGGTGGAGGGAGAGTGATGGAAGGAGGGAGGATCAAACAAACTGCAACAACATGACAGTGCACAAACATGCACATACCACCAGATCAACCCTTGCTTTGGTCTCTGGCCAGCCATACTTGAATGCAGGATACACCTATACAGTTGTGAGGGGAGGGGGAAAGAGGAGACAACGAGAAGAGGGGAAAGGGGAGAAGTGAGGCTGGTTCATTGGCAAATACACAGCAAGCAGCCATTACCTTAGTAGACTTAGATTTGCTTCCATCTTCAGCAAACAGTGGGCTGAATCGCTAGATACCATCACCAACAGAGCATCATTTATATGAACAATGCATGCATCTCCACACACACACACACACACACACACACACACACACACACACACACACAGCAGCCCACACTCCACGCACCAGTGCTTCCGTAAGAATCTCAAGCCTGTATTCACTGGAGAACGTCAGCTTGTCATTTTTCTTGGCTGCAATTGCGCACACCACTAAAAGGCACTCGGCTCTTTACACGACCAACGTACCCTTCCGTGTGTTGATGGTGAATTCATTACTCGACTTCGTGCTTGGCACGACACTCACTATCTCGTTATAAGGCCACTGCACGACAAGGAAACAGGAAAGCTGGTATCTGCTAACAGTGGGTTTCAACTTGCCTCATTAGTGGACTCATGTGAATTGGGGTTATAGGTAGCGATTGCTGTTGTTCCGATGGAAACCACCCGCTTGTATCTGCGGCGAGTGGCATCAGCGCAGACAAACGTACGGCATAGCTGGTAACGTACTTGCCCTTCCACGAGTGTTTTGTGCAGTAAAACCTCGCTATCTCCTCGTTACCCGACCCGCCCGACATTATTGCGGGCCCTTGATGCCTTTGAATGGTCAGGCGGAGGTCGCGTGCGTATTACGTAAAAACCAATTTTTTTTTTTTGGATATGTTGTCTTGGTAACTGTTTCGCAAGAATGAACAAGGTATTAACAACTA
The DNA here is from genome assembly GCA_963681505.1 of Eunapius fragilis. Classification (NCBI taxonomy): domain Eukaryota; kingdom Metazoa; phylum Porifera; class Demospongiae; order Spongillida; family Spongillidae; genus Eunapius; species Eunapius fragilis. Next base: position 10,201,028 of record OY811976.1, on the reverse strand, counting down.
CACAATGTACTCATGTCCTTGTAATTGCATTTGCGGTTTCAAACACTACATCTATATAGGCTAGATTGTCTTCAGATCCGCGTTCAATGAGAAGAATTATAGCTGAGGACCCGGAATGGTTGGCCCTTCGTGCGAAATATTTAACACAAGTCCATTTGCTATTTTTACACGTATGCAGGAACCTGGAGACAGTACCCCCCCTTGTGGACACGTGCGTTAAACACATTGCCGACAACTTCCATGGTGCATATGCTTTTTTCTGATTGCCTACAACTCTAAGCTTGCATTTCCTCAGTGCATCCAATCCTTGAAGAACTCCAGCCTAAACATAAGATAATGGTTTTAGAGAGACTGCCTCCGTCTGTTCCGCTGAAGTACGCGCTCAACACTATTACTGCTATCTTATTGCTTTCTTCTCCAGAATAACAAGTCTCCTTGTTTCTGATGAAGGCTACTGGAGGAAATGCTGCAACGCACGGTGGAGTAACTGTGACGTCAGCAGGTATGACAGGTGTTGGAAAAGAATGTTTTTTGAGAAGAATGCACAGGAAGCCATAGAGAAATTTGTGCCCGACCAAACTGACGTCACTGAGGTAAAAAGGGGAGGGGCTGCAAATGGAGGGGTCATTTCTCATTTCTGTAGTTGGAAGAGCTATTGAGAATTTCAAGCCCTTTTATCAAGTGCTTGGATATTCAGCAACTACTGCCTCCCCCTGGTGATAAGGCAATCAGCCATACTGAAGAAGAAGAAGAGAGGTATGTCTCCTCCTTCCCATCCCCGAATGTGCAGTTGACTAAATGCCACACACCTAATAGGAGTGAGGATACCCCGCTCAAACCATGCAATGATCACATAAACGTTGGTGTTCTCTTCCAAACACTCAAGAATTTGGAGGAACTCGGACTAACTTATGGGTGTGTTGCAGCCATTTTTAGTTCCCTCTGTAGTGACAGCCTATGTACATGTTAAGCGTCAAGAGCTGTGGTATGAACTTTGACTGGGGCCTCTTCGAGTTCACCAAATTAGACTGTGCAAGGCTCTCCAAAGCGATTGGTTCGTCTCGCACGCTACAGGTCCTACATGTGACCTGTAGTAAGATGGCTGATGAAAGGGGGCGGGTACTTGCCTCCCACATCCTGGACCATCCATCTCTGCGGGAGTTGGGTGAGCTGAAAAGATTATTCATTTTTAGCTGTATTCTTAATAATGTCTTCAGACCTCTCACATAACAAACTTGGTGATGGCATGGGCCGTGCAATGGGCAAACTACTGAGTGGACGCACTGTTCTGACATCCCTGGACTTGAGCGATAACCTCATTGGCAGTACAGGAGGAGCGTCTATCGGACACGCCCTGCAAACCAATACTGTTCTCAAACATTTAAACTTGCGACTTAACAAGTGAGATTTCCTACTATCCACTTCACCCACAGCTTACACGCACACACACACACACACACACACAGGCTTGGAGATGATGGAGCACAGCCAATTTTTAAAGCACTAATGAAGAACTTGGCACTTCAGTCTCTAAACATTAGCAGCAACAGTATAGGGGAGATGACCACTCCAACAATAGCTGAAGTAAACTCCATTCCTCTTTACAGGTGTAACAATTACTGGCTACCAATCTTACATCCCACCACAGATGCTGATGGCGAACAAGACCCTTACATCGTTAAGTATTGCCTGCAATACCCTGGGGGAGGTATGTATGATCCCCATCCACGTGTGTGAATGGATTCCTGTGCACACACACCACCCTTCACATCCCCACGTAACAAGAAGCCTCCCACACATCTCCCTTACAGGCTAGTGGACAAGCTATTCAGGAAGGGATGGAGGAGAACACAGTACTCATTTCCTTTGACCTTCGCTTGACAGACATCAGCCAACAGAGCGAGTACTGTATCAATCAGTTTATAAAAACCAATCAAGACCACTTGAAGGTTAACTCCAAACTCACATCCAATTCAGACAAGCCAAAAAGATGAGACAGACATTGTGGTTGCACACTGACATCTGTACAATATATTACAAAAGCAAGGACATTTCCACTGGGGTTCAAAAACCATGCATCTTAATCTGGTCTTTATTTGCCAACCCGACGTTAGTGAGGAATTCACAGATGTGATTTCTTTGGTCTCCCTGCAGTTGGATAACCTCCCCGTACTCAGGATGGTCCACTACTGTTCCGTTGCAAGCGAACTCCTTCTTAAAAGCCTTTACCAGCTTCTTCTTGTCATAGTCCTCTGAGATGCCTTGCACTGTAGTTAGCGTTTTGCGGCCATTGCGCTGTTGAATCCTGATGTGTATAAAGCCTTCATGAGCCCCGCCACCCTTTTGCGGCTCAGCGAAGGGGTCTATAAATAGAATAACGATGCTAAATGAACACATGCGCAGGCTTCAGAGCCGAAAAAGCATATCAGAATACATACTCACCGCTTTTGTTCAGGTTTAGTATCTGAACATGGCCTTCGCTACTTTCCTGAGCTTCAGTACCTTCTTCTGATTCGTCGAAAGGGTCTGTATACCAACAAACGGTTCGATACGTCTGTAGGTGAGTATAACTTCTTAAAATCACTCACCGTTCTTTTCCTCTGCCAAGTCCGACATACGCAAAGTAACTAATATACAAGTACGAACCTAGCAGGTATTCAAACTCGGGCTGTTGTGCAATAATGCTCAAGTCACGAGGGTGCCACGTGCGTAAGGCTGCTCCTCGGGTTACGAATAAACAAAAAATGTCTCAAACCATAGTAACGGTATATACTACATTCCCAATGCAAATTGTAACGCCTTTCCCATAGGTTACTACTACACCAGTAAGTAGCCAGCCCCCTGTCTTTCCAGTCGCGGCCATTATCTGCGTTGTGATTGCCGGAGTTGTCGTCATAGTTATTCTTTCACTCGTTCTTCGAAAGTGCTTCATAGTGAGCCCAACCTATCATCCGCCATTTGCGTTAACATTTACTGCTAACTAATGGCTTCAGCTGCGTGGAGTGAACAGCCCTAAATGCAACTTGAACTGGTGTGTCTGTGACACTTATGACTGCTCGTGTTGTAGAGTCTTTGCCGAGCGCTTGGACTGTAGGACACCTGACTGCAAGGCCTATCTCGACTACGTGTGCCCAACCAAACAAGTATGCTTCAATTGTTTTTTCTCCCAGTACATGTCTCAGTCTCATATTTGATATATTTGCAAGCAATGTACTCTGATGTGTGGGCAGCTATGGAGCTGCTATTACTGTTACATCTTTGCGGACTATTGTAAAACATTGGACATCTGCCCGGACAGTATGAATCTTCAAGTAAGAGCCTGTCTACTTTAAACTACGTCTCGCCACTAATTTGACTCCTCTCACCTACACACACACAGTGTCCGGATTGTACCTGCCCGGGCTGCGGCTGTCACTGCGCGTTGCGGATGCCTGAGTGCTCACACGTATCGTGTTTATGTTTTGAATGTGGAAGGCCCGAGGGCTAAAAATGGTTCCTTCCATGTTTTATAGCCGTGTTTGACATGTTGCGTTGCGTATTCTTCACTATAACACACCTCACTAGATAGTTGCTCGAGTAGAAGGGTATCTGTGCTATTAGTGATGATTTTTAGCCGAAGAAGTAAGTGCTGGAGGCTCCAAAGAGCTGTGGTGACCCTAAGTAACAAGTTTTAAAATTGTACGTGCATCTAATAGCATTCAAAGGCTTACAAATACGTCTCGCCAGTCGTGCCTTAGTCTCCAAAAAATCCAGCACCACATGGTGGCTCCCATGACCTTAGACGCCAACACGTAGCCTCTAGAGGCCGGAGGTAGGATCTGACGCATCCTTGTTGGTTGGTATCTCGATGTCACGTGATTCTTAATTATAATTAATGGTTAGGGTTGGTTAATATAACTGAGGCATACACGAAAGTGGCCGAAGCTCTTGTACGTTGTGTTCTTTGGATAGTTCTTTGGCTAGTTTGCGCTCTCCGTGGGTTTCAGGAGCACTGAGAGGGCGTGGCCTGTCCTCACTTTTATCGTCCAAACCCAGGGCGACGCCCAACTTGGCAGCAGAGCGTGCCTTTACGACTGCCCTCATTCTCTCTGTGACGGAAATGGGCAAAGAGACTCGAGTCTGCTGAACATTCGCTTTGTACTGGCAGTATTCCATGGACGTATGAAGGGCGTGTTTCCTGAGGTCTGCGTTATGTCGCATCAGACTGTCCATCCTGTCGCGATACCTCGTATCCACTAACTGTACCTGCTCTGAGAAATTCTGCTCCAAATCTGTGAGCTTTTTGCGCTGAAATGAAAGAGACAAGTATGAACGTATATGATGGAGGAGCGCTGCATACCGTATCAAGCAGTTCTGCTTCTGTGCTAAGTTGCTCAGATGTGAGAGAAGTCATAGCCTCTTTTAGCCTTGTCACTTCTTTTTCAAGAGCCTAGCAGATATGGTCGTTTGTGTGCAGTGCTATTTGTAACCATACCTCCTTATACAAATTTGCTTCTGTTAGTTTGTCCTGCAGTTCAGCAGCGTCTGCAAACTGTGACAGCAAAACCTGCGGGGAAAGAATTTGTGTTTCATTTCAATTTGGTGGTGGTTTTTTCAGCCCACACATTCAGTTCCTGCTTATTTGTTTCCATCAGAGCCTCTCGCTGGAGGACATGTTCCTTCTCCAACTTAGTAACCACTGCAATCAGCTGTTGGTCAGCTTTGTCCCTCATCTGCTTCTCCAACTGCTTAAGCGCTTCGTTGTGTGCCTCCTGTAAGATAGTCTGTGTAGATGTGTGCGTGTAGGTGTGTGCCATGTGGTGGTGTGTGTATGTGTGTTGTAGGTGGATATAAGGCCAGCAATATGTTGCCTGCAAATGTAAACTGAACTTTAAGTTGTGACCCTCGTTTATTAGTGAAAATGTGTGTGTATGTGTGTATGTGTATGTGTGTGTATGTGTGTGTATGTGTGTGTATGTGTATGTGTGTGTGTGTGTGTGGTCTCAGGATGTTTGTTGTGTGCCTCTTCCCATGGCTTCACCTTAGTTTCTGCTACCCTATGGTCAGCCTCCTCCTTCAGTTCAGTCTGTTAGGAAAGTGATACAAAATTGTAGGCCAAGCCAACCATTTAACCCTCCACTGACTACATTTAATCCTTTGCTGACCACACCCCTCATTGCTGACAATGCATCCTTTATTTAACCCCTTGCTGACCACGCATCCTTTTATTTAACCCCTTGTCGACCACGCATCCTTTATTTAACCCCTTGCTGATCATGCATCCTTTATTTAACCCCTTGCTGATCATGCATCCTTCATAAGTTAGCACCTACCTTAGTCGTTTCCAACAAATCTCTGAGGAAGTCAAGTTCACCTGTCAGACTACCTAGAATGTGGCACAAAATGCTCAAAGTGCTATGAACAGGAGACAGCAACCAACCTCGGTGTAATGATTCACTATGTTTCAGCTCTTCAAGCTGTTAGAAGAGAGGGAATAGATCCACCCACATACTGAAACCCCCTAACCTCCATGGCATGCTGCTCCCTCAGGGCTTGTAGTTCAGAGAGGTGAGAATTCTTGAGGCAGCTGTGACAGTGCAATGTGACAGCTAGGACTGACATACAAATGTTCCACTACATTACAATGCAGTGGTACAAGGGACTACGACAACAGACAAATGTAATCACATTGACAAAGATACATTGGACAGGATTTTTTTTTTTAAAGTCAATTTTTATATTGTTTGAAAAATGGCACAACCATTTATACTAGAAAACATGTTATTAAACCTAAATCCAAGGATGACCTGTTTTCTTTTTAACAGGTGTTAATAAACCACAGCAATAACGTTGGCATGCTGTACCAATGCCCTCCTCAGTACTCTTAATTAATTATTAATTGCTGTGTGGCCATCTAAAGCAGTGTTATGAGCCACTCCAGGAACCAAACTACTTTCTAGTGTGATGTCTCACTAGCAGTCTCATTTTAAGCAACATATGCAATCAGTTTCATGTTGTATTTGTGTGTTAATGAGTTAATGAGATGGACACTTAAATGTAATCAATTGGAAATAGTCCCTCCCCCTCCTCCCCCTCCCCCTCCCCAAGTTACCTCACTTGTCCCTCATGGAAATCATTAATAACAGCTCTCTCCTTTTGGAATGTGGCTTCCAACTGCAGGGTGATGTTTCAATAAAATATCGTGGAAGGGGAATCCCCTAACCTCCTTCATAGCCACCTCCCACTGCTCCTTCTGCTGGTCCAATTTGAGGCTCATTTCAGAGAGCTCACTCTGAAGGGTGGCTTGTTGCTTTATGCTGACGGACAAATACATCATGACAAAGTACTCATAAAAAGTGTGTGTCTTTTTTACCTTTCTTCTGAAACTTTTCCATCCACTGCTGGTGCTTTCTGGATTGGGCTGGGCACCTGTGCTTCCACAGCAGGCTTTTGGGTCACATCTACTTTCTTTGTGGTCTGTTTGGGATGTGTGCAGTGTATCAGTGTCATCATAAGAAGTGTTATGTAAAGGTCTAACTTGACCACAGGTGTTCGTGCCAAAGAAAACGTCTGTGTTTATTTCCATGTGTACATTTTGAGGGGTGCGTGACAGCGTGTACCCAGGCATCTTGGTCATTACAGAGGGGTGCTGTAGGGGAAGGGAGTGGAGGGAGGCATGTATTCTGGAGGCAGTGGCAGATCCTCACTGGCGAGTATGATACGGGTCTTCTGCCCTTTAACCGCTGCGTGCTATGTGTGACGTTGGTGAAAGACAAGTCATACATGTCAATTGTATACTACCGTGAGCTCGGCTGTCGCTTGGAAACCCCTGATTGCAGTCTACAAACAAAGGGGGCGGGACACGTTACACTTTTACTTGTACACATGCAAGCACTTACGTCGTCTGTAAGAGGTCACGTCCAGCCAAAGGCGAGGCAGGAGCGGTACTGTAAGAAGAGGAGGCAGTGTTCAAATCAAAGATTAATTCATCCAAGTCAAACCTCGGTCGTTTGCTGACACCTTCAGAGATGCGCAATGTTTGACCTTGCGGGATTCCTTCCACGCAAAGAGCGGAGTATGACTTGCTGTTACCAGCGGCGCACACGTCACGGCTGCACATTAATGACCGTTGGACCGCGTTAACATGATGTGCGATTTTCTGTTGCGCATCCATAATTAGAGCAGTGTTCTTAGCTTTAAGTGCTAAAAAAATGTTACGATAATTGGTCGCGTTTTGAGGACGGAGAGGAGGAAGGTTGTGACAGGCGGCAGGATCGGGTCTTGGATCTGCTTACGTCAATAAAGCTATCGCCAGCGTGTATGGCGGGCGTAGGAGGGGAGGAGGTGATGTGGTGGGCGGAGTTGTGTGCCAATTGTGAGCGTGGATGTGATTCACAGCCAGGACTTTCACAAGAAGACTCCGGATCCATTCCGCCCCAGACCCCACCTGTCGTTGACGGGTCACTCGTGTCTTTTGGGACCGAGCAGAATGGTACTGTCAACGTGCACTTGCCCCGTAGTCTTCAGAATGACGTTGATCCAAAGGAATCTCTCACGTCTCTTAGTACGTTCTAATATCTATCCTTCGTGTCTGTATCGGCATTGCAGTAGTTTGCATGTCTGATGGTTTACTTGCTTCGTTAGGACACATAACGTCAGTCGCAGCTATGCACGTGATGCCTGATTACGACACGCTGTACCAGATGTTACAGGAGGTGAGGAGGCGAGGGTGGGAGGAGCCATACCTTTAACCCCTATCATCCTGCCACCACCAGAGAGAGAGGAACCTCGACCTAGCCGCACGGCTGGGACAAGCATTGCTACAGCGGAATGAGATGTTGGAGGCCGACCTGAGTGCAGCAGTGGACGTTAGGCAGAGGCATGAGCATCAGGTGAGGACAGGAGGCCTTCCTGGGGGGGGGGGGGGGGGGGTGCAGGAGGCCTTACTGGGGGACAAGAGGCCTTACTGGGGGAACAGGAGGGACCGAAGGTCTTACTGGGGGGATAGGAGAAACCGAAGGTCTTACTGGGGGAACAGAAGGCCTTACTGGGGGAACAGGAGGCCTTACTGGGGGGACAGGAGGCCTTACTGGGGGGACAGGAGGGACTGAAGGTCTTACTGGGGGAACAGAAGGCCTTACTGGGGGGACAGGAGGCCTTACTGGGGGGACAGGAGGGACCTAAGGTCTTACTGGGGGAACAGAAGGCCTTACTGGGGGGACAGGAGGCCTTACTGGGGGGACAGGAGGGACCTAAGGTCTTACTGGGGGAACAGAAGGCCTTACTGGGGGGACAGGAGGCCTTACTGGGGGGACAGGAGGGACCTAAGGTCTTACCGGGGATACAGGAGGGACCAAAAGCCTTACTGGGGGGACAGGAGGGACCGAAGGTCTTACTGTGGGAACAGAAGGCCTTACTGGGGGGACAGAAGGCCTTACTGGGAGGGCAGAAGGCCTTACTGGGGGGACAGGAGGCCTTACTGGGGGGACAGAAGGCCTTACTGGGGGGACAGAAGGCCTTACTGGGAGGGCAGAAGGCCTTACTGGGGGGACAGAAGACCTTACTGGGGGGACAGAAGGCCTTACTGGGGGGACAGAAGGCCTTAGTATTACTATTTCATGTTCACAGATAGCTCAACTCAAGCATGACCTGGTTAAGAAGGAAGCCTTAGTGCAGCTGTATCTAGAAGATGTCAATGAACGAGAGAACCAGCTAAGAGCAGGGGATGGAGAGGGGTAAGGGATGGAGAGGGGTAAGGGATGGAGAGGGGTAAGGGATGGAGAGGGGTAAGGGATGGAGAGGGGTAAGGGATGGAGAGGGGTAAGGGATGGAGAGGGGTAAGGGATGGAGAGGGGTAAGGGATGGAGAGGGGTAAGGGATGGAGAGGGGTAAGGGATGGAGAGGGGTAAGGGTTTGTCTATGTTGGGCCATAATTACACACTTGTGCAGTGAGCCAGGCTGGGTGAAGGAGCTGGCAGAGGAGTGTCATCAACTCAGAGAATCAAATGAACTGCTCCATATGGAAGTGAGTTTAATACCCTTGAGAGTATGGTAAATGTTGTTGCCATTATAGACAGAGAAGTTGAGAAAAGAGACGCAAGACATAGAACTGAAGGAGAAAGATTTGCTTCAACTGTGTCTGGAACAATTAGGTGTGTTCAGCAGCCTTCCTTCTTACCTTTCTCCTCATTGCTTACACTTCTCTCCCTCCCTCTCCCTCCCTCCCTCCCCCTCCCTCCCTTCCCCTCTTACTCTACCCTCCCCTTCTTTCAATCTCCTTAGCTATTACCAAGCAAAACTTAGGTGAACTCAGACATGAAGTAGAAGGAAGGTCTGCTGAAAACCACCGTCTTCATCTTCAGTTAGATGAACGTTCTCTTCAGCGACATCAGGACCAGGCAAAGTTGGATGAGGTGAGCAGTCTGTCTCCTTTGGTGTACTTTATGCTAATAGTATGTGACCAGCTTCTTTCTGAGAATGAGGATTTGAAGGAAAAGCTGACGGTGCTTGAAGCCACGCACAGCTCAGCCACCTGCGATATGGATGACCTCCAGCAGAGGTATGAACAGTGTGTAGCCTTACTGCAGGAGAAGCACTCTGAAATTCAAAGTCTGAAGGAGATGTCCGGCTACAGGAGGTATGCAAGGCATTTGGTCTAAGTCTCTCCTTTTGACCTCAGTTCTTTCTAAAAGTGCACCTTCAGAGTCGGCTGAAGGATCAGAGTCATTCCTTGGAGCTGTTGAGGTAACTAAAGGCTTTGTGACCAAAAATCTCACCATTTGGTACCCACAGCATGAGTCCATTGTGCATGAGATTGAAGAGGCATTGAGGAAGGAAATCGTTGCGGCTAGCATGCTATCAGAGAGACCAAGGTGAGAGCATGTGCCTCCTCCCCCCTCCTCCCAGTCCATACACCCCTCCCCTCCCCCTCCCCTCCCCCTCCCCCTCCCCTCCCCCTCCCCCTCCCCTCCCCCTCCCCCTCCCCTCCCCCTCCCCTCCCCCTCCCTCCCCCCCCTTCCCCTCCCCTCCCCTCCCCTCCCCCTCCCCTCCCCCTCCCCTCCCCTCCCCTCCCCTCCCCACCCTGATCTGTGCAGGTCTCCCAATCATTATGCTCAGCAACGCACTATGGTCGTCATGGAAACTGTGCGAGCTGCTACTATGGCAACTGCTAAACGTCGCGAGCGTCTGAAGCATGAACAGGGGCAAGGTGATAAGGTGGATGTGCCCTCTGGTCCCCAGGACTGCAAAGGAACGTCAGAGCTAGACCTCCCTTCCCTTGTTGAAAACAACACAGGGCTCATGACCCCTTCTGCTAAGGGGTTTTCCCCACTTTCTCGTGGCAAATTTTCAAATGGCAAATATCAGAAATCTTTTACTCCTAAGAACTCCTCCTCCCCAGTCCCATCAAAAGGCAGTGCCCAGTCCATGCAGGGCGGTCACCACGCCCATTCCTACTTCTCTCCAGAGAAGCTTCAGATAGTGAAGCCATTGGAAGGCTCTGTGACCCTTCTCAGATGGAAGCTACTGGCCTCCCCTCAGCTGGGCGGGGCTAAGGCTTATTTCTCTGCTGCCTCGCCCCCAGGGGTTCACGTGAAGGGCTGGTCTGTGGCAGGAATCATTGACAACAGCTCATCACCAGATGCCCCTACACCCAGCCATGTCCCGTCATCAGGACAGAAGCATGGCAGTGTTGGGTTTGCTGATCTGAGCAGTTTGGAAGCTTCTGATCTGATGACATCATCGCACACTGTTGTACCACCATCGGCAACTCCCAAGATGGCTTCCTCCATAACTCACCACTGGCTGAGGACTGGTGCTGTCAACAGCTCTATTGAAGTGTGCAGTACAAATGACTCTGGCTTAATGCATGCATCCTTCAGTTCTGTCACAGATGTAATGTAACCTATTTCATTTGGCTATTTTTGTAAGCAGCTTTAGCTAAAACAGCACACAATGAACAAACACAAGAGAGCAGAGCTGTGCTAAAGTTTGTGCTGTCTCTACTCCCTAGCCTGTTCAGTACAAGTCTCTACCCCCCAGCCTGTTCAGTACAAGTCTAGCTTCCTCTTCAAGTTGTTCTGTTTCCACTTAGGCAAAGCTCGGTACTCATGAATGGTGATGCCAAACGTACTCTTGAAATCTGCTTCATTGAGATGGTACTGGCAAAGCATGTGGTGTGATTAAGTAATAGTCTATCTTGTACACAAATGTCCCACCTCTTTGACAGTAGGGTCAACACCTGAAGGGACTTTCCCTCCTTTGAGGTCATCATATTTGTACTTAGTATTCTTATCATATTTGTTCAGCTCCTAATGTAGGTGGAGGGGGGGGGGGAGGGGGGGGGAGGGGGAGGAGGTCATATTTGTAGCTCCAATGCAGTCGGGGAGAGAGGTGGGAAAGAAAGGGTTAACTATAAATTGTTGCTTACACTCTGTCCACTAGTGACTCCACTGTTGACAAGCTTAGTGTAGTCAGCATAGCTGGGAATGGTTGACCACAGATCAGAGTTCCAACCAAAGAAATGGCAGGTGAATGTTGAGGGTTCAAATCCTTGCTGTACTTGAAGCAGAAGTGTGGAGTCCAGCTGTCTGCCTGAAGGGTCTCTCTCTATGTACTTGACTGCTACCTCCAGAGCATCTCTTTGCTCGCTCTGAAGAGAATCTTTTCCAATCCAAACAAACACTTGGTCGTAGGTGTCGAGAATCATTACATCATCAGAGATGAGGTCCTACGAAGGGTTAAAAAAGCGTCAACTTTAATTGCCTAAATTATAGGTCATGCCTCACATACTTCTTGGCTGAAGTCAAATATCTCTTCCACAATGAACTTGCCACTTGCACTGGAGCACTGGAACAAGCGAGCAGGATGGGCTGGCACGTTGGACACACCCAGTGGTGTCGTTGGGTATTCAGACTTCCCTCCAAGAGCCTTCCAGAAATTTGAAGGCTCCTGCCCTTCATGCAGATTGATGGTTTCACGTCCTGGGGACACGGCTGTTGACACATAGTTAGCCATGAGCCTAGCATCTCCACTGCACACCTGAACAGGGGGTCACCAGGTCACATGACTGCAATGATGATGTCACAATCTCACCTTGCCATACCAGATGAATGTTTGTGACTGGCACTCCAACACATAGCAGTCATTGGAGTTAAGGGAAGAAGCCTTTTCAGGAACCTGAATGGCTCTCAGGTTGTAGTCATTTGTACCATGAACTTGGAATAAACTAATGCTGTCTGCTTCATACGTTTTCTTTCCAAGCCTTCCCTTGTGGCCAGCAGCACTACCCTTGGAGTGGATGATCATCTTTCCCTTGAAGATGAGCATGAAGTGGTCTGGCTCCTTATTTTGCACAACCCGTATCAACACTGCTGCTCCTTTCAGTTTCTTGTTCAGGTCAACTGTGTGCAAAGCTGCAGCGGCCTTTGCAGCAGGAGAAGAAGTCTGGGGAGGAGTTAAACATCACCAACAAATCTTTACAGACACGTAACAGACATGTAACAGACCTGTCCCAGCCAGAAGTAAATGATGTGTCGCTCAGTGTCAGTGTTGTATGTGTAATGGATGACGTAGGTGTCTTCAGCAAAGAAGTGGCCATACATCTGTGGGTCCACTGGAACCATCTCAGACTTCTCAGCAAACCAAATTTCAACCTTTCCTGTTCCTCCATCGACTAACTTCTGTGACTCCCTGGTCCCTCTCTGAAGGATTCTTGACACATCAAACTTTGTAGGAAGACCTAATAACATGCACCCTTATGTCACATGACCAGCTACACACGGTACACCCATATGTCACATGACCAGCTACACACTGTACACCCTTATGTCACATGACCAGCTACCCTTACATTACACACTTACTGCTGCCAATAGAATTCCTGGGCTTAGCAACAACTGGAGCTGGTACCTCTTCCTTGTTTACCCAATCACTGAAATTCTGTTTGAAGGTGAAGTGTTCAGCTCCCTCTAGCACAGATGTCACTATGGTCCAGCTAGGGTAACCTTTGGTCTGTATGAAGTCCTGTGACAGAGGTTTGTAAGGACACTGAATACTAATTGATACAGTTATGTACCAGTGCTGTTTTGAAGGCTGCTTTCCGTTCCTGATGGGAGGAGCCCTTTCCAAGCCATACATATATAGCAGTGGACCCTGTGTCAACAACATAGCTGCTCTGTGGTGGGGAGGATAGAGGGAGGGAGGGAGGAGGGAGGGAGGAGGGAGGGAGGGAGGGAGGAGGGAGGGAGGAGGGAGGGAGGAGGGAGGGAGGAGGGAGGAGAGAGGAGGGAGGGAGGAGGGAGGGAGGGATGGAGGAGGGAGGGAGGAGGGAGGGAGGGATGGAGGAGGGAGGGAGGAGGGAGGGATGGAGGAGGGAGGAGGGAGGGAGGAAGGGAGGGAAGTTAGTCTTTCCAATTGAGGTTCGTCTTTCATTGTACCTTGCTGTTTAATAGTTCACGTTTCAGTGGGTATGACCCCACCTCATCAATCTGCACATCTCCTGACACATCCGTAACCTTGTATAGCTTCACCAGCTCCTTGGCCTTCTTCTCATAGGTGAGGTCATCCACCTCCTTCTGAATGTCTCTGGGAGTACCCTCTGCAGTTGCATTCATCTGCTTAATAAAATCAGCAGGCATAGACTTCTCCTCTGTATGGTGCAATGATGGATAGCAGCACGTGGCTGAGACAGCAACTACTTACCAATGATCTCGATCTTAGCCCCTCCCCTCTCTTCATCCCTGAGTCTCATGGCGGCATCTAACGCTTTCATCTTCTCCACGTGGGTGGAACCCGAGCCATTCCAAACGTAAATGGTAAGTCCGAAGTCAATGATGAACACGTCACCACTGTTCATTGAAAACCATGAGAGCTTTGTCTGAAATTAAAAACGAAAAGTTTAGTACACGCCTACCGAATGAGGGGGCGGGTATTTCTATTTTTTTTTTCATATTTGTCCGCCCCTCTCCGGACACTTACGGGGACCACACGAATGTTTCTCCGCCCCTTCACGTGAAATAGACGCGGGTTGTAAACGTCTTTTTCTACATGCTTCATTCCACTGCTTGATTCCTGCTCCACGTACCTGCAAAGCCATAAAGAAATTAAAAAAATACGCCCATTGTTTCGTCACGCACTCACGTAACGCCCGTAATGAAGTAGGAAAGGAACTGCTTCGACTCATGTTCCTGCACCTCTCTGTACTGCACCGCCGACCCGCCGAGAGAGTGGTCCAACTCGACACATTTATATGCAGCCACTCCCCCTTCGTCCAGGGCGACATTTTTCCCCAACCAAAAGTGAATGTTAAATTTCATATCCTTTTGTGTCTATAACGAAATACGGATAGTAGGACTTATAGTTTCTGCTGATAGCTTCACTCGCAGGTATACTCGGCTTCATGCAAAAACATATCTCCCCTATGACGCCCCGCCCATTGAGCAATGTGTGACCAGCTTACGTTCAGAACGATGTAGGCGTCGCCTATGTTGAACTTTCCATACAGCCTAGCTTCCAAAGGCTTCACCTTCATTTTCTGTAGAACGCAATTTAAGTGTTTTCTGCTGGCAGAGTTCACACGAACTTTTACCTCGATATGCCATATCTCCAAACCAGGCTTCTTGCCCGCGGTTTTGAACACAGGGTCTACAGTGATGGGTGCTGCCATATCGCGAACGTTACACAATAAGTAGATACGCCCACTTTTCTGATTGGTGTAAATGCACTTTTAAACATAATGAATACATGATCCTATTCAAACTTCAACTTTAACAATGTGTGTGTGTTGTGTGTGTGTGTGTGTGTGTGTGTGTGTGTGTGTGTGTGTGTGTGTGTGCATGATATCATAGTTCAGATATCTGGTTGTCCTCTTGTTCTTCAGTACTGCTCTCTGGAAGTGGGGGGAGTTTCCCCAGCTGGGACTTGCTCGTATGCATGGACGACTTCCTTTCAAGTGATTGGGTTGCCAGTGCCACAGTGGCAGTAGTAGGCGTGGCTGTGGTAGGCGGGGCACCGCTGGAGGTAAGCCTCCCTCCCTTGCCCAAGCGGTCACAGAGAAGGGCCACGTTCCTCTTCAACTTCTGGACATCGGGCAGCTCCAGTGCAACAGCTCCTGTGCCCCAACCACCCCCACCTCCCCACACATCACACATGTCTACAGCCATGGGAAGCACCAACCTGACTGGTCCTTTGGAGTCTTGGCTAAGGTGGTGTGCAGGAGGTGTGCCACAGCTGCGTGTGTCTGCTCCTCCCATCCCTGGTGGGGATGGTGAGGGTGTTAGTGTGGGTGTGGCTGCACGTCCCACCACATACCTGCTCACAGTCGTGCATCACTAGAGGGTTAAGAACAGCCTCCAAAGTCATGCATTCCTCAGGGCTCATGACGACTGACAGCCTAAAAGGAACAATTATGCACAACTTCAACTGGACCAATGCACTCACCTCATCACCATGACGATAACCTTTGTGGCACAAGCTAATTCATTACTGCAATGCTCCAGGTCACTTTGAAACATCTCATATTTATCTGCCAAAGCCATGATCTGTGGTGGATAGTGGTAGGAGAGGAGGTGTGGTGTGGATAGTGGTAGGGGGTGTGGTGTGGATAGTGAAGGTGTGTGTAGGCAAGACCCTTCCTGCAGAGGGGAGAGTCTCACCTGCATGAAGGTTCCCTCCAGAAGGGTGTCCAAATGTGCTAGTCCAACTGGTGTCTTGTCTTTAAACCTGGTCAGTAGCCTCTTCTGAATGGCTCTGAACTGCTGTGCATGTCTCTTCAGAAGCTCCCTGCACTGCTCCATACTTACACGTAGCTACACACGCAAGACAATGACCAGAGCTGACCCTGTCAGTGATGCATTCAGACATACCTTGTAATGATTATCAATAATTTCAAAGTATTCATTGAGTGGAGGTTTATCGTTGTAACGTGCACAAAAAGGAGGTGCCCTATCCTTCCAGCGGGTGCCCAGTCTGCTCAACAGTTCATCCATGAAGGGGGCCAGGGCAGGGAAGCTATCAGACTGAAGACGATAGCGCTCTGGTCAGGGGAGCATACATGTTGTCAAGGTAACAGGCACACCCCCACCCCTTACAGGCCTACCTGAAGACTTGGAGGACACAATGGTCACCTCAGGTCCAGCTAGCAGCTTAAAGCCCATAGCATTGGGTGGAGCCATACCCTCTGATGGATGGGTTAGGACCAGTTCAGGGAACAGGTCTGACAGGTTCACTGATGGACAGTTGGTATCCACGGTGATCTAGAATGATGCAACATTGCCCTTGAATTGATGCACAACTCAGGAGTAGTAGCCTCGTCCCCAGGCCTAAATACATGCCAACTAGTCCCCAGGCCTAACCTTGTATTCAGCTGCCTTCAGTGGCTGACATGGTGTACAGAAGAGAGAGAGAGGAAGGGAAGTATGGTGCTCAGTGGATCTATGTAGTCCTACAAGGACATGAGAGATCATCCCATGTGTGTGGGTGTGGTGTGGGTGTGGTGTACCGTGGTTCATGTAGGAAGCAGTGATGGTGAGGGTTCTGTGCACTGGGAGGAGGACAGGGACACACACCACTGTGATGGTGACGGTCACCTCATCTGGTGGGCACAAGAGAGCAGTACAGACTTGAAGGAGGGGTCAGGGGGAGGAGCTTACCAACTGTTTCCCAGTGGAAGTGGGTGGGGTGGGCAGTAATTGGAAGGAAGGAAGTGAAGTAGACGCTCACATCTCTAGCACATGTGGTCCCCCTGCTCTTAAGGAACAGCTGTGAGATGGGGAGAGAGATATCATAGAGCCCCTCCCACACATATGAGAAGGACAAACCTTCAAGTCCAGACACTTGCGCAAACCTTCGTCTTCTTGTTCATTCTGGTTATTTGCATGTATACATATGACATCATATGATGTCATGTGATGCACATACCTCAAGAAGGCGAGGTGAACTAAGCTCCAGAGTGATGAGCAAACCATCCTCTTCTGCACGGCCATGTTCTGATGGCACCATAGTCATGATGGAGTAATGGTTGAACACACAAGCTAACCTTTCTGCGCGTCTTTGATGGCTTGTTGCAATACCTTCATCTCTTTATCTGCCTCCTGTACAGACGACCCTCCCTCAGTCCTCCTCCCCAGCATTCGCTCAGTCCTCCTCCCCATCCCTTCCTCACTCCTCCCCATCCCTTCCTCACTCCTCCCCATCCCTCCTCACTCCTCCCCAGCCCTTCCTCACTCCTCCTTACGTCATAGTTCAGCTCCCTACTGCTGTTGGCCAACGTTGCCACAAAGAGTGTAGGGTCTGTACCGAGGTAGCCACAACTCAGATGACCAAGCTCATCTAAGCAGACAATCGCTCCTCGTAACTGCCTAATTACAGAGCAGGATGATTGCATTAGGACTCCACATACCTCCTCCCTGGCTAGGGTTATCTTGGAAAACTACCCCTATCCGCTCACTTGACTTCTTTTTATTTTATCATCAATTCCCTTATAAATGAAGCACTTCCGTCTTCTCTATTTAGGGTTATCTCCATCATACATGGACCACAAACTCACTGGAGGTGGGCAACAGATAGAGCTGTGGGGGAGTGTTCCACGTGAGCAGCCCACATCAGCTGGGTGTCCCTGAACACCAACAGCTGATTGGTATGTGTGGCCACCATGTACTGGACACCTGTATTCTCTTCATCTGTATGCAACGTGCACCTCAACACATAGGGAGGCGTGGCTAGGGCGTGGCTAACCAGTTTGGGATGGCACCAGGCCATATGCACACACACAGCTGGGATTGAAGTCGAGCTTTTTTGCAAATCGAAGTACCCCACTTTCCTTGAAACAGAACAACGTCCTCTCACCTGAGAGTGGAATTGTATCATGTAGGTATGTGTGTGTGTGTGTGTGTGTTGTGTGTGTGTGTGTATGTATGTATGTATGTACGTACGTACGTACGTATGTACGTACGTACGTATGTATGTATGTATGTATGTGTGTATGTATGTATGTATGTGTGTGTGTATGTATGTATGTGTGTGTGTGTATGTATGTATGTATGTATGTATGTAGGTATGTATGTATGTATGTATGTATGTATGTATGTATGTGTGTGTATGTATGTATGTGTGTGTATGTATGTATGTGTGTGTGTGTATGTATGTATGTATGTATGTATGTATGTATGTATGTATGTATGTATGTATGTATGTATGTATGTATGTATGTGCACGTGTACATGTTTGGGAGTGTGTGTGTGCATATGTGGTTGCAGTGAGGCAGTAAGGGTATGCTTTGTGTTAGTAGCTGAGGCCATGATCATTCTGTACCTAACACAAGGATATGTGATGTTCCCTTTGCTGTGCTTCTAACAGCCAGGTCAACACAGTGTTCTCCGAGGTTAACTGCAAAATCAGGCTGAGGAGGGGGAGGAGGAGGAGGGAGAGGAGGAGGAGAGGAGGAGGAGGGAGAGGAGGAGGAGGGAGAGGAGGAGGAGGGAGAGGAGGAGGAGGGAGAGGAGGAGGAGGGAGAGGAGGAGGAGGGAGAGGAGGAGGAGGGAGAGGAGGAGGAGGGAGAGGAGGAGGAGGGAGAGGAGGAGGAGGGAGAGGAGGAGGAGGGAGAGGAGGAGGAGGGAGAGGAGGAGGAGGGAGAGATATACCCATGCATGACAGTAACAAGATGTTGTAATAGCAAAATCCTCTTAAAAAGAGTACAGCCATTATTATGATGGTGATGCAGTGCAGAAAGCTTACAACTATTCTCTTCTTTGTTGTAGGGTCAGGTACCCCTAGGGCATTTGCTGCAACAAATAATGCCTGAAATCTGAAAAGCCACAACTTAAGAATTTGCACACACACACACATGCACCCACACACATACACACACACCATCACTCAAGTACCCTACTTGAAGCTCTGAAGAGTATGGGCTGATGTAACAGTCACAATGGTGTCGGTCCTTGGTAAGTAACCCAATGGACCAGGGACGAGGAAGTCAGGCAGGAAACATGCGAATATGTAGTTCTCATGATGGAAGAATGAGAGCAGGCCGTCCATGGACTGCACGCATATCAGGTCTTTTCCCTTTGCGCCTCCGAACGGCCCCCATATCATGTTGCAAGATGTACGCTCCAACGGATGAGTATATACGGTAGTGAGGTTGTACTGCGTCCCTTGCTCGTTCACTATCCAGCCCACAATGTACGCTGACAGTTGACGTGGGTGAAGAACAGCTATATGCAGTTGACTTGAAGCTCTACGGACAAATTTACTGGATCGCATATATTGTACATACCATTATACAAACGTACGTCGCAAACCGACCAATGGCCACTTGCACGATAGGGTCTAGCTGCTTTTCAAGCATCATGTGAGCGGGCACGTACCCCCCATCCTGAGGGTTGTATATCCTCAGCAGACCTTGATAACTGCCAACCACCAACTTGTCTAAAGGCGGGAAGCAGAGAATGGAAAAAAAAAATTTTTTGGCGGGCAAATCTCGCAACTCTACCATAGCCGTCAACTGTATTGTCTGCATTGCCAACGACCAGGGAATGGTAGTCATGAAACTCTTCATAGCCTGCTGTCGTGGACCACCAACTTCTGGTCTTGAACAGTGACATGCGCTTATTGGAGTGGCGCTTCGCAAGTTGATCGTCACTAGTCCCCAGGTATGTTAAATTAACGGATTAACTGTTATTGCTAAGCAACACACAAAACGAATATTATCTACGATAGTCTGTGCTTGGGGTCAGTCACGCATTTCAATTCCAAAGGTAGTGTCGCACGACGTGTGGACACCCCGCCACTCTCAAAGGCAGGCCCTGATATGCACATCATGTCCCTGGTCTGTGGTGGAGCCATCTTGTTAACCTCAGGGGCAGACACAGGCATGGTCACGATAGCTGGAATGGCAAAAAGATGCTAACACACTGCTCACAACACCAGAGTTCTACATACCAAGGGGTGTCTCTGCCATGGATAGTTCAATTGCTCGTCTAAGGTCTTCCTCCTCCCCAAAGATGGGCCCAAATCCAGCGATGTCATCAGTGATCATATGGACTGGAGAACCATTGCTTGATGGGGAATCTAAGTCCTGGATCTTGTCAACCATGTTTGTGGAACTATTCCCAAAAGGTGCCAGACGACCAGGCCCAAGTACTGAAAATGGCTTATCATCCTCATCATCCTCATCATCATCATCATCATCATCATATGAGGGTAGCAGGGGCCCATCATATGAGGGTAGCAGGAGCCCATCATGGCTGATGATCTCTAACATGTCAGTAGGTTTCCTCTCCACCCTCCTCTCGTTCCTACTCCTGCTTAGGGCTTCGGCCAGCTCCAAATCTGTATTAGCAGTGGGCGTGGCACAGCATCACATTATATGATGCAAGTGGGCGTGGTTATATAAGATGGGCGTGGCAAAACAACACGCCTTCCTTGGCTAGCACATGCAATATACCTTCTTTCATTGTGTCATGGTCAAGGTCCCTCATGGATTGCTCTATTGCTCTCTGCAGCTCTTCGTCAGCTACGCTGTCGGACCTCGCAGTTGAGACCACAGGGATAAGAGGTGTGGGAAGAGGGGGAGGAGGGAAACGTGTGGGAGGCATGGGGTAGGTGGGGGGGACACGAGGAGGGGGGGGAGGTGTGTGGGGATGGTGGTCTAGAAAGTAACTCTGAATAAAGGCTTTCAAGGAAGTTGGGTCATCACCAGCACTCTCTGGTTGGGGTAACCTAGGTGACCAACGATAGCTATGGAAGGTTACTGCATCCTAAGATAGCAGCTAGCCTACGTTCTGCTGACAGACTCCATCAACCTCTTCTTCTTAGACCTTGTGTCTTTGGTGTACTGTATGATCCTAGCCCTGGGGGCTCTGAGGTAGGGACGTGCCACCACCTGGGCCAAGACCTCCGTAGCCCCCTCAAGGTCCCCCTGCACACGGTCAAAATCATCCTGCCATCTTTTGTCAGCTATGAAGAAGCCATAACCATAGGAACACATCACCGCTCTCCGAGAGATGTACAACTGTTGGATGGCATCCTCGATGAAAGACAAATCTATAGTTGTGTGGACAATACGATTATGAGCATTAATAAATGATCACCACAGAGTGTACCATCACCAGCCACTGCCATTAGCTTCAGTACACACACACACACACAACACACACACACACACACACACACACACACACACACACACACACACACACACACACACACACACACACACACACACAGGTAAGACCCGCTCCATGTCAGTATATACGGCATGCTGGTTCAGTGAGAAGGCAGCAATGAAAGAGTGCTTATATTATCACATTGTGCACATGTCTGCTCCTGAAATGAATACACATCTGTTACTATAAAGGCGATTTAATAAAGGAGAACTATCTGCCATATCAGCCCTGTACCACTACCAGCCCTGTACCACTACCAGCCCCGTACCACTGCCAGCCCAGTACCACTGCCAGCCCCGTACCACTGCCAGCCCAGTACCACTACCAGCCTCGTACCACTGCCATCCCAGTACCACTACCAGCCCAGTACCACTACCAGCCTAGTACCACTGCCAGCCCAGTACCACTGCCAGCCTAGTACCACTACCAGCCTCGTACCACTGCCATCCCAGTACCACTACCAGCCCAGTACCACTGCCAGCCTAGTACCACTGCCAGCCCCGTACCACTGCCAGCCCAGTACCACTACCAGCCTCGTACCACTGCCATCCCAGTACCACTACCAGCCCAGTACCACTACCAGCCCAGTACCACTACCAGCCCAGTACCACTGCCAGCCTAGTACCACTGCCAGTACCACTGCCAGCCCAGTACCACTACCAGCCCAGTACCCCATACAGTGTGGAATTATGTATGTACCTGGTACCCCATACAGTGTGGACTTATGTACGTGGAAAAATTGCACCTCAATGTATGTGGAAAATACTTTGAAGTAACGAAACTAACTGTTGGTGAACTTAGGCAGCACTAGTGATCGCTAAGGGTGAGCTAAGGTCACCAACAGTTTCCAGATGAATCAAATTATTTTTCCACCTTTGTGAGATGCCACTTCATACATGTATTTATACATACTTAAACGTCAGATGGTTATATATGTATAATCAAAACGCAGCAACAAACGCAACAACAAACCCAACAACAAATACAACACACCTTCAACTCTTTCCATTTGTGCATTGACAGCTAGCTCATGGACCTTTTCTGCTGCCTTTTCCCGAAAGGGCTTTTCCAACTGAGTGGATGGAAGAATTTGGAACCTTTACATCATTAGCAATACCTCTCTCCCTCTCACCTTCACCAACCCCCCTCTCACCTTCACCAACCCCCCTCCCACCATCACCCTCTCCTCCCACCAT
This sequence comes from Eunapius fragilis, assembly GCA_963681505.1. Lineage (NCBI taxonomy): Eukaryota > Metazoa > Porifera > Demospongiae > Spongillida > Spongillidae > Eunapius > Eunapius fragilis. The sequence goes on along the minus strand of OY811976.1, from coordinate 10,178,689 downwards.
CACCATCTCCCTCCAGCCATCACTCTCTCCTCCCACCATGACTCTCTCCTCCCACCACCACCCTCTCACTCCCACCATCACCATCTCCCTCCAGCCATCACTCTCTCCTCCCACCATGACTCTCTCCTCCCACCACCACCCTCTCACTCCCACCATCACCCTCTCACTCCCACCATCACCCTCTCACTCCCACCATCACCCTCTCACTCCCATACCTCAAGGTTGGTTCTGTGTGTCTTGTATCGGTCATAGTAATGAAGAAATCGACTGAACTTAAGAGCCTCAAGACAAGAGCTGTCAATCTGCAATGCAGGGATGGGGAGGAGGTGAATGCATCATGACAACATGGATGTTAAGTGTGTAGGTGTGTAGGTGTGGATGGTGATGTTTGGAGTGGACTGGAAGTATCAATACACACCTCTGTGATTGGTAATGAGCAGGTCACCAGATGCTCACGGCTCTTACCTCATCTTTCCTCTTCTTAAGCATCTCTTCAGCTTTAAGTTTTGCATTAAATCTATTGCAACTGCATTATGAATGAGAGAGGTAACATCACACTGTAAGTTCTTCCTCCCTCCTCCCCCTCAGGCCCCTCCCCTTGCCCCCCTCAGGCCTCTCCCCTTGCCCTCCCCCTTAGGCCCCTCCCCTTGCCCCCCTCAGGCCCCTCCCCTTGCCCCCCCCTCAGGCCCCTCTCCTTGCCCTCCCCCTTAGGCCCCTCCCCTTGCCCCCCCCCCCCCCCCTTAGGCCCCTCCTTTTGCCCCCCTCAGGCCCCTCCCCTTGCCCCCCCCCCTCAGGCCCCTCCCCTTGCCCCCCCCCCCTTAGGCCCCTCCCCTTGCCCCCCCCCCTCCCCTTAGGCCCCTCCCCTTGCTCTCTCCCTTCTTTTACTAATTACTCATGTGAATCTTCCTGAGCCCCACCCACCATCTTCATACCTGAAGTAACCCCCTGTGTTTCCCCCGTGGTCTTTCCAGGGGTCCAAACATATCCAACAGAACTCATATCGACACTGTGTACAAATGAGTTAGAGTCATATCGTATATACCAAAGTGTCATGTGACCTGTGGGTACTATGGGTCATGTGACCTGTTTTGGGTCATGTGACCATGTGATATGGGTCATGTGACCATGTGGTATGGGTCATGTGACCTGTGATATGTACCTTTCCACAGGTCATGTGGTTGCACCCTTCATTCTTCTCAATCTGCACCCTGGGGTAGGCAAGAAGTCATGGTGAGTTGGGGCAATGCATCACCTCCACCCATCCCACCACCTCCACCTCATCCCGCCACCTCCACCTCCACCCCATCCCACCATCTCCACCTCCACCCCATCCCATCATCTCCACCTCCACCCCATCCTACTATCTCCACCCCATCCTACCATCTCCACCCCATCCCACCATCTCCACCTCCACCCCATCCCACCATCTCCACCTCCACCCCATCCCACCATCTCACCCCATCCCATCATCTCCACCTCCACCCCATCCCACCATCTCCACCTCCACCCCATCCCACCATCTCCACCCCATCCCATCATCTCCACCTCCACCCCATCCCACCATCTCCACCACCCCCCATCCCACCATCTCCACCTCCACCCCATCCCATCATCTCCACCTCCACCCCATCCCACCATCTCCACCTCCACCCCATCCCACCATCTCCACCTCCACCCCATCCTACCATCTCCACCTCCACCCCATCCCACCATTTCCATCTCCACCCATCCCACCACCTCCACCCCATCCCACCATCTCCACCTCCACCCCATCCCACCACCTCCACCCCATCCCACCACCTCCACCCCATCATCTCCACCTCCACCCCATCCTACCATCTCCACCTCCACCCCATCCCACCATCTCCACCTCCACCCCATCCCACCATCTCCATCTCCACCACATCCTACCACCTCCACCCCATCCCATCATCTCCACCTCCACCCCATCCCACCATCTCCACCTCCGCCCCATCCCACCATCTCCACCCCATCCTACCACCTCCACCTCCACCCCATCCCACCATCTCCATCTCCACCCCATCCTACCACCTCCACCCCATCCCATCATCTCCACCTCCGCCCCATCCCACCATCTCCACCCCATCCCACCACCTCCACCCCATCATCTCCACCTCCATCCCATCCTACCATCTCCACCTCCACCCCATCCCACCATCTCCACCTCCACCCCATCCCACCATCTCCACCCCATCCCATCATCTCTGCCTCCACCCCATCCCATCATCTCCGCCTCCACCCCATCCCACCATCTCCAATTACACAGTACACAGACCAGCTGTAACAATGTATGGCCTCCTCCCTCTTCACACCAGCACCTCAGGCACATGAAACATATTCTACACAAGGGTGGCATGGGGAGGATGATGTCATATAGGGTGTGATGACGTAAAGTAGGGGTGAGGTGTGATGTTGTGATATTGTGATATAGGGGGTGTGGTTAGGGGTGCGGCCATACTTGCAGCGAGGACAAGGCTTGCAAGTTGAGGCCACCCAGTTCAGATTTGCTGCTTCATTGGTTTCATTTTCAGTTTTGTTTCCTGCAGAGAGCATGGAAATCAGGTTACCATCACCCTCCTAGGAGACCATCACCCCCCCTAGGTGACAATCACCCTCCTAGGTGACCACCCTCCTCCTAGGAGACCATCACCCCCCCAGGTGACAATCACCCTCCTAGGTGACCACCCTCCTCCTAGAAGACCATCACCCCCCTAGATGACAATCACCCTCCTCCTAGGAGACCATCACCCCCCCCCCCCCCAGGTGACAATCACTCTCCTAGGTGACCACCCTCCTCCTAGGAGACCATCACCCCCCCAGGTGACAATCACCCTCCTAGGTGACCACCCTCCTCCTAGAAGACCATCACCCCCCTAGATGACAATCACCCTCCTCCTAGGAGACCATCACCCCCCCCCCCCCAGGTGACAATCACTCTCCTAGGTGACCACCCTCCTCCTAGGAGACCATCACCCCCCTAGGTGACAATCACCCTCCTAAGCGACCACCCTCCTCCTAGGAGACCATCACCCCCCCCCCCCCCCAGGTGACCACCCTCCTCCTAGGAGACCATCACCCTCCTAGGAGACCATCACCCCCCTAGGTGACAATCACCCTCCTAGGTGACCACCCTCCTCCTAGGAGACCATCACCCCCCTAGGTGACAATCACCCTCCTAAGTGACCACTCCCCTCCCCACAACTATACCTATTTTTGGAACAAGTTCCTGCATCTTGTCTAACCACTTCTTCCAATCTTCACAGCTACAAGGTTCATGTGGCTCATCCTTGCAATCTCTGTATGGGGGAGGAGTCCTACAACCATTGCCATGGTAACCTAACTAACTTGCAGAAGTAATGGTTATTGCCGCAGTGAACCACCTGAGAGAGGTCCTTGTGTGATGGTGAGCCTTCTTCTGTGCCAAGCAGGACAGCTTGATCACACCCAGGGTGGGGACACCATTGGATGTGAGGATTAGCCTCTACAAACGCCTGGAGGTGGACACGCCCCCACAGCATATGATGGGACAGGCCCCACATGCCAAAATTATGGCACCAACCTTAATATCAGAACTCAGATACTTAGCTGCCATCTCCTTGGTAACCAGTCTGTCAATTATTTCCTAAACAGACACATCACATTATAATACAGAGATAACATAGACTATGTTACAATGATCTCAAGTCAATTAAATCCTATCAGCCTGGCAATCCCTCACACACACATACACACACACACACACACACACACACACACACACACACACACACACACCATGCCCAATATGGATGGGTACCCCCCTGCCCCCCAATGGATGAGTACCCCCCCCCCTCACCCCCCCCAATATGGATGGGTACCCCCCTGCCCCCCAATGGATGGTACTGCATCTCTGCCCTCTGGGTTAGCAATTTATGATTGTGCTTAATTACACCCCACCACCCACACACTACAACATACCACTGGTACTAGTTTGAAGCATCCATTCTCTGGGCACACTATCCTGTGTGCTTCCCCTTGCTGAATCTTTGTTTGAAAGTACCTATTCAAACAGACCAATCAGAACAAGGACCACACCCTCCAACCATCATCTCACTGCTGCCAACAGTCCTTGCAGAAGACATGTTCACATGGCATGAGGACCCCAGGGATGCATGGGGTCATGCACACACCACACTCCGACTGCTGGCCCTCGGGGGACAACGGGTCTGGTACGCCATGCACAACGTCCAGATTGTCTATGTCCAGGGTATCAGGCAACACCACACCTGCACCCTCACACACCAGCCCTGGGTTCTCCATCCATGCCTGAAGAAGCTGTTCCTTTGACCAGCCTGAGGAAAATGGTCCCTGGTATATGCAAGCATTAAGCCCCACCCCCAGCTTCCCCCTCCCCCACATTAATGATGTCATTATCTTACCATATTTTCTGAGCAAAGCCTCAGCAGTAAACAAAGGAACCTGAAATAGAAAACAGCTGTTCATAGAAAAGTAAACTAAACAGCTGGTTCCAGCTTACTCCAAGTATCTGTGCTGTTTCAATGAGCAGTTGGTCCTTCATTGATTGTAAATCCTTACCCTCCAGGGTCTTAGGGGCCTGTAAGGATGGTCAAGGTGTGAGGATGGGATGAGGAGGGGAGGGTGGGATGGGGATGAGGAGGGGAGGGTGGGATGGGATGAGGAGGGGAGGGTGGGATGGGGATGAGGAGGGGAGGATGTGATGAGGAGGGGAAGGGTGGGATGGGGAGGGGAGTGTGTTGAAGGGCAGGGGAGGAGAAATGTGACGCACATCAGCTATCTCCTGTAGTCGTAATGTGTCCTCCTGCACATGTTGTTCATCTTTGTCCTTGTCCTGTGTAAAACAAGGTCACATGTGGAGCCATCACATGTGTATATCATACTCCAAAAACCATCTTGGCCTCCAGAGATGCAGCAATGGCTGCGTGTTTGTTTGAGGCAGCACAGTCGGCTGGTGTCTCTCCCGCCACATTCGAAGCAAACGGGTCCGCGCCATGTACAAGCAACAGCTGTGCAGAGGGGGGGGGGGGGGGGGGGGGGGGGAAGCCAGTGAAGGACGTGTTACTGATAGTGTGCGGATCGTCAAATACGACATACCTCGACATACTGCTCCACACCCGAAATAGCGGCCAGATGCAGAGCGGTGTTACCATCCTAACGTAAAGGAGTACACACACCACTCTAACGAACACCCTCCACTTACCTTGTCCTTCTGTTTCAGTAGATGTTTTATGTCAAAAGTTCGCAGTGCATCTGACTCAAACGTGTATCTTAGCATCTCTAAACGGTCTTTAGATTTCTTAGCTACGAAACATATGAGATGCAGGCAGTTCCTTTTGTCGCCATTCGTCAGGTCCGGCATCCCGCCTCTCTCGAGAAGTTCTAGGTACAGCGTCTTCATACCGTGCATAGCAGTGTAGTGTAGCGGGGAGTTGTCCCCGTAAGTGGGGCCGTACTTCAAGTTTGGCTGGATATTGTATCCCCGTAATTTGTTGTAGTACGATACTGCCGTTAGGTTGTCGCCCACAACGAGTGCGTTTTTCAACCTGTTGGCCTGCACCGCCTGAACTACTCCCATTATTTCTGCCTAGTCAGGGAAATTCCCAACATCAACAATAAAATTTGCTCTACAATTAGAGTAAATTATTTAATTTATACGTAATTACGTACATTACGTACATGTACTTGTAATCTCGGTCTAAATATATACAATCAATTTTGCTACGGCCAATTAATTTTTACGTAATCAGGCTGATCTTATTAACGACACATTGCTATGAACCAAAAATTTTTTACGGGTACCATAATTTTCCTGTTACGGTATGTTGTTATAAGGCATAGTGATACCATACCATAATGATGGCCTATACGGGTGCAAGGATTGTAAGTGCATCTTAAGAAACGTGCATATGAACAACGCATTCGAGAAATTGAGTTTGGTTCCTTTTCGCCATTATAGTTTTCTCAACCACAGGCGGATTGGGATCTATACTGCTACAGTAGTTTTCAAGAGACTTGCTTCATTGTTTGCGGATAAGCAGGAACAACCGTACAGTAAAACACTATTCTGGCTTCGACTGATGCAAAGTGAGCTTCTCCCTACTTAGGTCAGCTATCATGTGCCTCTGTGGTTCGCGCTCTTCTTACAGAAGGCCACAACATCTCTTCGATACATCAATTGACCTTGCAATTTCAGACAGCAAGGTAAATCTCTCGGCTGTGCAGCGCATGTAAAACTCTCTCAACTCAGTTTAAATTTATTATTCATTTATATGTACAACTCTTGTACAGAAAATTATAACATGACATATCTATCACATTTATATTGTAACTTGGTTCCCTCCAAAAAAAAAAAAAAAAACTATCGAGTGTTCTCCCGTAAACAGATCGTACCGAGGGGCCAGATATCGGGTTGTATAATATTGCTGCGTGGGCTGCGCTGGTTCGTAATCGCTTAATAGTTATGAACAAAAAAGATTGTTACAGAAAAGCCTACTACCTAGTTATGTTCGAAAACAAGCTTGCCCATAGTACAGTATACAGTGTATCTGTTATAATTGGTTGTTGATTAAGATAATGAAATTCAGCTAATTATAAATTCATAAGGGCCGTCCCGTAGGGGATGATTCGCGCATGTTTCTTCTTTCTTTCTTGAGCTGTACATTTCTTTACAAAATGGTTCTTCATGGACGAAGAGACTGCTGCAAGTTAGTATGTTGGTGCTATCCACAGAGAGAATGGTTCGTAGCAATGAGAATAAAGGACAGTCAAAAACCCGTTCAAAAGTGGTGTTCCCATCAGCCGGAGCCATTGCTTTGAACCCTCGCACTATAAGCACCACTATAGATATGCTATCAGGAGTGTAGTGTGGAGTTGACCCTAGTCGTAGATACAATACATGGAGTATTCTTCATGAACATGATTGTACCTTGTTCACAGGATGTAGCTATAATCACCTGAGTGGGCGATGCATTGTTGTTAAGAAACCACCGCTCTGTAAGAACTGCACAACTGTCTGATAATGTATACAGGCCGAGTATTTGATTCATTATGAGGAACTGGCTGTGGGTCAATTATGGCCGATGACAAAAGTCAAAGAAACATGTAACTTTTTGGAAACCTGTGAAGTTTTATGAGTGTGCCCCATGCATGCATGACTTCAAGTTCAACAAACCTTTTTTCCACATGCAGCCTGGGTGACAAATTCTCTTTACATTATTAAAAACCTTCATGGGACAGTGTTGAAGAATTGTTCAACTGCCATAAAGCTCACTTAGCCTGCTGCCACATCTATCAAAAATAAAAAAATTCAACACGAGCAAAGTGCATAAGTTTTTTTTAATGACTTCATCAATCCTCAATCAATCCTGCTGCCGCAGGTTCACTAACACGTTGATTCACTAGCGTCTGGAGGGACAACGGAGAAACGATCGCTTATCTCTTTGTCTCGGCGGGATGAGAGCACAACGATCTACATGTACAGTTCTACGTTGGTTCCGTGTCATAAAACGGTGTGGTTATAGAGAAACTAACAATTTCCTGTTTATCGTGTCCAGTCCTAAAATAATTATCCATCGTCGTCGTCGTCGTCATCATCTTCTTCTTCTTCTTAGGAAGGTATAACTCGAGCTAGAAACGGTTTAGAAGGACGGGAATAGTACCAATCGCTTCGAAATTTACCGGCACGTTATCCATATAGACACATATCAAGTTCTATAAAAAAAAGATTTTTATTAATAATTTTAGGTCTCTAACCTGCACTAAATATATTTGGTGTTCCTATCGCAGTTTAGTTGTTACTTTGGCTATTATAGTGAAGTTGCCTACGTGTAATCAAAAGAAGAGATCTATAAGCAACGAGTGGAATACCTCCAGAAGCAAGACGAGCTAAAGCCCGAGCGCTCTACAAGGTCAATCAGAATGCCTCTGCTAGCGACAGCTACAAGGCCGATCCCGAAAAGAAGGCTTCTGTACGCGACACCAGTGACCTACAAGGCCGATCCTGAAAACAAGAAGGCCTCTGTATGCGACAGTACAACGCGAATTTAATCGATCTGCTAAAAGGCGGCGATATGAAGAGGACCTCGAGGAGAACCGTGCTGCTAAAAGGCGGCGATATGAAGAGGACAGTGTGCTTCCGAGAGGACGCGGTACCGCAGGGGTCACAGAACTACCACTACCACCCAAAGGTATGTTATGGCATGTTGTATTAACATTAAAAAGCTGTGCATGTAACATTTGTAGAGCATAGTCGGGCGGCCCTACTACCACGTTTGGTCGGGCTTGTCACCCTACTACCTGACCAAACGCGGTAGTAGGGCCCGCCCGACTATGTACAGCACGGATCTGCACAAAACCATTCACTAAAGCCAAACCCGTAGCCAGGTCTGGAAAAGGGGGGGGGGGGGGGTTTCGGAAAGTAATAAATGTGGACCTAACTAGTGGGCGGTGGCCAAGTTGCCCGATACGAAGAGTAAACCATGAGACAGACTTTGGCCTGGGAGGAGTCTGGGACGGAGCCTTAGCAGTTTTGCAATGTTTAATATTGTATCTCAATACTATACATGTATATTGCTTTGTAACATGCAGATAGAATGAAATGACTTGCTTTTTTGCATTCAGTATGGTTATTGAACGGCACAATGAACGATGGACTGCATTGGCCAGTACGCATGCGCATTGTACATGTGAATCGAAATACGCGTATCATACTCCCGGCCCCATGAACAATGCTTCTGATCCAATGCTGAGACATATGCTTGAATGGCACAAAAAACTACTTTATACGGATACAATTATACACACAAGTACAGTGACAGAGGTTTGAAACTGAATTCAAGGGTGTCAAGTTCAAGTTCCTAGGGTGCAAATGGGCATAGCGTGTGATGATTTCATCAGTGTTCAAACCGATCTATTATATTGCGGATGTCTGGCAGGGAGCGAGACTTGCTGATGACAAGGTTCAAACAGTTTAAGCATGCATGGTGACTCAGCTGTGTGCATGTATACAGTTAGATTGTTTTAATCTGATAAGGCTTCCTTACATTGTACTTATCGATCTACACTGAGCCATGTAGTTCACTTCCTGAGTTCCCACACTATCCATCTACACAAAAGTCGGCTACACCTCCATGTTAAGATGGGAGCATTATTACTGGATCAAATTTGACCAATATAGATTTTTAGCAAAACTGATACACATACACCCCTTCCCTCCCTATTATTTATATGGTGGAATTGGACCAATAGAATCATAGCCCAGTCTACACACGTGTTAAGGCTTTGCAAGGTATAAAAGTCATTCACCCGCTGAATAATAGTGCACTTTGCAAAAAGTGGTATAAATATTTAATAATACTCTGTGGTGTCGTTACGGTATATGGGTATCAGCCTACTTCGGGCACGTAAAACACACCGTTCCAACAAGTAAGTTACACCCGGCACTAACCATATGTTTTATCATACCGCGGGTTTCATATGTATAACGGTTATAAAATTGACCCGTACGTAGTTACATACCGATAATGCACCGAATTTTTTTGGTTGTGTAGACTTATATCAGAGATAATCTGCTTATATTTCCATTAAGATAACGTACTTGAATTTAGCGTAGATGTGACAGTCAGATCTAGAGCTGCTGGTTTGCCCAAATCCTTACGTTAACAGCTTACCTGGCCTCACCCGTTATTCCCCTTTTACCTGAAGGCGGCCTGTGTCGCCTCCGGGATACCTCTGTACCCACCGGGAGGGTTGGTGGAAGTGTCAGGCCAGAAGAGAAAATGACTCCATCGCTTCTGTCCGCCAAGCACCATATGCCTCAACCACCATGGGGAAGACGCAAACCCACCCTAGCTCGCATCATTTTCTTCATGCTACCTTTGCACAGTAGCTCTGGCAGCCTGATCTGCTCCAAATCCCGCTTCAAGTAAAACATTGGAGTTATGCGGTGACGTTACAGACAAGTCACTGAGTACTAGGATGTCTGCAGGGCGAGTGTGCATGGCTATGCATGGTCTTTGGATTTTTATTATTATTATTGAACAGTATATACACACTACATTATAGCACATCAAAACACCACTAAGTCTACATGTATTGGTCGGCTTTCCAGAGTTATGACTCTGGACAACAGAGCCCTAACTTCGGTGATTTGCGCATGCGTAGTTATAATAGAGACATGTGAACGAGGTAAGCTGTAATGGCTCGGAAAATAGCTCTGAAAATATGCCATGAATCGGATCAATTCGCTCCTCCGAGGTGGGCTATCGGAATATGAGCATTGAGTTGTAGACGTTCGCGTTGTTCTAACGGAATATACTGTTATCGTACCGCCATGTCTCTCTCCGCCCTTCTGCCTGCCAGGTCTGCTCTCAAACACAGCAGTGGGAAGTTACAGGATAGCTACACCATCGCCTGGGTACTCAGTATGGACCGCTTCCTGAACCTCGCAGTGGAATAGTGAGTTGGGGAAAGAGGAGGAGGGGGTAATACGTAGGGTGAGAAAGAAAGCTGACATACAGTCCATACCTCGCACTAAGGAGAAATAAGGGCAATTCATAGGGAGTTATGCTAACCGTCAGTGTTCATAGAGGTATCTAGATACCGCTATGAACACATCAGGAACTACGATAGACGTCTAGTAACCTGGGTCGTGAATATCATTAAAAACCGCGACTCGCGTACCGAGAAACGGATAGTGTTGCTCTTTGTTGCTATCGAACCAGAAGGCAAAGACGGTCATTTTAATGTTTTGTTCCAGTCTTCAAACTGTTAGAATAAAGAACAAAAAAGTTCGTGTTTTTCCCAGGCAATTCTTCTCCGTCGTCGTCGTCTTCTAATTCTCGGGTGAGCATAACTAGGAACGGTTTTAAAGAGCTCAAGTTATATCAATCGCTTTAGAATCTCCTGGAAGGCCATCTTCAAGTATCAGATGTATGAATAAAGCATAAAACTGACATACGTAATCATTACGTATTGCGTAGTGTTAAATAGAAGCGTTCCCATGGCGACATTTACGTATATTTAGAATTGTGCACAAAAGAGGAGAGCAAACGACGTGTTAGAATTCTCCCGCGTTCTTTACAGTGATCTCAAACAAAAGCGGGCGTCTGCTCGTGACGGTATTTAAAGCGGAGGGGAGGGGGAGGGGGGGGGGGGGCACTTGCCAGTATTAATAATTGATAAAAATTAAAAAATAGAGGAAACAAGTAAAGAAAAACATTCTCTAACGAGAAAGTTGGTGGGATATAGGAATTGGAGGCAATGGTGGTGTTAAAAGGAAAGGAACAAGGTTTTGAGAAAAGGGTAATGAGACAAAAATCCTATATTGAGCACGTGTAAATGTAACAGAACCAAAATAAGTGCTAAGAATAGGATATCTCCCTCGACATGTATCTCCCTCTACATGTATCTTCCCCTACATGTATCTCCCTCTACATGTATCTCCCCCTATATGTATCTCCCTCTACATGTATCTTCCTCTACATGTATCTCCCTCTACTTGTATCTCCCTCTACTTGTATCTCCCCCTACTTGTATCTCCCTCTACATGTATCTCCCTCTACATGTAGAGCCATTCTTCGAAGGTTGAATTGATTCTCCTGAATCCTTCTGAACAATATATAACATTCTTTCATCCTTTTGTCGTAAGTCCTGTGTGTGGTGACTTCAGAGAGTGGTGTATTGTAATCATGTTAGTGTTCAGTGGGACCAGATGTTGGTGTATCAGGAGAGGTCCTGTTGTACTTTTAAACATGGTTATTAAAACTGGTAGAACAATTGTAGATAACATCTGTGTGGAGCCTATACTTGGCAGTCATAGCCACGTACAGTAAGAATGCATTCAAGGCAGTACGAGAAGTAAATATTTATATATGTGATCCAAGTTCCAGAAAGCGTCAAAATTAGTTCACTAGCTAGCTCTCAGTAAATGATGAAACCTTGGATGGTTAGAAACACGTGCAATGAATGGATTTCACAGTTCATGAACTTGCAATAGATTCTGTACAATTGTTCTGGGTTTAAGAAACAAATAGTGACCTTTTTCTTTTAAATGAAGTGACACCCATTTCTCTCCTAACTTCTTCTACCCATATCTTCATTCCGTGTGTAAAAGAAGTCTGGTCCTCACTTTTGCTGTCGGATAGGGAGAAGAGGATCTTCTTTAACATCCCAACATCTCCTTCTAGGGCAAATATATAGCTAAAGTGCATTGTTCGTGGGCGTTAAAAAGGTATGCCACTTGATCCTTCTCATCGGGGGCATGAAGATTCCCTGCTGCTCCAATGGCTTAGCATTCACTCTGCTTGCACGTGCAACATGCCCAATCTGACCACAATTCCAGCAGGTTACTTCCCTTTTACGCCGCGGATTAGCTCTACTTACGTCAGTTTTGTGCCCTCAGGTGTCCTCGAAGTGTCTCCAATCTTGCCAGGCGCTCTGTTAGCATGGAAATATCCGCGCCCTCAGACGACACCACCGTAGCCGGCTCGGAGTCTTCACCTGTTGTTGGGGAAGACACAGTTACTACTAGTACTAGTGTGGGTCTGGTGCTGCCCAGGTAGAACTGTAGCTCAATGTTTTCTCTTAGGTCTCTTCTGCATTACTCTGAAAGTGACCTGTTGGTTATGTATCTGGGAGAGAAATTGGTTTACCGCTAAACACTCGAGCATTTTCTTCAAATTGCGGATAAGCCTTGTCTGCTAGTTCTCTCAGCACGTATCCAAATGATGCCCAATCCTATGTCTATCCTCTCGTTCGTGTGTTTAGCTCTTGCTGTCAGAGTCGAACTGTTTCTTTAGCTACTACGAGCACTTTCAGGCAATTTCCTGATAGCCATTAGAGCCTTCCCAGTCAGGCGGACACGTAGCCACTTCAGCTTTTTTTGTCTTATTATCCACCTCCACTTATCTACCTCCACATCATGATTACAGTGGGTATTGCAAAAATGTGCTGCCTGCTTGAATTACGAAAAATAAACTCATTGCCAATGTGTTAAGGTCTAACAAATCTGTTTCAGTCTTGTGGACATGTTGAAGCATGCACCAATTTAACCTATTTTGGTACATTGTACTTCTCAGCCATGTCTTCAGTCTCCGTAGGGCACTAAAAGACCTCACTGAATGCATTAGTGGCCGGCGTTACTAGTATCAGCTTAGTTAGCTTAACACTTCCAAGTAAAGTGTCCTTTCAACAGCATTCAGAGACTTCAAGTAGGCAATCAAATCATTTACTTGTACCCCATTCTTTGGTACGTTACTATGTAGAATGTGTAGCTGTATTAGGAGACATTCCTGGTCTAAAGTAAATAATTCTGTAGATCTTTGAAGTCGTCAGGTATGTCGAATGTCGTCTGAAAAAGAATGAGTATAATATGTCTGATTATGCATAAAAAATCTTGCTTTCCATAATCTGGACCTGACCTGCATCAAGCAGGGTGTGCTTAATGTCCTTGTAGGGCCGTACAGGATAGAATCGGCCAACTGCCATTTCTTCTATGGTAATGTAATGTAAGTGAACAAACTCAGACTTAGTGACTTGTTGAGGTGAAGAGTATTTCAAAAGTGGGTAATGTGTACTTACTTAACCTAGCATCTTTCTGTGCTCATTGTATGTGATGACAATATCATTTCATGGACCATACAAGAAACTGACAAAGAAGCAGTGAGCATTTTATGAGGTGGGGTGGGGAAGTTACCTAGATGTCACCTTGTAATTTTATGTACATGTACATGTATACAAATGTTATTATAGCATAGAAGATGAACACACTACATGTTGTAACACTTAAGTGATGCATGTATGAGTGTATGAAAACGAATTATGCATTATTGACATAGCCCTCAATAAATGTGTCCCAGTCTTCAAGACTAAACGTGTATGCAGGCTCAGGCTCACTAACAGTAACTGCACTAGTTATATAGTATTTTAAATGTTGGTGGTGCCCTGGTGTCATGTGTCGGTTGCCTGCACTGCTTGTCCTTCGACCATAAACGAAATGCTGGAATAGCATCCCACTGAGCTAGAGGAGGACAATCAACTGCTATCTGTAGAAGATTGTCAAGGCAGTATTCCTCTAGTAAGTCTCACTCGTAACTGCTGGATTCATATCGTCTTTGCAATCAGCTGCCGCTTAATTCAAACGTCACGCGCTTATGCAATTAGCGCAATTATGCAAGCAATTAGCGCACAAGCGCACAATTGATAGCGCTAGCGAGCTCAGCAAATTGTAATTAGCTGAGCTCGCTAGCGCTTTAATTATATAGTGCGCGGACATCATTGCCGCACATGTGTAAAATTGGCCGGTCAAATGGCAAAATTGATCGGAAAATGTCCGATGTCCGACTGTTATCCAACACACTGTAGTTACTTTCAGAAGTCAGTTTACACATATTCATTTGTAGTGTTCACATTTTGTGTACTTACAATCATCAATGCCAAAGGCATATTATTAAATACACACAGAAACATGTATTAAATTTTATTTTGCCCCACCTTAATCTGAGCCAATGATTTCTGGCCAGGCCAGTAGTAGGTTCCTGTACACGATGCATTAGCTTTGCTTCTCCAAGGTGACCTCCCCACATATCATTGTGCAATTTCCAAAGCACATCGTCCCGCAGCATTGAAGGCAGTACTAGCTGGTAGTCAGTAGTCCCTCCATTTTAATAATCTTCTCCACAACACTGCATCTAATACAAAGCATTCTGGACTGTTTTCACAACTTGTACAAAACTCCTTTTTAGTAAGACACGTCGCCGCTAGATCCTATTCAAATCACAATTCTTTTTTCTAGTCTTGTAAGACTACTATTTTGGGTGTACTTTTCCCCACATTGTCCACAGCTGTATATGAATACATGGCTGTGGACGATTTGATGCCTTTTCAGGTCATAGGCGTCCCTACAAATTTTGCCACATATAGGACATTTGGGCATCTAAATGGTTCCAAACGGATGTTGCTAGTAGCCATAGAGCCACTATCGTTGCCACCATGTAATGTGCTTGATTCCAAAAGATAATAATAATCCCTTGCGCATGCGCCAGATATTACAATAAACACGAATCATAACTAATATTGGCTAACTATAGAAATAGTTCATGTCACAATTATTAACTTGCACGACCTATGGAGTGGCAACTTAACCTTAATAGCTCCATGCATATCATTTTGTATATGTTAAATAAGAGTGCATGCATCTATATATAATTTTTTAAAATATCTCTAAAAATAATATAACTGTATGATCTCTTATTCTGGGGGGCCCACAAAATCTGAATCTAAACTGGTGTAAGAATTATGAGCTGCAGAATACATTAATTAGGTGCGAAAAAGTTGATTTTCCATACATCTCTATGGAAAGTGCTGTTTTCACAAAAACTACAACAATTTTCAATACAAAGCAGTTGTTTTTTGTTCAGCTAAATCAAGATCTTACGTATCTGAAATAATATTGATAGCCACAAAAGTTGTACCTTATTACGTTATTAAATAGCAATCAAGTTTATAAAACGCCGTTCATTTTCTATGGGAGTTATCCGGAAGTATACACGAATGTACAAACTGCAACAATTGTCAATTCCCTTTGATCGCGCATTTCTGGATATGGCTGTGTTTTGAGCAGGTAATTGTAATGATCAAAACGACATTTTTGTGGCACAAGTGATTACATATAAAATGTCAAAAGCCAAAAAATAATAATAAAAAGTGTTAGCAGGATGACGCAAATAGGATGAGGAGGGGGGTAGGATGAGGAGAGGGGGGAAAGAGGGGGTGAGGAGGAAGAGTGAGTTGGAGAGAGGAGGGGAGGAAGACGGGGGGAGGAGAGGGAGAGGATGATGATGAGGGAGGGAGCGACTTGGGAGGCCTGCATCTGCTCCACCTCTGCTGGCACTGGTAAAATAGGAATCAATGCATTATTGAACGTACAAAGCATCCCCATGGAGTAAGGAAATGTTAACATGCAGAGGTCATTATCAACTTGCATGACCTCATGGAGTGGCAACTTAACCTTAATGGCTCCATGCATAACATCATTTTCTATATGTTAAATAAGAGTGCATGCATCTTCACTTACCCGCATTTTAACAAGTGCCTTGAAAGGCTACTATTTTGGGTAAATTTCTCCCCACAGCGTCCACAGCTGTAGATTGATATATGGCTGTGGACGGTTTGATGCCTTTTCAGGTCATAGGCGTCCCGACAATTCTTGTCACATATAGGACATTTGGGCATCTATATGAATTAAAAATAAGCTTTGATAGAGCTCAGGTGAATATTACTATATAGATGTACTGGGCCCAATACTAGAGGAATTGCATGTAACGTCATGCACAACTTACAGCATGCATGTGCTATCACGTTTAGAAGGACGTCAGGTCGCAAACTACATGCAGGTATGCGACAAATGCTTTAATAGGCTCATGGACATGGTTTAGCGGAAGTTGATACCTTTGGGATAGTACGTACGTACCGCTCAAAAATTGGACCGATTTCGATTTTATGGGTTAATCGATAGACGATGAATGGAATTGCATTAATTGGAATAGGATTAACGGTATTCCTCCAGTACTTGTGTATTGAAGGAATGGCCCGATGAAGTATTGAAAGAATACCGTTAGTCCAATTGAACGCATTACAATGAGTTCATCTTTTAGGACCTACGATAGTAGGTCCTATGTAGGATTGGCTCCGTGGGCGTGGTTTTCGATCGAGCGTTTGAAAACAGAATATACGCTTTGTAGCAACCCGCCAGTCGCTATAAAATCTGCTCAAAACACGCTGCATCTATAGTCCATAAGCTGTTCGGTCACATAGTAGAATAGCATGCAGATGACCGATTTCAGAATTTCCATCATAATCGGGTATGAATAAAAATCAAAATATATAACATGCCATAACATACATACATACCATTTATACACGCTCACGTCACGGCGCGGCTTGTGAAACTATTACAAACTTGCAAGCATTGAATATTTACAAGCTTCGTTGTGCGCACGTGCGTGGAGGCATAGATTAATGACCTTATCTAATATATGGTGGAGGTGCCAGAAGGCGACAACTTCGTAGTTGTGGGGGTGGGGGTGGGGGTGGGCCGCCCCCCAAGCCTAGTAGACCCATGTTTTCACAGCAGTGGATGGATTGAGGGCATGGGTACAAGACTATAGTTCGGGTCAGATAAGTCTGAGCAAACAAGCCTCCATCGTGGGCAGGAGCGCTACAAGGACAAGGACGTGCCCGCGACTGCGCACGACTAGAAACTTGATGAGAACGGGAGAGGCGAGTCCATGGAAGCCAGGCCGCCTGGCCCTATCATCCCGACAAACCTCAGCCTCAACGTTCCTTTCTATCTTTTGGAGCAGCTGCTTTCTGCGTGCTTTCTGGAACTAGATTGTTTAAGGTATACTGTTTCTCATGCCCCAGTCATAAAAGGTCATGTGCCTGTTGGGTAGTCTCGTACCCAGACCCTCAATCCCACAGCTGCGGGTGGATTACATCACCGCTACGTCATTACATCACCGCTACGTCTTCACGTAGCGGTGATGTAATCCACCCGCAGCTGTGGGATTGAGGGTCTGGGTACGAGACTACCTGTTGGGTGCTTCCTAATTTTTACTAGGCGCGCAGTGGAATGCACGTTTTCTCTGTGTTTTGAGTCAGGTAATTGTAATGATTAAAACGAGGCACAAGTGATTACATATAAATTATTAAAAGCCAAAAAAAAATAACAAAAAGTGTTAGCAGGAAAACGCAAAAGGCCCAATGATTCTCATTTTAGTTCCGAGTGTTACTTTTCCGTTGTTGTGTACTCAATAACCGTTAAATTTATAAGCATACACATAAATGCCACACCTTCGACTGTACGTGTGGCTAGGTGGCTGGTGAATGTGGGGAATGCTGTGCGCATGCGTATAGAGCCATATATAAGACAGCAGGGCGCCTAAAAGGCGTGTCCATGGTTTATTTTAACTTCCCCCGTCCCGTCCCAGTCCCCGGTGTGTGGGTGTGTCCCCAGTATGTTGCACGGTGGAAAATGCTTTGTTATCCAACTGAAGGGGTATATAGCCGTTGTTATACACTAGCCCCCTCACGTATGTTTGGGTAGCCCCCTCCTGTGTCATTGGCTTTAGCATATCCAGAAATGCCCCATACATTGGAGGACATTCATAAAAAAAATTCCACATTGAATTCTATAACGTTTTATCATATAGCGGAATTTTTTTACTTTCCACTATAAAAATTTGACTTTCAGATTGTTGTGGATTATGAAGTTAAAATCAAGATATGTTCTTTAATTACTACTTCACTGAATATTTACAAGCCTCTTTTGCCGATTTTTTTCGTTTGTGCGCACGTGCATGGAGGTGCCAGAAGTAGGTAGTTCGATTTTTTTTTGAAATTGTGATTTAAGCCGCGTATTATATATCGTTGGAAAGAGCAAAAAATCTACATACAATACACATGATTATATACTGTTCTACTTACAACCAACCATTGTTCATTAATGCACACAACATTATAGTTATCGATAGTTCTGTCGTCAGGCTGTCGCTAGTAGAGTTCAGCGGTTGCCATTGTTACACCTGCATTTTAGCAAGTGCCTTGTCAGGCTACTATTTTGTGTAAATTTCTCCCCACAGCCACCACAGCTGTATATAGATATATGGCTGTGGACGGTTTGATGCCTTTTCAGGTCATAGGCGTCCCGACAATTCTTGTCACATATAGGACATTTGGGCATCTGAATGAATTAAAAATAAGCTTTGATAGAGCTCAGGTGAATATTACTATATAGATGTACTGGGCCCAATACTAGAGGAATTGCATGTGACGTCATGCACGACTTACAGCATGCATGTGCTATCATCCCTTAAGGCTGCTACAATTTCTGACCTTAAGGCTGCCATTACTGTACGTCTGTTTTGGATATATGGCTTTGGACTACTTTGTTCCTTTTAAGGTCATTTACATCACAAACGTTTCTTCCACACTTAGAATTAATAATAAGCTTTGATAGATTTGACAGTGCACAAAAATGTCTCTGTGCCTCCTTTAAGGCTGCTACAATTTCTGCCCTTAAGGCTGCCATTACATGTATGTCTGTTATTACATTTATTCTGTGCCAGTACACCTTGGGGTGTTTTGTGAACAGCTCCAATAAATGAAAAAAAAAAGTTACCTACGAGAACTGGCATGTTTTGGACTCCTAACACCTAGCCTTGTCTAATTGAAACACCTAGAGGCTTACTAAAAAGCATCTTTTGGCTTACTTATACGCATCTTTAAGCTTACTTAAAAGCATCTTTCATGCTTAGCACAAGACCACCTGAATCAGCTCATTCAGGATTGTGGACTGACCAATAGCGAGCATTAGTAGTCATTTCTTTATCCATAACCTAATCATAAATCATTCAAATGAGCACACACACACACACACACAAATACAACAGTACCTTGACACTGGGAATATTTTATTTTCGAATGTACGTTGTAGTTCAGTTTCAAGGCTTTCATTGAGCATTGTGAGTTCCTTCACCTTTTCATCTAGGACTTCAATCTCTGCTTGATGCTCAGATACAATTGATTGGAGTTCCTTTTGCTTCAAAATATGCCTTTCAATCAATTCCTGAACCAAAGTGCATATGAATATACTAAAGTAGATAAGAAATACATAATAGTCACACTGCACCTCCTTCTCATGAAGCAGCCTCCTTAGTACATGCTTTTCATCATCTGCACATGCCCTTTCTTTGTGCACTGCAGACAGCTGTGCCTCAATCTTCAACATCTCTTCCTTAAGCTGATGGAGTTAATTTTAAAAAAGCACAAAGGGTGAGGTGTGAGGATGATGGGTGAGGTGTCACACTGCACCTCTTTTTTTTTGTCCATGTTCTCTTCTTCAGACATCCCACTCCTGACACCAATTGTACCGCAACCCCGCATAGCGCAACCTCAGTCTCAAACAGACTATAACTTGATAATCGCGCAGAACACCCACACGCATACAATACACGCGATTATATACTGTTCTACTTACAACCAACCATTGTTCATTAATGCACACAACATTATAGATATCGATAGTTCTGTCGTCAGGCTGTCGCTAGTAGAGTTCAGCGGTTGCCATTGTTACACCTGCATTTTAGCAAGTGCCTTGTCAGGCTACTATTTTGTGTAAATTTCTCCCCACAGCCACCACAGCTGTATATAGATATATGGCTGTGGACGGTTTGATGCCTTTTCAGGTCATAGGCGTCCCGACAATTCTTGTCACATATAGGACATTTGGGCATCTGTATGAATTAAAAATACGCTTTGATAGAGCTCAGGTGAATATTACTATATAGATGTACTGGGCCCAATACTAGAGGAATTGCATGTGACCTGTTGGTTATGTATCTGGGAGGGAAATTGGTTTACCGCTAAACACTCGAGCATTTTCTTCAAATTGCGGATAAGCCTTGTCCGCTAGTTCTCTCAGCACGTATCCAAATGATGCCCAATCCTATGTCTATCCTCTCGTTCACGTGTTTAGCTCTTGCTGTCAGAGTCGAACCGTTTCTTTAGCTACTACGAGCACTTTCAGGCAATTTCCTGATAGCCATTAGAGCCTTCCCAGTCAGGCGGACACGTAGCCACTTCAGCTTTTTTTGTCTTATTATCCACCTCCACTTATCTACCTCCACATCATGATTACAATGGGTATTGCAAAAATGTGCTGCCTGCTTGAATTACGAAAAATAAACTCATTGCCAATGTGTTAAGGTCTAACAAATCTGTTTCAGTCTTGTGGACATGTTGAACCATGCACCAACTTAACCTATTTTGGTACATTGTACTTCTCAGCCATGTCTTCAGTCTCCGTAGGGCACTAAAAGACCTCACTGAATGCATTAGTGGCCAGCGTTACTAGTATTAGCTTAGTTAGCTTAACACTTCCAAGTAAAGTGTCCTTTCAACAGCATTCAGAGACTTCAAGTAGGCAATCAAATCATTTACTTGTACCCCATTCTTTGGTACGTTACTATGTAGAATGTGTAGCTGTATTAGGAGACATTCCTGGTCTAAAGTAAATAATTCTGTAGATCTTTGAAGTCGTCAGGTTTAGGGTTAAAGTGGCAGAACAATGATTCCAGCCTGTAAAGTACTTTGTAGCCATCTTGATCAAATCTCCTTTTTATATTGCATGATCAATATGTCCTTTTGTAAACATCTTGAACTGCTGTCTCATTGCATGGAATGGAAGATCCTACTTCATATCGTTTAGGAACTTTACGCTGGCAAGTGAGATGTGGTTCATCTACCTTAAAAAATCCATATAGCGATTTCACATTATTTCACACCAAATTATACATGTTATTATATTATTAGATTTAGCTTTGTTTTCTGCCCTTTATGTGGCACAAGAGATTACAGATAAAATGGCAAAAGCCAAAAAATAATTATTAAAAGGGTTCGGAGGACGATGCAAAAGGGATGAGGAGGGGCGCCACAGAACTCCATTAATGACTCCCCGACTTTCTGCACCCGAGTGCGCACCTTCAACTGCCACTCCAGCTCGCTACCTAAAGGAGCATAAGACCAATCACATACCGCGTCGTAGTCATCCGTCTGAGTTAGCCCGTGGTGCGTAACCATGCGGTAAGGTTCGTCCTCTAACAGCGAGAGTAATTCCTTTGTCCAGCTGTCCTCCGCAATCTTTGCCTGAGTAGCATACATTTCGAACCTTGATAACCACAGCTTCGAATCGCCTTTAGCGCCGAAACGTGGAGGCAGCCAAAGCGCCATTCTGACAACCCTTTCAACGACAACATTGGTTGTCCCCGCAGAACTCGGGGCCAGTCCCCCAGAGGTGTCCATGTTCTCTTCTTCAGACATCCCACTCCTGACACCAATTGTACCGCAACCCCGCATAGCGCAACCTCAGTCTCAAACAGACTATAACTTGATAATCGCGCAGAACACCCACACGCATACAATACACGCGATTATATACTGTTCTACTTACAACCAACCATTGTTCATTAATGCACACAACATTATAGTTATCGATAGTTCTGTCGTCAGGCTGTCGCTAGTAGAGTTCAGCGGTTGCCATTGTTACACCCGCATTTTAACAAGTGCCTTGTAAGGCTGTTACTTTGGGTGTATTTTTTCCCACATTGTCCACAGCTGTATATGGATACATGGCTGTGGACGATTTGATGCCTTCTCAGGTCATAGGCGTCCCTACATTTTTTGCCACATGTAGGACATTTGGGCATCTGTATGAATTAAAAATAAGCTTTGATAGAGCTCAGGTGAATATTACTATATAGATTTACTGGGCCCAATACTAGAGGAATTGCATGTGACGTCATGCACGACTTACAGCATGCATGTGCTATCATCCCTTAAGGCTGCTACAATTTCTGCCCTTAAGGCTGCCATTACTGTACGTCTGTTTTGGATATATGGCTTTGGACTACTTCGTGCCTTTTAAGGTCATTTACATCATGAAAGTTTCTTCCACACTTAGAATTTGGACTACTTCGTGCCTTTTAAGGTCATTTACATCATGAAAGTTTCTTCCACACTTAGAATTAATAATAAGCTTTGATAGATTTGACAGTGCCCAAATATGCCTCTGTGCCTCCCTTAAGGCTGCTACAATTTCTGCCCTTAAGGCTGCCATTACATGTATGTCTGTTATTACATTTATTCTGTGCCAGTACACCTTGGGGTGTTTTGTGAACAGCTCCAATAAATGAAAAAAAAAAAGTTACCTACCAGAACTGGCATGTTTTGGACTCCTAACACACTAGCCTTGTCTAATTGAAACACCTAGAGGCTTACTAAAAAGCATCTTTTGGTTTACTTAAAAGCATCTTTCATGCTTAGCACAAGACCACCTGCATCAGCTCATTCAGGATTGTGGACTGACCAATAGCGAGCATTAGTAGTCATTTCTTTAGTGCTGTCATTCTTGGTTATCACAACCAGTTCATACTCTAAATTTCCTGCATCTGTCGATCCAATCATTGAAAAGCTAAAACTACAGGACTGCATGTACCAAGGAAATTAAAAAAGAATGGTCTCGAAAAATAATGTTCAATTATTGCTCCATTCGTTACCATGTACCCGCAACATTATGACATTTATTTGTTGCACTGGCCATAATCTGTGCAGTGCAGTTCTCTTGATTCAGGACTTGACTGCTCAAGCACAGGCTTGGGGTCTTTAGTAAGCTGTAGCCAGGCTGAGCCACCAGGCATCCCAGACGGTAGTGTTGTGCAGAGGTGAGACATCGAGTGTGCAGGCAGAGATTCCACATCTTGCCCTTTAGTGCCTTTTTCTGTACCTCTTGGGTCTGTATGCCTTTGCATTTACATGCAGACTAATCATCAATTAATGAATCACTTATGATGAGATCTATAATAAAACCCACGTCAACAAGACTAGCCTGTGGCACATATTGATGGCCTGCCTACAGCTTGCGCTAGTCCATTCATAGGTAGTAGTAACTGTAAGGTTACTCCATCGGCAAGTATACAAGGAGGTCAATCAGGTTGTTTGGCGGGGAATGACTTTGAGGGAGGCTTGTGATTGCTCCACCTCTGCTGTCACTGGTATTATGAATAGGCAATAGGAAACTGATTAATGCAATATGGCTTAATGGCTGTCCTTTGCTTTGCTCTTGTACATGTATACAATATAAAAGAAAATATTAAACAAGAGAGCATCATTTTTTAAGTGCCTTGTCAGGCTGCTGTTTTGGCTGAACTTTGCCCCACAACGTCCACAGCCATACATGGATATATGGCTGTGGACTACTTTTCAAGTCATATACATTCCTGAAGTATATGGCATGTGGGCATCTGTTCCAGAAAAGCTGGGGGGCGGGGCACTCATGCATCCATCTTCATCATCCCATAATCATTCTTGTCCACGCGTATAACCTACGCCTGTATTTACCGTTATGATATTTTATCGTAACATGACCTAACGATTATCATGTCCATCATTGTTATGTCATGCGGGTCTGTGAGCAACACCCACCACTACCACCATCATCACCTTCCCCACCCCCACCTTCCACAATTCCTGTATCCACCCTAGTCATTGATATCTCAATGACCACAGTCTATACATCTGGGACATCAAAAATATTGGACAGATTGGCAAGTGTTACAGTTTCCTGCATCGTAGATATTATAATAATAGAAGATCCCTGATAAGATTATGAAAGATATTTAAGGCCAAACTAAGTAAGTTGTTATTATCGACCTTCTAGTGCCCAATGAAGTCCAAGTATTAGTGGATTGGTGGTTTGGGCCACAGATGCAGACTGACCTGTCCACACTGTTCCCAACCCCCTGGACATGCATGGATATTATAAGAGAATCCCAGAGGATGCCTGACCCAGCTTCCTCTAGCTGTGATGAAGATGCAGCAGACAAGGTCCCTGCTCCACTTCACACGTGGAGGTTTACGCGTATGAAAAGACCTCCGAAGGGAATCCACATGAATTTATTTTCATGGAATCATTTTCCAGTTCAGATATTGAATTTGCTTTGGCCAATGACTATGCCAAGGAAGGTACATTACGTTATGATCCTTCTCCATCATTAAGACTTACTATTGTTCAGCTGGAACCTGAAGGCAGAGAGATCAATGAGGCAAATGGAAGGATGTCATTGGTGAGGGGCAGTGTCTTAATTGCACCTCCTGAATTTGTGTAGGGCATTTGTAGCTATAGAGTACCTGTATTGGCTATGACAATTCTTATCTTGTTAACCATTGTGTTCTAACCACACTGCTGTTGTAGAAATTCTGATTATCCAAGACTCTTTTTTTTTAGGAGTTCAAAGCCACATAGATTATAAATATAGAGTAAGTCCTCTAGAGGGAGGTATGACTATATAGGTAATGTCAAGAGGAGATCTGGGCATGTATCAAGGAAATTTGAAAAGAATGCATGGCCTTCAAAATAAAGTCCAATTATTGCTGCTATGTAATATATTCTATTGCTCATAACTCGTGCTGATCATTTAGAACATCAGAGATGATGAAGAGGCTCCACTGCAAGATCCAGTGCAATATGCACATTTCCTGGTCGACTGCCATTTTACATGATCTGAAATGGCCGCTGGCAGGTTCTACAGTGCAAGGGGATATAGAGGTATAGAACAAGACTTACTTGATGTAAACCGAGTAAGATTATTTTTTTGACAGACATTCTTTTTCCGATGCCAATCAGGCCAAGTATGGAAAATAAGTTTTTGATGTATCTTTTCCTCGTGTAAGAAATCATTGAAGGAAAAGTAAAAATTAATATTATGTGTGTACAATTTGAAAAGAAAAGTGAAATCCATATAACGTCACCCCCACCCCCAAATATAGTGAAAGAAGTAATACAAGACGGTAAAGGCATGTATAAAGATGGCCATGAAAGAGAAAACATTGTGCAATACAGGGGGGAGGGGGGGGGGGACATTTGAAAGACAATGTCATCCATGAGTTCCTTACTAAACAAAATGCACCTACAGTAAAAGATTCTGACTGCCTGTGACTTTATGAAAATGATAATCATCTACCAGACAAGACAAGTATTTCATGTTTACTGCTAAAGGTGTTTAAAAGTGGCCTTCTTGATTCTGGACTAGGCTGCTCAAACACAGGCTTGGGGGTCTTTATTATGCTGTAGCCAGGCTGAGCCACCAGGCATCCCAGACGGTAGTGTTGTGCAGAGGTTAGATTCCAAATAAAAGTCAAGGGGTCATGTTAATTGAGCATCCCATTTTCAAGCTGATAATAACGATGCCACGTCTCAACCATGGGTTCTTGTGTAGATCGCCACCCACCACTTGCACCTATACTCTTACACTACAGATATTAATAATAAGCTTTGACTGATTTGTCAGTGCACAAAAATGAATCCGTGCCTTCCTTAAGGCTGCTACAATTTCTGCCCTTAAGGCTGGCATTACATGTACGTCTTTAAGTGTCTGCTTTCACATTTGTTCTATGGAGGTACCCTTTTCGGGTGCTTTGTGAACAGCTCCAATAAATGAAAACCCTTTTGGCACACACCACAACTATACAACACCACACCACGGTGTATTTTTGCCTCATGCCTCTGCCTGCCCTGCCTGGAAAGAAATTCCATTTGTGGTCGGCCACCACATCATCACCTGGACTCGTTATACGTTGCATCACATTACGTAGAATTGTTATGCACAGTTATAAACATTAGCCGTACAGCAGAGTGGTGATGCCCCTCTGCAAGCTGCCCACGATGGAGAGACTGGCACAGTGCTTCAAGATCACTATATTTTGGGGCAGATATAAGCCCCTGTCATGGCTCTCCCCCTTCTGTACACTCACTGTCTAGGAATCTCTTCCAGGTTACTCCAGTCTATGGGTTTCACGTGGCTGGTGGTGTTCATGATCCTCCATCCACATTCAGCCAAGGTCTGCTTCTGAGCCAGATCAAAGGTGTTATTAATCTGCTCAACAAAGTGGCCATTTGTGCACTGAACTGTACACCCCAGGAGGTGTACAATGAGCTTATCCCTCTGCTCCAGACTGTCCGCTTGCAAAGGAAGGGTCAGAAACCTTACATGAATCTTGCGCCTGTATATACCTCTGTATATATTGTAAGTAGAGAGATTGCTGTACTAGATTTGAACTATGTCTCTGTTACAGTGCCGATATTAGCTGCACACTTCTCTTGGGCTACTCTATTGAATTGCATCATGTGTTCATGAGCTTTTTTTAGGTGCTTGCCTTTTGCAGGATTTTTCAGTTGATACACTCCCATCTCGATCATGCTTTTCAGAAATTGTATATGGTCCTAACTATCATCTCACCAATTTGTCTTCATATCAAGACTCCTTTGCACTATTGTGCATCAATACTAAACATCCAACATCACGGTCCTATAAGAATTGCACCAACAACATTATGTATTGTGCAGAGGATAATATTATTACCTTCCTCAGCAAGTACCTTTTATCATAGTATGTCTTAGCTTGAGGCTTTCTGCTGCTTTAAGAAAAGTCTGTTTTATCTTGAGCGTCATGCCACATGTTCTGTCAACACTACGGTAGTTATCTTTGCTGTCATCAGAAGCATTGCTATTGTCAAATCCATTTTGAATGCATCAAGATATACCAATGAAACTTTATTACATAACTCATTCATATAAGAGGATCATGAAACTTTATTACATAACTCATACATATAAGGGGATCTAAGTTCAAATGGAGTAACGTTTGCTGAGTGATGTGGTGCTTTGAAGTGTGGTATGCAATAGTACATAGTTAGTATAGTCATCCCAATTATCTTGATCATTATTCACAAATTTAACAAGACAACGTTGCAATGTTTGATTAAATCTTTCTACTAAACCATTGGTCAGTGGGTGATATGATGATGACACTCTGTGCTCAGTTCCAAGGAGCTGAAACATATGCTTGTTTACTTTGATGATGAGCCGTATGTATTCACGCCACCAAATCACCATTACGACCACAGAGGAGGGGGAGGAGAGTTGGGGGATATGCACATAACGTTAAGTCAACGATGCAAGATAGAGTACAATATAGAAGGCATGCTTACCGTGGCCAACCTAAATAGCCGCATGCAGTATGCGGCTATTACCAGCAGCGCCAGCACAACCACACCAAATACCAGTCCTGTCTCCATCTCCATGGCAGCAGAAAAGTTAACGTCATTGTGACGTTTCGTTATACCCCACATAGGCAGGTCTTTCCGTCATTTCTGCTTCAAAATGAGTAGTTTCATTAATGTTTAGTTTGAATTTCCCACACCCCCCCACGTTCTCTAGTTAGCTCTACCCACTGCAACAGCCCCAAGCTCCAATACCCCAGCGTCTAGTATAGCTAATCTGTACATGAAAACAAACCTTTTTCAGGAACAGGAATCGCAAAATCATTTATGCACGCACCTGAAGTATCGAAGAGCATACGTTCAGAGCTATAACGCTACACTCTTATCAATTATGGACAGCAGTAGTGGTGGGCAGGTGTACTCACTCTGGAGGTGGTGTTGTGTGGTGAGATACAGCATTTGCTCGTGAGCCTCCTGTTGAATCTGCTCCATAGAACGTCTGTGAGCCTCCTGTATGTACACCCATTCCCTTGCCCTCTGTACGGAGTCAGGAGTCTGTACAGATGTAGATGGAGTTGGCCCTTACGGTCATATTGCTGGCGGTGCTGGCCTACTGCTTAAGTTTATTTTGCTTGGCCACAGTAACCATGCCTTCTATTGTAAAGTAAAGTAGACAAGACCGCTTCTTTGATGTGCACTATTAAGCACTCTACAGCAGACACTCCATCCCTTGACCATTAGCGTGCTTGACAATGTGAAGCGAAGGCTGTCTCGATTGATTGTTAGCTGTATGCCAAATGGTAACAGTACAGATAGATTGTAATGGGTTGGGGAGTTCTTACTCCTCCCGCCCCCGGCAGACAAAAGTAAACAAATGCTCTCTTTGAAGTCATGAATTTAATTATTCTCGCTTTTAGAGCCCCCTCCCCTCCCCCCCCCCAATCTTATATACCTTCCACCGCCGTTGTTAACTAACATGCTTTGCAATTAATTCCTGAACCAAAGGCACCACCACTGGCTTCCGTGCTGTCCTTACTGAACTCAGCAAGCCCTACTAATGGAGATACCAGAAGAGGGTTACCATTCCCAGGAAAGAAATTCAAGCTACGTACTGCTGTCATCCACCACACCATCTACACAATCCTCCTATGGAATAAATGTGCATAGAAAGGGCAAAAAAAAAAGGGCAAAAAAAGAAAGCTTTATTCCTACATGTTCATGTGATCATTAACAAAATCAGACCAACCTCTCGTGGTGTTTCCTCGTCGCGCGCTCTCCTGCTTCGCACCCTCTTGCGGGCATTACTTTCCGTCATTATTTCTGCTTCAAAATATTAATTTTTAGTTTGAATTTCCCCCCCCCCCCCCCCCCCCCACATTTTCCTGTTTGTGCTGCATTTTTACCCACCGCAATAGCCACCCGCGAAGCTCCAATTCCCCCAGCGTCTGGTATAGCTCATCTGTGCATGAAAACAAACCTTTTTCCAATTGACGCAGGAACAGGAATGGCAAAGGAAAGGCCGTACTAATGGAGATACTAGAAGAAGGTTACCATTCCCAGGAAAGAAATTCAAGCTACGTACTGCTGTACACCACCACACCATCTACACAATCCTCGTAGGGAATACTGTGCTCAGTTCCAAGGAGCTGAAACATATGCTTGTTTGATGATAAACCCTCTGCCCTGATCTGAGATAACTATTTTGTTACATCCATATCTGTAATACAAAACAAAACAGTAAATTAGCATCTCAGTACATAATAGGCAAAATAATAACTTGCATATCATTTTGATATCGAAAGTTATATAATCTACACAATCTATCAGGATGATTTTCACTCTTTGATGGTCTAGGGGTGGGTATTAGGCTTTCCTTTGTACCTCCGCACCTGTTTAAAAGAAGATGAGGCCATTGCCTCCCTTGTGAACAGCGCTTCACAACCCTTATCAGTCTTTTTAATGATAAAGTTTTCTATGAGTCCAACTCAGATTCCATATGGCAGCTTACCGTTGCTACCCATGCCTTTTCGTCCATGTGATGCACTCTGATCTTGAACCAAAGTTCTCCTCTGTTAGCCTTGAGACTAGCTGCCAGGTGATCACACTTGCAGGACCGTGCTCTGATATCAGCCCACAGCTTGGTGATCTGTTCATCCTTCTCTGCATCTGCACACAGACATGGAGCAATATAGTTTATAAGGTGAAGTGTCTAGAGATGTGGGGGGTGGGTGTCACAGGAAGAAGTGGGAGTGGGAGGGGATTTGTTTAACCTTCTGTATACAAGTAATAAAAACACTCGACCCTTTAAAGATGGGTGTTCAAGAAATATTTCTTACCCGTAATTTACGTAGAAAATTGTTTAAAAGGTAGTAGGAAACCGCTGTATGGAATTGTATCAGTGCACCAGATGGTCTATGTTGACCATGCCTTCTTGCCCTTCAGAACACCTGGAACAGAAATTGATTTGGTGAAAAGCGGTATATGCCTTATTTTCTGCTGTTGCGAGCCATATATATTCACACCACCAAATCACCATTCCGGCCACAGGGGAGGGGGAGGAGAGTTGGGGATATGTAAATCTGGAATTGTCTCTTAGTATCGAACATGAAGGCAGTGATGACTCTGGTTATGATTTTGCTGGCGGTACTGGCAAACTGGAGACAATGGAGACAGAGTTTGTTCTTTGTGCAATATTGCTGGCGGTGCTGGCGTTGTTGCTAAGCTTGGCCACGGTAAGCATGCCTTCAATATTATACTTTTATATCCAAAATACGCGCGTCTGACATGGAGACAGAGCTGGCTGTTGGCGTGGTTGTGCTGGCGTTGATAATAAGCTTGGCCACGGTAAGCATGCCAGATGGACATGTTACATTTATTCAGGATTTGTGCATGGTAAAAAATACATCATAACCCATATCAGCCTTTCTAATTATAAAGTTCCTTGTCCAGGTTATGTTTTTCAAGCTCTTTCTGATTTTGAAATGTAAGTTGTCCTTGTTAGGATATGAGGGGAAGGTGCATTCTTTTAGTCACTAATATTTTGCAGTCTACTGGTCCAGGGTCATACCCTGTCTTTCTCTAAAGGATAGATTGTGGTGCTCTATCAAAATATCTGAACACCTCAGGTTTCACCTATCTGCTTAATGATATATGAATAGTTCTATTTCTAACTATTTGAAACAGAGCAATCATATCATCTCAGTACATAATAGGCAAAATAATAACTTGCATATCATTTTGATATAGAAAGGATGCAACCCTGCTAGCTTTCTTGTCTGGTAATGCTGCAGCCTCAGGCCACTTGGAAAAGTAGCCAACTATATATACTTACTTCTTCCACACTTGCTCTTTTTAAATGACCCTATCAACCATTGGATTACCTGCTTCTTTGAATATAGGAGTTATTATGATTTTTTAGGTTTTGTTTTGCTATAGGCGTCAGTGCCTCTTGCTTTCAAATTTTAGGAATCTACAGTGTAAATAGTTATTTGTGCTGTCATCAGAAGCGCTGCTATTGTCAAAGGCGATAGTCAGGTGGTAAATGATAGCCTGCTTCTCTTCATCAGCAGACGCGATGTCCCTGTGCGACAGTGCTTGCATCTCTGACATCCTCTCCGTAAGTTGTCGGAGTTCTTTGTCCTAAAAGCACAAACGGTGAGGTGGTAAATGATGGTGGATGAGGTGTGAGGATGATGGGTGAGTGATGTGGAGGTGAGGAGGTAATTTGTTCAAAATAGTCACACTGCACCTCCTTCTGATGTAGCATCACCAATACGTTCTCCACAGCAGACGCTCCATCCCTTGACAACTGTGCCTGCGTCTCATTAAGCTGATGGAGTTCATGGTCCTAATTTTAACAAAGCACAAAGAGTGACAGGTGAAGGTGAGAGCGAGGTGGTAAATGATAATGGGTGCACCTCCTTATGCTGTACCTTGAAACGTCTTTGTCTTTCCTGCTCATCAACTGTACCTTGCAATTCAGAATTTTCTAACTGAAGCCTTTCATTGATTTTGTTAAGTTCATTGTTATTTATTCATTTTATTTATTCATTTTGTTAAGTTCATTAACCTGTTTCTTAAAGGGCATCAATATGCAGTATATATCCATAACCTAATCGTAAATCATTCAAATGAGCACACACACACACACACAAATACAACAGTACCTTGAGGATTGTAAGTTTGTTAACCTTTCTGTCATGGACTTCAATCTCTGTTTGATGCTGAGATACAATTGATTGGAGTTCCTTTTGCTTCAAAATATGCCTTTCAATCAATTCCTGAACCAAAGTGCATATAAATATACTAAAGTAGATAAGAAATACATAATAGTCACACTGCACCTCCTTCTCATGAAGCAGCCTCCTTAGTATATGCTTTTCATCATCAGCACATGCCCTTTCTTTGTGCACTGCAGACAGCTGTGCCTCCATCTTCAACATCTCCTGAAGCTGATGGAGTTAATTTTTAAAAAGCACAAAGGGTGAGGTGTGAGGATGATGGGTGAGGTGTCACACTGCACCTCTTTTTTTTTTCACAGTATAAAACTCTCCATATATAAGTGGACATGAAATACATACAATTAGATGATAATATTTTTTTTTAAAGAGAAATAATAAGACAATAAATTTAATCCATGAATGAGGCCAGAGGAGCACCATCTTCAAACCCCAGCCCACTTCTCCATTTGGTGCGGGATCCTCTAAGACAGAGGCTCACTGCTCGAACTCCTGCAAAAGCAAGCCGTGATCTGACGTAGCTGCTGGTAGTGGAATAGGCTTTGTCCCACTTGGAAGACAGAGCAGTGGCCATGTGCTTTAGGAAGTGACTAGCCTCTTTGTATAGTAGTCCGTCCACAGAAAGGACAAATGGGGCTTCTGTCTTCAACTGCCTTTTTGTACATTCTCTACTTCTCCATTCATTGATTTTGTTAAGTTCATTATTATTTATTCATTTTATTTATTCATTTTGTTAAGTTCATTAACCTGTTTCTTAAAGGGCATCAATATGCAATATGTATCCATAACCTAATCATAAATCATTCAAATGAGCACACACACACACACGCACAAATACAACAGTACCTTGACACTGGGAATATTTTATGTTCGAAGGTACGTTGCAGTTCAGAATAATCTGATTGAAGGCTTTCATTGAGGATTGTAAGTTCCTTCACCTTTCCATCTAGGACTTCAATCTCTGTTTGATGCTGAGATACAATTGATTGGAGTTCCTTTTGCTTCAAAATATGCCTTTCAATCAATTCCTGAACCAAAGTGCATATAAATATACTAAAGTAGATAAGAAATGCATAATAGCCACACTGCACCTCCTTCTCATGAAGCAGCCTCCTTAGTATATGCTTTTCATCATCAGCACATGCCCTTTCTTTGTGCACTGCAGACAGCTGTGCCTCCATCTTCAACATCTCCTCCTTAAGCTGATGGAGTTAATTTTAAAAAAGCACAAAGGGTGAGGTGTGAGGATGATGGGTGAGGTGTCACACTGCACCTCTTTTTTTTCACAGTATAAAACTCTCCATATATAAGTGGACATGAAATACATACAATTAGATGATAATATTTTTTTTTAAAGAGAAATAATAAGACAATAAATTTAATCCATGAATGAGGCCAGAGGAGCACCATCTTCAAACCCCAGCCTACTTCTCCATTTGGTGCGGGATCCTCTAAGACAGAGGCTCACTGCTCGAACTCCTGCAAAAGCAAGCCGTGATCTGACGTAGCTGCTGGTAGTGGAATAGGCTTTGTCCCACTTGGAAGACAGAGCAGTGGCCATGTGCTTTAGGAAGTGACTAGCCTCTTTGTGTAGTAGTCTATCCACAGAAAGGACAAATGGGGTGAAGGTGCCTCTTCTGTCTTCAACTGCCTTTTTGTACATTCTCTTCTTCTCCAATGAGCTTGACTCAAGAATGGCATTAGGTGCTCGATGGCAGTGTGATGGGGCATCAGTGTCTATGACACGGACATCAAACAACGCCTCCACCTGTGGTTGCCAAACACCTCTGATTCCCAGGTCAAGCCTTAGTCCTGGATCACTTGAGGTGGCAGTAGCCTCATTGACAATAGGCTCCTTTATAACCTGGGGCCACACCTGACTGACAAGGTCACCAAGGCAGTCACGGATCTCATTGTGGCGTAGTATAATAAGTCTCCCCTTCTTACAGTCTAGGGCATTTTGGAAGGTGAAATCAGCTCCACAACCACCACATTTGGCTGGCAGATTAGATGGATGTCGCAAATAGCGCAGAGCTAGGCCATCTCTGAACTGTACAGGAGCCAAATCAAAGTGGAAACTTTGGAGTGGCAGAGTCGTCAACCAGCTGGACGTTTTGCCCTCAACCACCCTCATGATTGCACGTTGTCTGCCTGGTGAAAGAGTTGCAAGAATGGCATCTAGTTTCTGTTTGGAAACCTCGTCAAGTGCTTTTCGCGTCTCATATCTTGCCTTTCTGATTGCACCCAGGTGACAGGCAGAACTAAATTCACCACATCCCTTAATAGCTTCTGCCTCAACTTTGGTGAGGTGTGGTAGGACGATGATGCAGTTTCAGTAGGATTATTGATCCCCAAGCCAGCAAAATGAGTTGGTAAAGAAAACGGTTTACATTCAACATCTGACAAATCTCCTTCAAACAATGCTGGGTAGAAAGCCTTTAAAATTGCATCTTGCAGTGGGACAAAAGCACCTCCACAGTTGTGCATGACTCGCTGCAGGTATGACCATTCAAACTGAAGGGATTTGGAGAGAGCAGTATAAGCGGCTTGTGGTGACTTGGTAGCTGCCTTGGAGAGTTTCACAACACAATCTACCCACATTGCAACCTTTTTCCTCACAAAATCATCTGCTATCATGCAGTCTCCAATAACACTCCCACGAAAGCGATGTCCGTTCAGTATCTGCACACCCAAATCACCAAAGACTATCCTGGCCTCATCTTCAAATTGAGGGGTAACAATCAGAAAGCATTTCTTGGGCTCAGCAGGAAAGTATCCATAAGCTGGGCCTTGCTCAGCCAACTGATCATACCATGAGCGAACCTCCTTGGATGTTTCCATTGCAAGCTGAGTCATCTGCATACCTGGTCTGCAACCTGTTCTCTTTGACCTTCAGTGACTTGACAAGTGGTAATAGTGCAACTGCATAGATGAGCATGGATAGAGGATCACCTTGAGTAACACCTCCTTACTGAATAGACATTCATCAGATCCTCTTATGACAAGCCTAGCAAATCCTCTGTAGGTGTTGAACAACAAACGGCTGCATCTAGGCCATAACACGCGAGCATTCCACAAGGCTGCAACTCGGTTCACCATGTTAAAAGCATTCTTGGCATCCACTAACAACAGCCCCCAACCATTACCAGAATGCTGGGTGTAAAGCTCCGTCATTGCATGCACTGCTCCTACTATGCCTGCTTTCAAACCTGATGCCAACTGATCTGTTCCACACAACATTTCAACATTAGTACCTGTGGTTAGGGCCATCACTCTACCAATATTTCTTGTCAATTCATTGAGCGTGACTTTAGCTTGCCCAATAGATTTCTTGTCAATTCAATGAGCGTGACTTTAGCTTGCCCAATAGATTTCTTTAATCACCTTTTCATCATCTCCACCATCCGTTCAAACAGCCCTCCCCACCAATGTGCTCGTTCCAGGTTGAATGCCCACTGCATATGATGGTCTGTGAGAAACCCTTGAACAACTGGATCATTTACTATCTTGGAGATAGTCTTTGTTGCAGCCTGAAACGTTTATCCATTGTCAGAAATGATTCTACGAGGGATTCCATGCCTTGCTATAAACCTTCTAAAGCACCTAATGAAGGCTTCTGCAATAAGATCTGGCACATCTTCCAAATGCACTGCTCTGCTTGAACAGCAAGTATACAAACAGATCCATACCTTACCCTCGCCTGACTTGACATAGAGTGGTCCAGCAAAATCTACACCAGTATAAGAGAAGGGTGGTGATTCCTGTACTCTAAATCCAGGCAGTGAAGGTGACCTTGGAGATGGATATGGGTTTCCATGAATCCTGCGGCATATGACACATAGACGGAGTAGTTTCTTCACAAAACTTCATCCCTTCACTATCCAGTATTTGGACCTGAGTTCAGTCAATGTGTCCTTTACGCCTCCATGCATGATACGCTTGTGACATGCCATTACAATCAAATGCGTGATGTGGCTTTTGGTATCCAATAGTATAGGAAATACTGGGCAAGTTGGTATCCCCACATTTGCTAGGCGTCCTCTACACCTCTAGATTCCATCTTTGTCAATGAACAGATCAAACTGCAGTTTCCACAAAGCAAAATCCTTGTTTTGCTGTAGTGCTACTTGTGAAACCTTAATCAAATACTTCTCTGCCTTCTTAATGCAACATCTGTCTTCTCCATGTGCAGAAGGATCTCTCTTAATTTTGAGGGTTTCGATGAATTGCATCACAAGAGAAGTAACTCTCAAGAGCCTGCTGAACGTGCTAAATTCTTCACATCATAATATAAGGCCTTCTTGCTCACATTCACTAGCCATGAAACTGTGTTGTCATGGATACACTTTCACACATCATTTTCATCTCTGGTAGACAATCATCCAGGACGGTGATGTCATCATTTGCATGGTTTGTACTGCTGTATAGCCATGCAGGGCCATTCAGCCCACACTGATGACTCCATAAGCTCAAGTAAATTGGCTCCTCTGGAGGGGAAATCATCAGGATTACAGCTTCCGGGACAGAAGTTCCAGGAAACAACTGGCACCAACTCCCTGATTGTCACAACTCTATTCTGGATGAACTGCTTTCATTCATGACCTTCACCCTTAACCCAATAGAGTGTTACCATATAGTCGGAGTAACATCTTGTACCTTGTAGCGACAATTCAGGTTGAAGCGCCATGACACTGTTGTTACAAACCTTGCAAGAAGCATAGCGGCTAGCAGCTCAAGTCGAGGAATTGTTCTATTGTGCAAGGGTGCTGCTTGAACCTTCTACGTTTTCGTTTTCTTGATTCCTTCCTTTCGGCAAATCATTAAGGTCTGCTTCTCCTCTTCAGCAGATTATCTGTGCACTGCAGATTTTTCATTTTGTTACCAAAATGCTAATTTAAAATAGTCAAAGTCGAAGGGCACAAGATACCCTGGTGTGTTAAGAGGTTATCTTTTGCCCTTCGACTTTCACCATTTGATTAGTGGTGGATTTCAGCATTTTTTGTATTACTTTATTTTAAGAGGTGGGGTTATGTTTATGTTACCTGGTATTTTTACTTATCTGTTATGTAAAGTACTTTAATTTCAGCATGATTGACTGATGCGTATTAGAAGGTATTAACAGCTGACAACCAAATACACATCAAACCAGGACTCTACTGCAAGCTAAGCACCCAGAGGGGTCAGTTCCCTGTTCCACCACACCTATTAAGTGAGGGTTAAAGTTCTTGTATGGCCTCCACTGTTTCCACCTCCACCTCATCTTCCAAACTCTTTGCAGTGGTTATCCTTGGAATTGGTTTATTGTCAATTCTCCTACTGCAATGATGTGCTGATTCATCCAAACTGGGGAAGCATTGCTCTTTCACAGCTAGTTAAAGTAGTGCCCCAGGCTTTGAGAGTATGTGTCAGTAATACCTCCACAGCTGTTTCTTCACAAGAGCTTTTCAACTGCCTTTGCAAGTTTCCTTGTAGTTCCTGTACCTCTTACATCATTTCCCAAGGCCACAGCTTCTGGAAAATGGATTCAACACCTGCTTCCAATGTTGCCCTGCCCACTTGTGTATTAAGCTGTTTCCTTATCCTTACAGCTGGCGGGGCTCCTAAAAATGTTTCCTTGTAGGTGCATTTGATCATGAAGTCATGTACCTCCAATTGGTGGGATCCTTTGAGTCCACTTGTCTGCTTATCTGAACTTTGTGTTCTCATTAAAACACAATCAATATCATTGTCCAGATACCTTTACGAGAAACATTGTCTGCCTCTCCATTTGTTTTGGGAATCACCCTCAAGACCTTCTAACTGAATTGCTTTGCCAAATATGGTGTCAGTTGCTACTTGGGTAGATTCAGTTGATAGCATTACTGAACTCCTGTGTTGGTATAGGCTGCAAGGTATGAGGTGAAATGGAGCGAGGGGTGTGGTCTCTTGTTGATGTGTTATGTTGGGGGCTGGGTGGGCTGTTATTTTTTTGTACTCAGTATTTTA
Source organism: Eunapius fragilis (assembly GCA_963681505.1). Classification (NCBI taxonomy): domain Eukaryota; kingdom Metazoa; phylum Porifera; class Demospongiae; order Spongillida; family Spongillidae; genus Eunapius; species Eunapius fragilis. Next base: position 10,140,815 of record OY811976.1, on the reverse strand, counting down.
TCATTTTATTTGTTCTGTAAAATTTTTCAAAATCAACAAGCCTTGTAGTTCACACCATTTCTTCAGGAAATGGAGAACAAGAAGATGAGATATGAAATATCAAAGTTGCCTGGAGCCATAATAGTTAAAGAGCATTTGCTGCTGGTGTGCACAACTGAAGAAGGAACATCAAGGCAACAGGCTTAAAGCAAAGGTTCCCTTTTGGCAGGTTGTCAAGAGCCATCTTTGTCTTATCAGTCTACCCTCACCTTTCAAACTGATGTTTACCCTAGCATGCTAGTTACAATGTAATGGTGTTTGTATATTGTATGATGTGAATGTATTGTACTCAAATGTGTTATTCAAATACATCTTATATGCTATTACACACTACTGAAGCTGTTAGAGTGTTATACTGTTGTATACATGTGTGCATGAGTCCACACCTTGCATCATTGCCTTCTTAATGGTGCATTGAGAGTGGCGGGGTGTACCTTTGGAATTGAAATGCGTGCATATCATGGTCTGCCTTTGAGGGGGTGCACACACGTCGTGCTGCACTAACTGACCGTAGATTGTCGTTTGTGTGTTGGTTATAATTAGCAATAACTGTTAATGAGTTAACGTTGGATCAACTTGCGCGTATGCATGTCGCTGTTCAGGACCAGAAGTTGGTGGTCCACTACAGCAGGCTATGAAGAGTTTCATGACTACCATTTCCTGGTCGTTGGCAATGCTGACAATACAGTTGACGGTTATGCCCGCCAAAAAAAAATCATTCTCTACTTCCCGCGCGCCTTTAAAACAAGTTGGTTGTTGACAGTTATCAAGACAATGGGCTATTCCAGTTTAAAATCGTACATGGGTACTGATGGCATCGCTGCATACCTCCGGATAACCACTAGTATTCTATGATTACTAGCTATTATCCGGAGGTATGCGGCGATGTCATCAGTACCCATGTACGATTTTAAACTGGAATAGCCCAATGCAACCCTCAGGTTGGGTGGAGGGAGGGTGGGGGGTGGCCGGGGTACGTGCTCGCAGAGGCTCATATAATGCAGCTAGACCCTATTGTGCAAGTGGCCATGGGTCGGTTTGGGACGTACGTACGTTTGTTTAATGTTATGTGCAATATATGCGATCCAGTAAATTTTCCCGTAGAGCTTCGAGTCAACTGCACATAGCTGTGCTTCACCCACGTCAACTGTCAGCGTATATTATGGGCTGGATAGTGAACGAGCAAGGGACGCAATACAATCTCACTACGGTAGTACCGTATATATACTCATGTGTTGGAGCGTACATCCTGCAACATGATATGGGGGCCGTTCAGAGGCACAAAGGGAAAAGTGTGCAGAGCAAGCAGATTATTCAACCTTGAATCACTCATTGTTGTTCTGAGGTAAGACTTAACTCTCCTCTGCCTGACTTCCTCGTCCCCAGTCCATTGGGTTACTTACCAAGAACCGACTCCATTGTCCAAGTAGGGTGCTTGAGTGACGGTGTGCGTGTATGTATGTGGTGTGGGGCACGTGTTTGTGCATGTATGGGTGGGTGCAAATTCTTAAGTTGTGGCTTTTCAGATTTCAGGCATTATTTGTTGCAGCAAATACCCTAGGGGTACCTGACCCTACAACAAAGAAAAGAATAGTTGTAATAGTTGGGAATAGTTGTAAGCTTTCTGGACTGCATTGCCATCATAATAAAAAGATTTTGGTATTACAACATCTTGTTATAGTCATGCATAGGTATATCCTCCTCTCTCCCTCCTCCCTCTCCTCAGCCAGTTAACCTCGGAGAACACTGTGTTGACCTGGGCACAGCGAAGGGAACATTGCATATCCTTGTGTTAGGTACAGAATGATCATGGCCTCAGCTACTAACACAAAGCATACCCTCACTGCACACGCACATACACACATGATACAACTCCACTCTCAGGCCCCCACAGCTCTATCTGTTGCCCACCTCCAGTGAGTTTGTGGTCCATGTGTGATGTGGGGGGGGAGGTATGTGGAGTCCTAATGCAATTATCCTGCTCTGTAATTAGGCAGTTACGAGGAGCGATTGTCTGCTTAGATGAGCTTGGTCATCTGAGTTGTGGCTATTTACAGGAGGCGATAAAGAGATGAAGGTATAGCATCAAGCCATCACAGACGTGCAGAAAGGTTAGCTTGTGTGTTCAACCATTTGAATTCATCAGTCGTGCTCGCACTATGGTTATACGTATAAATGCACATTATTTCGTTGTTATTACGTTGTTATTACGTTGTTATTACGTTGTTTGTATCACCATAGTCTGCTTGCAGTGTGAGTGTTGGTTGGGCTTATGTCCCCCCTCCCCCCCCAAAAAAAAAATCATATGCTCACCTGTATCATGTACATCTAGGCTATCCAATACTCTTCCACAGTAATTGGATACTCTTATTATCAACATCACCACAGAATGACGTGTACATTTGAACTCATCATTGATATATTTTGTCATGTAACCTTTACACCACTCAAGCCAAAGCAGATTTATGAATTTCATAATGTTACATAATAGAGTTTTAGTGTGGGAGAGGGAGGGAGAGAGAGAAGAGAGGAAGAGAGGGAGAGAGAGAGAAGAGAGAGGGAGAGGGAGAGAGAGAAGAGAGGGAGGCTGACTGAGACGAGGGCAGGTTACACTTATGTATCCCTTCCCTATGTGATTTCACACCCACACCAATACAATGTCCTTGACTCCTCCCCTTGTACCCCTTGTCCTTCAAGGTTCACAATCTGTTGCTCATTGAGACATACAAGCGTCAGAAAGAAAGGGTCACACTCGTCAATAATCTTGGGAACACTGAAAACATCTTCATTCTGCAATTTTCCTTGCAGCGGCCTCTTTTTATTGCACCATATGCAGCTGAGTCTAAGGACATGATGGTGAAGCAGTTATAGATAAGGGACATATGTCGGTTACTGGGCATTACCCCAGTTGGTGAGTGTGTATGTGTGTGTGTATGTGTGTGTGTGTGTGTGAATGTGTGTGTGTGTGTGAATTTTCTTTGTGTTGTGTGTGGCACATACTAATGTTTTAGTTGGTTCATTCCCACCTGCTCATTAATTAGAAGCACTTCTGGCTCTTGAAGAACAGCACAAACAGCTTCCCCTGTTCTTCAGGACGTCTCCCAGCTCTGGTGGGGATGACACCAAGGAGGTGAGCAGGAGTGGTTCAATGAAGAGGAGGGATTCCTCCAGGAGTTCATCTAGCCTCAAGAGGAAAGAGACGCATCCCTGGCACATAGGGACTCAAAGAAGAGGTGGGTGGTGATTAGAGGGAGGTGTATATGTGTGTGGGGCGTACGTATACATGGGAGTGTATGCACTCACTTCTGTATACCTCACACACACACACTTACCATGCACACACATACTTATTCTTGCAGGACTGCAGAATTCTAAAACTGCTCGCATGCTTGAAGGGTCTGGGCACCCCATTGATAACAGGTAAGGTTTGTTGATAATGAATTTAAGAAATGGCAGAATTAATCTGTTTTCTGCATTGGTTAGTGACAATGAAACTGAGCACGCACGCACACACACATACACACACACACACACAGTACCCCCACTCATGCCCCTTCGCTCCTTCATGTATTACACCAAGGCAAGCAGCGACCTTCAAACCGCACCTGGTCTAAGACTGGAGGTATCAAGGTGTTAGATTCCAGTGACACCAGATGGTGGCTGGTACGGAACCAGGACACGTTGGAGGAAGGGATGGTGGCCCCATCTTGTCTAAGCCGGTTCCCTCTGAGCAAGCTAGTAGAGACCTCTTCAATGGACGACGACCTCTCTCCCAGTGACAAGACAAACCTCAGTGCTGCTCATTTTGGCAGTTACGAGCAGTCAGGGAACCTGTCTAGGACCCATGATGGGGTCTGCAGTGAGATCTACTCACTTACCAAGGTCTAAGATCTACTCACCTACCAAGGTCATGACCCATTGTTCCATGAGCGAGATGAAGTGGACCACACCCATCCCTGACCTCTCTATGACCTCAGGCACAATAGCGGAACATGTTGCTCAAGGTGTGTTCACCCAACCACGCCCACTGTGGAAGTTGCAAATTTCCGGACTTGTGTGATGGCGGGCATGGGGAAGGGAGAAGAAGCCTCCCTGGTACCTTGACAGCTCTGGTGAGTCTCTTTGGAGAAGAGGCCACGTTCATGACAAAGGGTGGTGTGGCCACCTCCTCTGTGGTCCATCCTTGTGGTCTGAAAGTGCTGGATCCTTCACTGGAGGAAGAATGAGTTTGTGTGTATGTGTGTGTGTGTGTGTGTGAGTGTGTTTTGTTAATCTGTTTTCCCCTGACTTTGGCATTTAGATGAATGGGAAGCTAAACTTGGCTTACCCCCTGTACTAGTCCTGTTCAACTGATCATTTATGCAGACGGTGATAGGCAATTATGAGAACATGGTTGTAGTTAAAAATATGGCAATGCTGAAATTTAATGAGGTCAAAAATATGAAACCTTCCTCTCTCTCTCTCTCCTCCCCCCCCCTTTCTCCTCCTCTCTTTCAACCTTCCTTCCCCTCTCATCTCCTCCCATCATGCTAGATTGCCGTTCAGAATCCAAAACAATGGTGCCTTGATGAGAACAGTGGATGGAAGGGTGGTGGGCAAAGCCGTATACTACACAGGCATGACCGTCAAGAACTTCATGAGTATGGAGTTCACTGGAGTTGTAGCTCCTGGAAAAGGTTAGCAATATTACCATGTGTCATGCATAAATTCTAGCCCCTCCCACATCACCCCTCCTCCCATATCAGACTCCATGGTAACGCTACCCATTGCAGCCAAGTCGTACTGTATGAAAGTGTTGACCAAACAGTGCCTCCTTCAGGTATTTTTGGTGGCAAAGGTGCGGGAAAGCAAACAGTTCCACCTGAAGCTGCACAACTTCCAGTTATGCTCGCCAAGCTTGTCATGTCCCACTTCTGTTCATGAAGGGACTTTAATTCAAGAACATACTTTTCGTTTCCTTTCTAGGCTACTGTTCCTTGTGCAGGCGCAGGGACTGTGCCCACAGAGAGAGCTTGTACACAGGTTTGTTACATGGCCCCTCCCCCTATGTCTTGTGAGCCACGCCTTCCCTCTTTAGACGAATGGTCCTGCCTGGGGGTGTGGCCATTGTTGAAGTTTCCTCACAAAACAGGATAGTTTATATATTTAGCTAGTATGAACTGTGACCAGCTCACTGATGTGCGGGGATGGGCTGAAATAGAAGTAGTTCCCTCAAAAGTGATTCCCTCGTGATGTTCAGTTCTTCTGTTTGTATGTCTCCATAATATGATGGTACATGTCATTACAACGTAACAGGTCTGGTGTGTACTGGCCAACTTGCTCATTCATAAAAGATTAGTAACTCATGGATAACCAGCCAATTTGAAAAGAAAACACAACAATCTCTACAACAGCTACACGATCATGATGTCATCAGGGACAACAGAGTCCTTCAGAGGGGGCGGGGCCGTCAATGCAGGGGTAGATGAGACAACAGACCCAGCAGTGAGATATCCAGCCACACCCCCTACCCCCAGCAGAAGTAGCTGCACTGCCCCCTACCACCAGCAGAAGTAGCAGCAGAAGTACTGCCACCCTTGCACACCACATGGTCAGAACCTGGCAGGAGAGGAGGCTGGAGAGAAGGACGCAGCCACCCTTGAGAACAAGGACAATTTATACACTATATAATATCATTACCATTATTAAAGTTGTTTAGTTATTTAGTTTATTGCACTAAGAGATAAAGTCAGGGGTGGACATGGATCGCCATATAATTCTAGTGATTATTGACCTTTCCAAAGTTTGATTATTCACTACAATACTAATATGACAGTCTGAGGAACAATACTGGTGTAAAAAGCATGGAAACAAGAGTGACAGAAATTTGACTGAAATAGGCCTATTTATAGCACACTCACATTATAACAGCGCATGTCTGAGTAATGGGCTAAATATAGGCCTATTTCAAATTTTCTGCCACCTCACACACCCACACACTCTCACCACTCTGCCAGCTCACACATTCTCACCTCTGCCAGCTCACACACCCTCACCTCTGAGCCAGGACAGGTAACAAGCTTACCAACTGTGTTCAACCGGAATTGCATGGGTAAAAGATTTAAATGCTCATCGGGACAGATCTAAAGTGGACACCGTGATAGTTGAGTATAAAATTTTTTTCCTACTCGTCAATGTTTGAAATCATTTTTATCAATAATGGCTTGAGCTATAAAAATTCTAATAATGCAGTTTGGTTGGCAAACTAGTTTTCCAAAAGAGCTTGAAATTGTAGCTTATCACGTGACACCTTACTTTCTATTTTGGGAAATTTGTGTTCCTCGTCCTGAAAAAACATTTTTAGCTGATTTCTCCCCTATTCGGAAACAGATCAGGCTAAACATTGCCGTATAACTACCCCATATATAACTGCACTACTTGGTCGGGCCGAAAGTTGAATGCGCTAAACGGTTGGAGGACCGAGACTGCAAATGTGTTGTTTTATAGGGAAACGCATCTAGCTGATTGTCGCGTATTGCTTTGAGTTTTGGCTACCGTACCTAAACAATGCATAGAAGACAGGTATCTGTATCTGAAACGCTAGTTTACCGAGAAGTTTCGTTTACTCTGCCGCTAAAATGTTTGCCTCGAACGTTGGCTCTCAAAAGTTAGCCATTTTCGGATGAATAGCATTATAATTATTGACAGCATTGTGGTTATCGTGGTTATGATTGAGATTGAGCAAGTTGAAAACGTTTCTTTTCAGAACCAAACGGAGAGTCCATTAGCACGCAGGCTGCCACGAATAGCTGGCAGACAGGGACCACCACTTTGGGAAGGTTTGAAGTGTATACACATTTATAAATGTACATGTATGCATGTATTCATATTGTAACTCCAACTACTCATCAGGCAGTAACCCATCTTTTCACGGTGATTGCATTAAAATCAGAAGCATCTTGTTGACCTTTCTCTTTGCATTTCTTGGAGAAACCCACTCGCTCAGCTCGATGTAGCTAGTACATTCTCAATGCGAGTGTCCTAGCATCAACGTCTGCATGTACTCGGCTAACGCAAGTTCTTTGGTTGCACTTTCTGATAGCAGTCCTTCGAGCTCTGCTCGCCAGCTCGAGCTTTCTGGCACGAAACAACGACTGCCGCTGCAAACCTGCCGCTTTAGGGTTTCTTCTTGGAGTGCTCCTTGGCTTCAAACCTTCCCAAAGTGGTGGTCCCTGTCTGCCAGCTCTTCGTGGCAGCCTGCGTGCTAATGGACTCTCTCCGTTTGGTTCTGAAATGAACCGATTTCAACTTGCTCGATCTCAATCATAACCACGATAACCACAATACTGTCAATAATTATAATGCTATTCATCCGAAAATGGCTAACTTTTGAGAGCCAACGTTCGAGGCAAACATTTTAGCGGCAGAGTAAACGAAACTTCTCGGTAAACTAGCGTTTCAGATACAGATACCTGTCTTCTATGCATTGTTTAGATACGGTAGCCAAAACTCAAAGCAATACGCGACAATCAGCTAGATGCGTTTCCCTATAAAACAACACATTTGCAGTCTCGGTCCTCCAACCGTTTAGCGCATTCAACTTTCGGCCCGACCAAGTAGTGCAGTTATATATGGGGTAGTTATATGGCAATGTTTAGCCTGATCTGTTTCCGAATAGGGGAGAAATCAGCTAAAAAATTTTTTTCAGGACGAGGAACACAAATTCCCCAAAATAGAAAGTAAGGTGTCACGTGATAAGCTACAATTTCAAGCTCTTTTGGAAAACTAGTTTGCCAACGAAACTGCATCATTAGAATTTTTATAGCTCAAGTCATTATTGATAAAAATGATTTCAAACATTGACGAGTAGGAAAAAAATTTTATACTCAACTATCACGGTTTCCACTTTACACCAGTGTCGCTGTGGTACTGGATGGGTTAAACTCTTTATATGCTGTATAGGCAAAATGTAAAGGAAGTCCCAGGATCATATGAATATATGACAAGTAAAGAAAAACATTCTCTAACACGAAAGTTGGTGGGATATAGGAATAGGAGGCAATGGTGGTGTAAAAAGGAAGGGAACAAGGTTTTGGGAAAAGAAAAATTGGACAAAACTCCTATAATTACCACTTCTTTTGGTTCTGTCACATTTTGTATCGAAAAATAATACACATCAGCTCATCCATTTGCAAAGGTCCACAGAGATGGAACGAGAGAGGCACTTGTGTGTGCACAAGAAATGGCCTCAAAGCTGACCAGTGCCATTGGTGCCAATGACAAGATGGCAGAACAGGTTGAGACTTCCAGAGAGAATGCCACACTGCTCATACACCAAGCCTTTGAACAGCTCCACCAAGCCATAGAGGAAAGGAAGAAGACACTGTTGTCAGAGATGGAGGCCATTTCACTTTCCAAGACAACAACCCTAACCCTCCAGAAGGAACAGTTAATGAAGTTAAAAGATGAGATTGGTCGCTACACTGAGATGACCTCCCACATCTTCCAGACCCACACTGACCATGAGGTGGTAGCTCTTGGAGATCTACTACCCACTGAACTGAAGGCCACCCTGAAGAAGGTTGGGGGAGTCTCCCTCACTCCCAGTCAGTCCAGTGACATACATGTGACCCTACAAACTGATTTTCTGATGAAGGAACTCTCCATGTTTGGTCATGTAATGTCCTCACCTCCATCTCCATCACAAAGCACATGGTCTTCTAAGTCAGCAGCCAGGATGGGCATGTTGTATAGTGTAAAAGTGGAGACCAAGAGCTCAGAGGGAGAGAGGTACCCATATGGTGGTCTGCAGGTGAAGGCTGAGCTGAGGCCCAAGTCACATGATGGAGCAGTTGTCCCAGGAAAGGTGAGGAACCATGGAGATGGTACCTACACCATCACCCTCACCCCCCAGGCTGCTGGTCCTCACCAGCTCCTCATCACAATGGATGGTGAACGTGTACAGGGCATTCCTCATGATCTTGATGTAAGGCCTAGCTACAGCACCTTATGTAACCCCCAGCAAGTTATCAGTTGTAGTGGTCGCCCAGATGGTATTGCCATCCATGACAGTGGAGACATCTATGTAGTCTCAAGTAATGATAGCAGGATTCATATGTTTGACCAAGGTGGTCATGAGAAGGGAACCATGCTTAGGGGTGTATGCTATAGTCCACATGATAATGGTCAGTTCAATATACCATATGGCATATCCATCAAGGGGGATGTGATGTATGTCGCTGATCGGGGCAATAATCGCATTCAGAAGCTGACAACAGGAGAACAGCTCCTTCAAAAGTTTGGCCAATATGGCTCTGGTCCAGGACAGTTAAATGGACCAAGATCAGTTATTGTTGATCAAAGAGATAGGATGATTGTTGGTGATTTTGGCAACAACAGGGTAGTAATATTGGATCAAAATGGCTACTGGCTATTGACCATAAATGGTAATGTCTCTGGTAGTCAGGGTTTTAAGTCTCCACGGGGTCTTGCCTTGGACCCTCAAGGGAACATCCATGTTGCAGCCTATGGTTCTAACACCATCAAAGTCTTCACACCAGAGGGGACCTATGTCATATGGAGATGTAAAGGATCCAACTGGAATAGCAATTGATGAAGAAGGTTACAGCCTTATCTGTGAGCACAGAGGTAATTGTCTTTTCATCTTTGATCCTGAGGGAAACAAGATCCACACAGTTGGCAATCTCAATGCACCCTGTGGTGTTGCTCTGGATCCTAAAAGTGGTAGTCTGTATGTAGCCAACAGTACTTGTAGTGTATTTTAAAAGTATTCTGTGTAGTGATCATGTAATGCATATATGACGATGTAATTTTTTTAAAATACCAAATGAAATGCATAACATGGTGGGTTGGGCAACATTCTCATCTGGATCGGCCCATGTAGTAATGACAAGCAAACACAGGGTCATGAATGGAGGGATGGAGGGGGGTGGGGGCAATCCAACCTAATGTAAAAAAAGTCCTACCCATGTGGGATTACAACTAGCCATCTAATTAAGCAAACTCATTCTTTCTTCAAACATGTCAGAAAATATAGCTATAGTTGGTTGGTAGTCACCCTGGGTTGGTACTGTTCATTACCATGTTCATTGCCCCAGGCTGGTAAGATGTAGAGGCCCACCCACACCTGTGCACTGATGCACCAGGTATGGTGTGGTGGTACTCATCTTACTCTTGCATGGGGGGGAGGGGCAGGCCAATGCTACCCGGTGACCATGGGGATTTGGGAAGGCATGTGGTGGTAGTTGAAAAATTGTGGCAGCAAGTTATGTAACAGTCCCCAAACTTTTTGTCATAACCATCCAGACAAGATTGCTAGTGTTTAATGAGAGGGCAGCTGTGGTAGTTGACAACGTGTTGCTAAATAAAGAGCACTTGCCTATTTTGTTTAATGTGCAGATCCCTTCAGATGACATCACCACATTATCACTTCTGGACAGGCACATAGGCATGCACACACATGCCCAATCTTTAATGATGTCAACCCAAGTACAACACAACAGCATGTTACCTGTACAGCGACCGACATGTGTGATGTGCCAAAATGATCTCGATCCTGGTGAACCACTTTGTGACGAGTGTGGAGCAGACCAAAAATCGGGCCGAGTAATTTTGAAATCGACCAAGCACGATGACACGTGCAGTATCAGGTAATGTGATACAACTTACCGGAGTGTTTTTTTGATGCATTTAAATTAGTACGGCTGTAAGCTACTAAAACACACGGCACGCTCCAGAAATAGACACATATATCCATCATATGTATACATGTATTAGTATTACCTAGTGGATCTTTCTCAAACGTCCATTATTCATCCATGTTTATTGTTCCACAGTTCTGGCCTCTTCCCTCCACACACCATATGTCAGCTGTGCTCTAAGCCCTACACAGACCCTAGGATCCTTCCATGTCTACACTCTTTCTGTGGGCAGTGTCTGCATATGGAGATAGAGAGGTCTGGGGACAAGCAGAAGATGGAGTGTCCTACCTGTCAGAGAAGTATCACCATACCAGAGGGTGGAGTCAATGCTATACCTCAGAACCTCCATCTTGGCTTTGAGACGGAGGTGGCTGGGTACATGTCCAAGATTGGCAGTGGTGGTGAAAAGTCATGTGATGCTTGTATTGATGGGGGCAAGGGGCCTGCAGTGGTGTTCTGTTGTACATGTGGTCAGTTCCTCTGTACCTTCTGTCATGAGCACCACAAGAGCAGTAAAATATTCCATCATCACCAGATGGTAGGACTAGACCAGGAGTCTGTCAGACTACTTCCATCCATCATGACATCAACTGAACATCTCTGCTCTCAACCTCATCACGAGAAAGTAAAGTCAAAATTCTACTGTGAGTCCTGCCAGTATCTGGTCTGCGGAGACTGCAGCTTAGTCAATCACAAGGATCACAGGATAAGTAAGATTTGCAATGTCGCAAAGGTCCGCAGAGATGGAATGAGAGAGGCACTTGTGTGTGCACAGGAAATGGCCTCAAAGCTGACCAGTGCCATTGGTGACAAAGACAAGATGGCAGAACAGGTTGAGATTTCCCGAGAGAATGCCACACTGCTCATTCACCAAGCCTTTGAACAGCTCCACCAAGCCATTGAAGAAAGGAAGAAGACACTGTTGTCAGAGATGGAGGCCATTTCACTTTACAAGACAACAGCTCTGTCCCTCTTGAAGGAACAGTTAGTGAAGATACAAGATGAGATTGGTCACTACACTGAGATGACCTCCCACATCCTCCAGACCCACACTGACCATGAGGTGGTAGCTCTTGGAGATCTGCTACCCACTGAACTGAAGGCCACCCTGAAGAAGGTTGAGGGAGTCTCCCTCACTCCCAGTCAGTCCAGTGACATACATGTGACCCTACAAACGGATTCTCTCATGAAGGAACTCTCCTTATTTGGACGTGTATTGGCTCCATCACAAAGCACATGGTCTTCTAAGTTAGCAGCCAGGATGGACATGGTGTATAGTGTAAAAGTGGAGACCAAGAGCTCAGAGGGAGAGAGGTACCCATTTGGTGGTCTGCAGGTGAAGGCTGAGCTGAGGCCCAAGTCACATGATGGAGCAGTTGTCCCAGGAAGTGTGGAGGACCATGGAGATGGTACCTACACCATCACCCTCATCCCTCAGGCTGCTGATCCTCACCAGCTCCTCATCACAATGGATGGTGAACATGTACAGGGCAGTCCTCATGACCTTGATGTGAGGCCTAGTTACATCACCTTATGTAACCCCCCAGCAAGTTATTAGTTGTAGAGGTGAACCAATAGGTATTGCCATCCATGACAGTGGAGACATCTATGTGACATCTTTCAAAGAGAACTGCGTGTGTGTGTATGACCAAGATGGTCATGAGAAGAGAACCATAGGTATTGGTGATGGTCAGTTCTCTGGACCATTTCTTGTATCCATCAAGGGAGATGTGATGTATGTTGTTGATCGGGACAATCTTCGTATTCAGAAGCTGACAACAGGAGGACAGTTCCTACAAAAGTTTGGCCAACATGGATCAGGTCAGGGACAGTTTATCGGACCATTATCAGTTATTGTTGACCAAAGAGATAGGATGATTGTTGCTGACAGTGGCAACCATAGGGTAGTAATATTGGATCAAAATGGCAGCTGGCTATTGACCATGAATGGTAATGTCTCTGGTGCTCAGGGTTTTAAGAATCCATATGGTCTTGCCTTGGACCCTCAAGGGAACATCCATGTTGCAGCCTGGGGTTCTGACACCATCAAAGTCTTCACAACAGAGGGGACCTATGTCAGATCATATGGAGATGTAAAGCGTCCAACTGGAATAGCAATTGATGAAGAAGGTTACAGCCTTGTCTGTGGGCGCAGTGGCAATTGTCTCACCATCTTTGATCCTCAGGGAAACAAGATCCACACAGTTGGCAATCTCAATGCACCCCGTGGTATTGCTCTGGATCCTATAAGTGGTAGTCTGTATGTAGCCAACTGTGGTGCTAACACTGTATTGAAATATTCCGTGTAGTGATGATGTAATTACCATTGCATAAAATGGTAGGTTGGATCAGGCCATGTAGTAATGACAAGCAAACAATGGAGAGATTGGGGGCGGGGGTGGGGGATATAAGGTCGTATCCAGGCTTGTGTTAATTTACAAACCATCCAGTTAAGCGATTATTTCTTTCTTTATTAACATGTCGGAAAATATGGCTACAGATGTAAAGGTATGTTTTTTACACTGTCGTAACAGAGCGTCTCCGTAATTTCAGGCCCAAATATTTTGGGCGCGTTGTCAAAAACAAAAAATCAGGAGAAGCGATTAATAAGACTCTGAGACCGTTGGAACAGACCTGATTGAGTGCAGAGTTGGTTCCCATGTTTGGGATGCCTTGCAATTGTATTGCTACTAAGAAGTAGGCTGCCGGGTCGGCATCCGTGAAATAGCAGTTTGCGACCTAAATAAAAGGTTTTTATAGGCATATTATTCCGTTTGACAAGTTCATCAATGGTGATAGGCAAGTGGGCTTTTATTACTGACACAAGCGTTTTAAGCGATTTCTCTTTCATAGATCGCGCTAAACCCGAATTGCGTCAGACGGCCGAACCACTCGTCTATGACAATGAATTGCTCTTCGTCTCTCCCAGTAGAATTGCAAAAATATATAAATTGTTTAACTCAGAATAGATTTATCTAACACAATTTAACTACAGGATGCTTATATCTATTCTTCCCTATTTTATGACACGCCTACAAGCGCCCAAAATTTTGGGACTGAAATTACGGAGTAGTCTTGTACCCAGACCCAGATTCCCAACAGCTGCGGATGGATTACATCACCGCTACGTGGAAAATGGGTCTCCTGTACAAATTTCTGTCCAGCGATTACATAATACTTACATTCCAACGTCGGGAGGAATGCAGTTACGTCATGTATGAATAATATTATCTTCCGCAAGAATGCAATTAGTGTGTTAATGCTTTAATTAGAAAGCGTGTCAGCAAGCTGTGTACATTTCCTTTCTATCTTCCCCTAGTCAGGGAGCGATTATCAGTGCGCTTAGCCTTAGATACACCTGATCCTAAACGCCCGCGTTTTGAATCATCTCTCACAAGCGAAGCTACTCCATGCAGACAAGGTAAATGTAAGTTATGCTGCATTCTTTTATAGACAAATGCTGGGTCACAGGCTGCGGTGAGAAGTACCCCGCCAAGGCCTGCCCACTTGTCTGAGACTACGTGCAACTGAAAGATCATCCTGACAAGGCCTGCGTCTCCTGGCGGTGTGTCCACCGGCTACAACGGACCTCACTTTCCTTTCACTGCATGCAACCTAATTTCACTGTCCATTAGTCCACAATTGACAATGTGGTGGGGCTCCTTAGCAGATTTGAAAAAGGAGCCATGATGGCCAAGTATCAAGACTCATATTGCTCAGTTTTTAAAAGTATATATAGCTCATAAGGGGCAAATGTGTTTAACAAATAGTATAGGTAGGAACTTGCGATATAAACACCTATATTTTTTGATCAAACAATCCTCCAATTATATCATGCTATCAGGCCGAAATTGATTATCATCTTTCGGTATGTAAAACTAACAAGTTAATTAATACTCGTTTATAAGTTTCTGTTAAAGTTTAGATGACTATTTTTTGACAATCGTACAATGTAATTGACAAAAAGAATTCCCATATTCGTACGTCCAGGGCACAAAGATGCATATAAATAACTCAGGCATTGCATGATTGCATGGGCTTTAAATGTGTGGGACAATCTGTATGTTCTTTTAAAATGAAACTACTGATACTGTTTACTGATTGGACATCGCAGCAAAATATGATGGGAAAATAAGCAATAAGCACAGGAATTGTAATATGCAAAGACTAAGTGACGATGCTAAGTAACCACCTAAAAACACTGCCTAGCTCATCCCAGACATAAAAGTAGAAATTACCACTAAAAGTATCTATGAACCCTTACAGAGACAAACTACAGATCACACAACCTCTGTTCACCTGTAGAGGCTTCAATTCATTGTCTCAGTTGAATGCATGCAACAGATTAATACCGCTGAGTATCAGCGCAACATATACATAATACTAAGACTTGCCACTGAGTACCAATGACAACTATAATGGAGCAAATAACTCACCTCCCCTTAGAGTCATGATATTTAACAAACATGCATACATACACACGTTTGACAATGAACCGTGTAAATACACATAGACACATACACACAGTACGTACATGTGCAGAGGCATGTTAACATACACATAGAAACATACTCTTGCTCAGCACTGTAGTGTTTTCGCCCCATCTTCCCTTCGGACATGCCTCACTGTAGTACGACACACCACCACTATTGGCCCCTCCCCACCACAGGTAGGGCAATTGAATTTTTGAAGCATATCATTACTGGATTGTTACACGAGAGTACAGAGTGCACACAAGCACATATGCCCTTAGGTCTACAAATAAAATATTGTGCCATAAAATATAAATCTATTGCATGACTCGTTGCATTTGCCCATTTTAGTTTACCCCTCTCTTGCCAGGTGATCACACCCCCGTGCCATGCCACTGCACCATTTGATGGAGCAGGTGTTAGTTAAGCTTTCATAGAATACAAACATATAGAGAGTGCAATGTTGACACTGATCATGCATTTTATGATTTAGGGTGCAATACAGAGAACAATACCATTATTGTAACAAATCTTAAACATTAACACCTGCGCCCACACATACGTACACACAACAAAATACAACACTTGTAGACCAATATTGTGATGCCTGTATAAACTAGTACCAACACGTTTCATCCAGACATCATTCAGCATAATAACTCAGATTTACTGGACTAGTGAACACCCCCACTGTAAAAATTGAACAACTGTTACAAAAAGTTTGTTTAATGTTATGCTTACATTTAATACGAAAATCACTTAAATTCATAGTAATGAGGTGCCCAAAAGTTATCCGGGGGGCTAGGGGCACACAGGGGGCTACTATAGGGGCACACAGGGAGGTAGGTTACATTTAAATGTTCCCATTCGCACTTTAGGAATGATTTGATTTAAGTTCTGATGGAGTGTTTTCTTTGCTTAATGTGAAACAGCATTTTACCGGGGCTGTGTGCCCCTAGCTCTCTGTGTGCCCCTAGCCCCCTGTATGCCCCTAGCCCCCTGTATGCCCCGAGCCCCCTGTATGCCCTTAGCCCCTAACCCTAGCCCCCTGTGTGCCCCTAGCCCATATACATCTTTGTCAAACAGATCAAAGGCTTAGTCCCTCATGGACTTGCAGAGAGAGATGGCAAGTTGAAGATTGGAGACAGGCTGGTTAGCATAAATGACAGCCATGTAGCAGGAATGTCTTGCAAGGAGGTTATTCAGCTCATAGCATCTACTCAAGATCCACTCATCCTGGTTGTCAGAAGGCACACCCAGTTGCCATACGAGACGCTGATTAATCTCTGGGTACATCCAGGATGTTGTGCACAGGATTTTTGAATGGCTTTATCACAGATTTAAAGAATACAATGATCATAAGAACCACTCCAAGGTACAATGTGCTATCAGGGGCTGTGATGAACGAAGAGAAGGTGAAGATAATTATTCGTATAGTCAAACACACTCCTACATGTATCTAGAAGGTAAAATTCTCTTTAAATGGGTTGAAGAACACATCATATAGTGGTTTAAACCTCCACACTCCAGGGGAGGTGAAGGTGGGCAATACAAGGAGAAGAGGGACAGGAATTATGTAGGCAGCCAAAAGGACCACAGAAACGATAAACAGGACCGTGTGCTCAGGTGTGAAGTAGACCACGTTGGGGTCAGACCCCCAGAGACGGACTACATGGCTATGTCCATCATCGTCATAAACTTTCACCTCCACAAATCCAAGGATTTGGAAGCAGGACTGTGTAATGCTGCTGTACGAGAGAGTAATCAAGGTGGCTACCAGTTTGGAAGGAGTGAAGTTGCTTTTGGCGAGCCACTCAGAGAGGAGCAGGAAGCGACTAGCTAGCCAGACAAACAGGACCATAAGGATGAAGAGGTAGGTGGGGAAAATCAGACCAAAACCTGCCCGATCCAGTGGAGTCATCCCAATGTAGAAGCATGTCTCAAATCCAATGTTCAAATTGAGAAAGTAGAGAGGTAAAAGAGCCAGTCTAGGTGCACCTTGAATGGTGGCATAAGTGACCACAACACCGGAATAGAACAGGACACCTGTTATGTGGCCCTCAGCCACAGTGGTATGGAGAAATAGTAATATGATGGCGATGATCCCTATACCAGCAACTGCAAAGAATACCAGCAGACCCAGCGAGTCGTTAGAGCACTTCATGCATCGATTGGTACCAAAAACGGCCCTGTAGTTTTTCTGGCATCTCCCGCACAGAAGCCCTTCTCTTTCCATGTAGCGGTGATGTAATCCATCCGCAGCAGTGGAATAGGGGTCTGGGTACGAGACTAAGGTCAACGTACTTGGATGCTGCTCGCTTTATCACCAGCTTTCGGGTAAGGAAAATAGTGATGTTAAGCCAATGCTGCCCCTCCCCTTCTTTCTTATTAACTTTGTTGTCATATGTTCACTATTCATCCGAAAAGGACGCTTAAGTAATCTTACGTCAACAGGTGGCCAAAATAGATCTATCATAAAAATTAATAATTGAACTAAGCCACTAATATTTTAGACTTGAACATATTCCCATTAGATTTAATGCTATTGAACACACTTCCCACTCACCCTGAAGGGCTTAAAACGCATGCTGAAAATGAGGACAGTTCAGTTGAAAGATAATGGTAGCATTAATTCCCCCCTCATGATTATATCTATTGTGATTGAGCTGTGGTCTTCCTCAAGCCAGTATGCTTATATGTAACATGGACAATTTATGTACATGTGAAAATATTGACGTGGATAAAAATTCTCTGTGTTTGAATTCTCATAACACTCAAACTGTGAATGATATGAACATTTATTTTTTGACCACACAATTTTGTTAGACATTTGCAAAAAAGGAACTCAACAGCATTTTTGAATGTTATGGCAATTGAAACAGAGCATCTTTATTTCATATTCTGGCCCTTTGTTTACACCTCTTGTACACCTCCAGGAGAGTCCTGTGCTGACTTGGAGTTGTTTCGGTGCCAGGATGACTCTCAGTGCATCAGTGACTCCCTTGTGTGTGACAACACCAGCCACTGCTATGGCAGCAGTGATGAGAGGAAGCAACTTTGTGAAGTTGTTGGTAAACTACACAACATAAGAGACACACACAAATGTACTCAAATCACATATACCACACACACACACACATTGCACATACTCCTGCACACATTGCACACACATGACACATGCACATGCACGCAACACACACAACTACACACAAATGCACACACACATGTACACCCACCCACACATATATGACACACAAATACACACACACACACAAACACACACACACACACAAACACACACACACACACAAACACACACACACACACAAACACACACACACACACAAACACACACACACACACACACACAAGATAGAACAAAGCAGTCCAACCTCTGTGGAGGCGCAAGGGAGAGGTACTTTAGCTGTGCAGGAGCCTCCCCTTGCACATGGTTTGTGATGCCATAAAGGACTGCCTCTATGGGACGGATGAGAGCTCGGCTGTGTGTGGAGGAGAGGGGCACATAAGAGCTGGTCAGCTGATGTCCACATTGTCAAGGCCATAGATAAGGGGAGAGCTTGGGGGGAGGGGGCAAGTTCTCCCAAAATATA
Organism: Eunapius fragilis; assembly: GCA_963681505.1. NCBI lineage: Eukaryota > Metazoa > Porifera > Demospongiae > Spongillida > Spongillidae > Eunapius > Eunapius fragilis. Next base: position 10,121,993 of record OY811976.1, on the reverse strand, counting down.
TGTATCTATATAAAATGATAGCATAATATGCACGCATGTGGCAAGTTGTGGAAAATTGCGCCTACATCAGAGAGAAAGGGGTCGGTAAGTCATGTGATGAATTCAGCTTCATACTACGCACCTGCAAACTAGTTGTAAAATGTCTTACAAAACCATGAATAATTTACATGCCACGACAGCTGCAATGGAACAGCACAAGTGTCAATTGGATGATTTGTGCCAGTTATGTGGTTGCAAGCCATCTAAACCCCATAGACAAGCAACAATGGCAAAAAAGCGGCCCTCTTACATGTACATGTGTGCAGAGTTTCATGAAGAGCTACTGTTGGCCTTTCATACAAAAAGAGACAGTTGTGAGATCCACCCCCCTAAGTTCTGCAACAAGTGCATCACAAAGCCAAACACCATACACATGTCCGCTGGAGCCGTATGACTGGAGTAACCATTCCATCAGTATCTGCAAGGTAGTGTGCAATTCATTCTTCATCACCATAGGGTTGTAACAGGAATGTGCCATTTTACATGACTAAGTGGTGGAAACCAGAGGCATGTGACAGTACTCCAGCTCATAAAGGCAATAGCACCACAAAAAGTCATTAAAAATCCAAACCAACCAGTATTGGCTATCACACAGATGCTATCTGCTATTGATGAATTGATATGTTCTATTTGTCTTGATGTGCTAAGACAACCCATTTAACAGGCTTATATATGTGCCACATGCCTAATAGAGTGGATCCATTTGACATGCTATGTACTGCCCTTGCTGTCACTCCACAACACCACTGAATAGCAAATATCTCAAACCAGCTGCACGAGTCATTCAGCTGCTCCTGCATGATGTTATGGTGTGCTGCGAATCCTTCCTGCGAATATGGAAAATTTTGGTGCTTAGAGTATTGAAGGATTTATCTGACCCACTGTGATGAACTGAACTTTCATGCAGCATGCATAGCTGAATAGGTATAGTGATCTATATTCAGGAGGGTACTTGCATTGACAGTTGTGTATAAATGTACAAGCGACTTTGGTAAAAATAAGAGTCCTGAAACAGTGAACCTAAGGGTAGGGCTACTCTCCATCACACCCACCCGTGATTTTTGGGCTCACCCACCTGCAAATATTAGGTGGTACCGCTTTTTATAATTAATCACTTTCTCTCCAGTTGGCATGATCGTTTCAATGTGCTGTGTGATTGTATTGATGGTTTGATCTATGAATTATTTCATTACCATGCAAACCCCTCTGCCCCCCCCCCCCCCCCCCCCCAATATTTTAATAACATCATCGGTCAAATAAGTACATTTAATTGTTGGGTAGCCATTTTAGAAGCGTCTGCGTTAAAGCTTGAAACCTATTTAGTTGTAAGAGGTTATAAAACTTAAATAGTCAGTCAAGGTGATTGTGTAAATAATAATCATGTATTACACCAATGCAAGCAGCGACCCTCAAACCACACCTGGTCTAAGACTGGAGGCGGGGCAGCCTATCAAGGTGTTAGATTCCAGTGACACCAGAATGGTGGCTGGTACGGAACCTGGACATGATGGAGGAAGTGATGGTGGCTCCATCTTGTCTAAGCCAGTTCCCTCTGAGCAAGCTGGTAAAGACCTTTTCAGTGGACTAACTCCTCTCTCCTAGTGACAAGACAAACCTCAGTGCTGCTCATTTTGGCAGTTACGAGCAGTCGGAGAACCTGTCTAGGACTCATGATGGGGTCTGCAGTGAGATCTACTCACCTGCCAAGGTCATGACCCATTGTTCCACGAGCGAGATGAAGCGGACCACACCCATCCCTGACCTCTCTATGACCTCAGGCACAATAGCTGAACATGTTGCTCAAGGTGTGTTTCACCCAACCACGCCCACTGTGGAAGTCGCAAATTCCCGGACTTGTGTGATGGCGGGCATGGGGAAGGGCTAGAGAAGAAGCCTCCCTGGTTCCTTGACAGCTCTGGTGGGTCTCATTGAAGAAGAGGCCACGTTCATGACAATGGGTGGTGTGGCCTCCTCTGTGGTCCATCCTTGTGGTCTGCAAGTGCTGGATCCTTCACTGGAGGAAGAATGAGTTTGTGTGTGTGTGTGTGTGTGTGTGTGTGTGTGTGTGTGTGTGTGTGTGTGTGTGTGTGTGTGTGTGTGTGTGTGTGTGTGTGTTTGTGTGTTGTTAATCTGTTTACACCTGACTTTGGCATTAAGATGAATGGGAAGCTAAACTTGGCTTACCCCCTGTATAGTCCTGTTCAACTGATCATTTATGCAGAGGGTGATAGGCAATTATGAGATCTGTTATAAAATGGTTGTAGTTAAAAATATGGCATTGCTGAAATTTACTGAGGTCAAAAATATGAAACCTTCCTCTCTCTCTCTCTCTCCTACCCCCCCCCCCCCTTTCTCCTCCTCTCTTTCAACCTTCCTTCCCCTCTCATCTCCTCCCATCACACTAGATTGCCGTTCAGAATCCAAAACAATGGTGCCTTGATGAGAACAGTGGATGGAAGGGTGGTGGGCAAAGCCGTATACTACACAGGCATGGCCGTCAAGAGCTTCATGAGTATGGAGTTAACTGGAGTCGTAGCTCCTGGAAAAGGTTAGCAATATTACCATGTGTTGTGCATTACTTCTAGCCCCTTCCACATCACCCCTCCTCCCAAATCAGACTCCTCCCATATCAGACTCCATGGTAACGCTACCCATTGCAGCCAAGTCGTACTGTATGAAAGAAACACACTCCTACCCTCTAACTCCCAAGTTCCACTTCTTATAGTGGGATACAACGGCTACAAGTAATAGCCAACCTATGTTCAGTTGAACATCTGGTACCTTTGGTCTATTGACCAATTTTGCACAACAGGTTAGCACACCTTTGCTTGCTTGGTACGTGTGGTCGCAAGGTTGACCCTTGCACTAGACCTTTATCACAATAGCCCTAACCCTAACCCTAACCCAACTACGAAATATAATCAAACACATCGCTGAACAATACAACCTGACCTTTGTAGTCTCGTTCCCACACCCTCAATCCACAGCTGCGGGTGGATTACATCACCGCTAGGCAGATGGGTTACCCTGTTGCCAAGGACGTTGCTAAGAACATGACGAAATCATTTTTCTTTTTAGTTAGGAAGGTCGATTGTTTTATGGGGCATCTCCAAACTCTTTTGGAAAAGATACGTTTCATTATAATCCCCCCCCCCCCCCCCCCCCCCCCTAGTCTCGTACCCAGACCCACATCGCAGCTGCGGATGGATTTTTTTTTTTTTTTTTTTTTTTCCGCCTACGCGAGTAATCCATCCGCAGCTGCGATGTGGGTCTGGGTACGAGACTATATCGAAGGTTGTGTGAGTCCGGACGCCATTTTTTTGGTCAGTACATCACGACCCCCCCCCACCCCCCATTAACGTTTAGTTTGGAGACGCCCCCTTAGCAAATTAATTGTGCGCAACATTTGGAATTCCCACGTTCTCTTAACAGGTGAGTGCCTTGCTAATTTGTAAGGGTTAGGGAAAATAGCCATTGTAGATAAAAAAGAACTGTTTGCGTGATTTCTTTTTATTGGCTGGGCGATTCGTTTTGCAAATGCATTTCGCGCAATACTAGTACTATGGTGGGAGATATTCACCACAACCAATGTATGTAATGCACCTATCAATGGTCTCCCCCACCTGACCCAGTGCGGGCAAAGGTGGTGAGAATGTGAGGATTTGACGATTGTAGTTTTCAAAATCCCCATTGTACTCCTGCATGGGACATTTTAACCCCGACATATTTGGGTGTACGCATGAATAATGTACTTTCTCAAGTCTCTTGACCTGAGGCAAAATCTTGGTCAATCCGCACCGAAAGGCCCCGTCTGTGCCCACACTGGGGGAGGTTAATAGGTGAAGAGTATGATTTTACGTCATACACCAGTGTAGCTTGAGTACATTTTTATGTAGTACAGTGAGCTTTATTTGGAGTATGGCAAATTTTGATGCTTATAGTATTGACAGATGAAGGATTTATCTGACCAACCCTGCTACCCACCTGTGACTTTTGGGCTCACCCACCTGTGAAATTAGGTGGTATACTGCTTTTTATAATTAATCACCTTCTCTTCAGTGGGCATGATCCTTTGAATGTGGTGTGTGATTGTATTGATGGGTTAGATCTATGAATAATTTCATTACCATACAAAACCCCTCTGCCCCCCCCCCCCCCCCCCCCCCTTTCCCTAATACTTATTTAATAATAACTTTATCGGTCAAAAAAGTACATTTAATTGTTGCGTAGCCATTTTAGAAGCGTCTGCGTTAAAGCTTGAAACCTGTTTAGAAAAAGCCAGTTGTAAGAGGTCATTAAAATTAAATAGTCAGTCAAGGTGATTGTGTAAATAATAATCAGTCAGTTGAGGTTGTTCGTTTTGAAACAACCGTTTATTATTTATCCATAATCATTAAGAGTTTGGATCAGGGTGATGTGTGATTGTTGTGTCATCACTGACCCACTTTGATCATATGCAGATCACACTGCTTTAATGGCAAGTAGAGAGAGGCCTCAGTGTGAACAATGTGGAAAGACATTTTCAAGACAGACAAACCTGAAAACACACTTGCTCACTCATACTGGGGAGAAGCCACATCAGTGTGAACAATGTGGAAAGACATTTTCAAGACAGACAAACCTGAAAACACACATGCTCACTCATACTGGGGAGAAGCCACATCAGTGTGAACAATGTGGAAAGACATTTTCACTACAGTCAATCCTGAAAACACACTTGCTCACTCATACTGGGGAGAAGCCACATCAGTGTGAACAATGTGGAAAGACATTTTCACAACAGTCAACCCTGAAAACACACTTGCTCACTCATACTGGGGAGAAGCCACATCAGTGTGAACAATGTGGAAAGACATTTTCAGTACAGTCAACCCTGAAAACACACTTGCTCACTCATACTGGGGAGAAGCCACATCAGTGTGAACAATGTGGAAAGACATTTTCAGTACAGTCAACCCTGAAAAAACACTTGCTCACTCATACTGGGGAGAAGCCACATCAGTGTGAACAATGTGGAAAGACATTTTCAAGACAGTCAAACCTGAAAAGGCACATGCTCACTCATACTGGGGAGAAGCCACATCAGTGTGAACAATGTGGAAAGACATTTTCAGTACAGTCAACCCTGAAAACACACTTGCTCACTCATACTGGGGAGAAGCAATTCAGCTGTTTTTGTCAAAAATCATTCAAGTCTCAACGTTCCTTAAAGGCCCACAGCCGAATACATAGTGATGAGAAGTTGAAATGCAAGAACAGAGGATGCCATAGATCATTTCTGTACAAGAGAAGCTTAAAGAATCATCTGAAGTACTGTCAACATGTCATTTAATGTCACCTATTAACTTTCCTTACATAGTATACTGCTACATTATGCCTGTATGAGTAGTCCCTACTACCATGTATTGAGCCGTAGATAGTATAGGAGAGGGATTGGAAACGGCGCACGTGAGCTATACATACTTGAGCGTGCACGCCGTGAAGTTGCTAATTCGTTAATTGGACTGTAAGAGCCTCTCCCCCTTTTCGAAACTGAGATATACGTTGAAACTAAGAACAGTACCTGGTAGATCTTGGTTAGTGTATTCCAAAAAGCTAACTTTTACGTTAATAGAGCTAATCGTACCGCAGTTTTTTCGATCGGCGGACGACACACGCAAATTGGTGCAGCTGTTTAGAAGAAGAAGGTAATTACTATACAGTAGTACAGTGTGATAGAGCTAACATAAATACGTGCCACAGGATAGTTTTGGAGATAATATTTTCATTAATAGACGGCAAAAACCTGATTTTGACCTCCTCGTATACTTACGGGTGTAGTGGTTACATAGTCTCGTTCCCAGACACAGCAGCGGATGGATTACATCACCGCTACGGGTCTGGTGTACTCCTGTTGTCCCGTCGTCCCGGAATGTTGGGACACCAATCAGATTCGAGGCATGCATACCTCAGTTATTGTTTAAAGTTATTCGTAACCGATGACAATGTAGGGTGTTCAGCTACAGCGGGTGGGTTATTTTACACTGAATGACGAACAGCTACGAATAGTGGCAGACGTTCTCGGTGGTCGGGATGGCTTCGTTTACCTTCCAACTGGGTATGGAAAGTCACTCTGTTACGCCATTTTTGTTGGCCTGTTAGATGGCCGCGTGTTGGCTTGCTAGATGGCCGTGTGTTGGCCTGTTAGATGGCCGTGTGTTGGCTTGTTAGATGGCCGTATGTTGGCCTGTTAGATGGCCGTGTGTTGGCCTGTTAGATGGCCGTATGTTGGCCTGTTAGATGGCCGTGTGTTGGCCTGTTAGATGGCCGTGTGATGGTTTGTTAGATGGTCGTGTGTTGGCCTGTTAGATGGCCGTGTGTTGGCCTGTTAGATGGCCGTGTGTTGGCCTGTTAGATGGCCGTGTGATGGTTTGTTAGATGGTCGTGTGTTGGCCTGTTAGATGGCCGTGTGTTGGCCTGTTAGATGGCCGTGTGTTGGCCTGTTAGATGGCCGTATGTTGGCTTGTTAGATGGCCGTGTGTTGGCCTGTTAGATGGCCGTGTGTTGGCCTGTTAGATGGCCGTGTGTTGGCCTGTTAGATGGCCGTGTGATGGCTTGTTAGATGGTCGTGTGTTGGCCTGTTAGATGGCCGTGTGTTGGCCTGTTAGATGGCGGTGTGTTGGCCTGTTAGATGGCCGTGTGTTGGCTTGTTAGATGGCCGTGTGTTGGCCTGTTAGATGGTCGTGTTGGCTTGTTAGATGGTCGTGTGTTGGCCTGTTAGATGGCCGTGTGTTGGCCTGTTAGATGGCGGTGTGTTGGCCTGTTAGATGGCCGTGTGTTGGCTTGTTAGATGGCCGTGTGTTGGCCTGTTAGATGGCCGTGTGTTGGCCTGTTAGATGGTCGTGTTGGCTTGTTAGATGGCCGCGTCTTGGCTTGTTAGATGGCCGTGTGTTGGCTTGTTAGATGGCCGTGTGTTGGCCTGTTAGATGGCCGTGTGTTGGCTTGTTAGATGGTCGTGTTGGCTTGTTAGATGGCCGCGTCTTGGCTTGTTAGATGGCCGTGTGTTGGCCTGTTCGATGGTCGTATGTTGGCCTGTTAGATGGCCGTGTGTTGGCCTGTTCGATGGTCGTATGTTGGCCTGTTAGATGGCCGTGTGTTGGCCTGTTAGATGGCCGTGTGTTGGCTTGTTAGATGGCCGTGTGTTGGCTTGTTAGATGGCCGCGTCTTGGCTTGTTAGATGGCCGTGTGTTGGCCTGTTCGATGGTCGTATGTTGGCCTGTTAGATGGCCGTGTGTTGGCCTGTTAGATGGCCGCGTCTTGGCTTGTTAGATGGTCGTGTGTTGGCCTGTTAGATGGCCGTGTGTTGGCCTGTTAGATGGCCGTGTGTTGGCCTGTTAGATGGCCGTGTGTTGGCCTGTTAGATGGCCGTGTGTTGGCTTGTTAGATGGCCGCGTGTTGACCGCTTAGATGGCCGCGTGTTGACCGCTTAGATGGCCGTGTCTTGGCCAGAGATAACTCTATATATTATCTCTGTCTTGGCCAAAACTCGAGATAGCCGTGACCTTCATGCCACAGTGCAGTATCTATTGCTATCTTAGTAGAGGTGGATACTGAACAAACAAAGTGCCGACGATGTTCCTCCTTTAAGTCTTTGCCACACAGCTTCGTCAAATTGAAATTCTATAATTAATTGCATTCTTGCTTTGCTAATTACATTCATAAAATACGTCACTGCATTCCTCCCGACGTTGGGTTGCAATGTTATGTAATCGCAGGACACAGGAGTTCACCAGACTGTATATTGCGAATGCAATCAGGCTGGGGACGAGACTAGTAGCTACACGCTTACTACAGTCTATGAATTGACTAGTGCACGCTATAGTCCGATCATTTATACATGCCACTGGATGGTTTTTTAGTCAATAAAAACACGGGTTCGTCTGTACAGATCTCGTCTGAAGTGACTAATTAATTTATATACATCTTTTGGCAGGATGTACTGCCAGAGATAATATCTATAATTATATTATCTCTGGTACAGCGCAAGTCAACATAAGTTCAAGTTGACTTGTCGCACAAAGCACAAGAAGATTTCAAGGGACAGTGTGCCAATTCTGCTTTCTAAGCACCGTATGTTATTGTTAGTTCGTTATTCTCAGCCAAACCAAAAAGACAGCTGTTGAAACAGCTAACCATTTTAATCAAGAATGGCCTGGGCACCAAACCTTCACGCGTTGATTGGTGTTGATTGCCTCCGTATTGCCTCCGTTTCCAATCCCTCTCCTATACTATCTATGATTGAGCACACTGTTGTTAACACCCCAAGGGCTAAATAATGACCATATCACATTGTCATATATTTCAGTCAATGACCTTGTTTCCGTGTGTTTTATCTCCACTGTTTCTCTATGTCATCACCATAATAATTATTACTAGGCATTGTTTCATGACACATAATGTGAATGTGATACTAGATATGGTCACATGATGCTAGCTATGGTCACATGATACTAGGTATGGTCACATGACATCATGTTTGTCTGCATGTGTGGTCTGATGGCCTTAGTGCCTTTCCACTCCTCAGTAGGTGACTGTGGCAGTGATACTGCAGATCAGTCACTCCCACACATATCCCACCTGTCACTCCCACACATGTCCCACATGTCACTCCCACACATGTCCCACCTGTCACTCCCACACATGTCCCACCTGTCACCATCACACATGTCCCACCTGTCACTCCCACACTTCCCACCTCACTCCCACACATGTCCCACCTGTCACTCCCACACATATCCCACCTGTCACCATCACACATGTCCCACCTGTCACTCCCACACATGTCCCACCTGTCACTCCCACACATGTCCCACCTGTCACTCCCACACATGTCCCACCTGTCACCATCACACATGTCCCACATGTCACCATCACACATGTCCCACATGTCACCATCACACATGTCCCACCTGTCACCATCACACATGTCCCACCTGTCACCATCACACATGTCCCACATGTCACTCACACACATGCATGTTCCACCTGTCACTCTTGCACATGGCCCACATGTCACTGATTGGTGAGGGTGGAGTGTGATTGGTAAGGGTGGAGTGAGGTGTGATTGGAGAGCGAGTGTGTGATTGCTGATTGGTGAGGTGGAGCGTGATTGGTGAGGGTGGAGTATGATTGGTGAGGGTGGAGTGTGATTGGTTAGGGTGGTGAGGGTGGTGTGATAGGAGAGGGTGGAGTGTGATTGTTGAGGGTGATGTGTGATTCATTGGTGAGGATGGAGTGTGACAGGAGAGGGTGGAGTTGTGATTGATGATGGTGGAGTATGATTAGTGAGGGTGGAGTGTGATTGGTGAGGGTGGTGAGGGGATTGGAGAGGGAGGTAGATCTAGGTTGGAAGTGTTATTGTGATGTATGGTACGTAATACCCTTGAATCCCTAGTTCAACTCAAACTTGATGGCTTAACTTGTAGATTGAGATAAGGTTAAGCTATTCCTAGCTGTTGTATGTGTATGCCAAATCCCGTATTGAACCCACACTGACTTTGTGATTTAACACGCACATACACACAAGCACATACAAGCATTTTTTTTGCATTGCAGTGTTCATACATAGCTCGGAACAATTTTCTGCCCAGCTTTCTAACCATATGAAACTATATCTTCCTCCTGTAGGGACAATTTGCAAATCAGAAGATGTCAGGATGTTGGTGAGTATAACAGTATAAGTGGTACAGTCTTCAATGAAAGGTTTTAAGGCAGAGGTTTACAATATGATGTTAGCCTGACGTAACATTTTACGGCTATTGGATTAGAATTCTAGTCTATTCCAATGTTAACACGTTACCTACGTGTACGTTGATGTTGATGTTACGTTTGTGTTGGAATAGAGCACCTCCCCCACCCATCTTCTTTTCGTATCACGGGTCTAAAAAACCCCTTTTGAAAAATCCTGTGGTGTAGTTGTGTCTACATGTGTGTACATGTGTGTGTGTTTTGTGCCAACTAAGCATTTCACTGTCACTTACCTCCCTCCTCCCCAGTACCTTTACTCCCTCAAATCCATGAGTGCTGCAGAGGCAGATGGCTCAAAGCAGGCACAGCTTGCCCTCAGACTGACGCGGGCTGAGATGGCCCTAGAGACTCTCTTCAACGTGATCCACAACAACCCAGGCGTGGAGGTGCAGTGTTTGGGACACTTTAAGCTTCTCTTCTCCCTGTTGGCCACAGAGAGGGCTAGCAAGCTACAACTGCTGGCCCTGAAGGCTGTGTCATCAGTGACTGGCAACAGGGCCTGTGTGTTATACACAAACACATATATGGTGTTGGCCACAGAGGGGGCTGGAAAGGAAACGAAAAGTATGTTCTTGAATTAAAGTTAACTGTGCTTCCTTCATGAACAGAAGTGAGACATTCGATGTCTAAGCTTGGCTGGCATAACTGGAAGTTGTGCAGCTTCAGGTGGAGCTGTTTGCTTTCCCGCACCTTTGCCACCAATAAAAAACTGTTTGGTCAACACTTTCAAACAGTACGACTTGGCTGCAATGGGTAGCATTACCATGGAGTCTGATATGGGAGGAGGGGTAATGTGGGAGGGGCTAGAAGTTGTGCACAACACATGGTAATATTGCTAACCTTTTCCAGGAGCTATGACTCCAGTGAACTCCATACTCATGAAGTTCTTGACGGCCATGCCTGTGTAGTAGTAGAGAGGAAGGTTTCATATTGTTGATCTCATTAAAATACAGCATTGCCATATATTTTTAAGTACAACCATGTTCTCATAATTGCTTATCACTCTAAAATAAGAACTAAATGATCAGTTGAACAGGACTAGTACAGGGGGTAAGCCAAGTTTAGCTTCCCATTCATCTAAATGCCAAAGTCAGGTGTAAACAGATTAACAACACACACACACACACACACACACACACACACACACACACACACACACACACACTCGTTCTTCCTCCAGTGAAGGATCCAGCACTTTCAGACCACAAGGATGGACCACAGAGGAGGCCACACCACCCATTGTCATGAACGTGGCCTCTTCTCCAAAGAGACCCACCAGAGCTGTCAAGGAACCAGGGAGGCTTCTTCTCTAGCCCTTCCCCATGCCCGCCATCACACAAGTCCGGAAATTTGCAACTTCCACAGTGGGCGTGGTTGGGTGAACACACCTTGAGCAACATGTTCCGCTATTGTACCCGAGGTCATAGAGAGATCAGGGATGGGTGTGGTCCGCTTCATCTCGCTCGTGGAACAACGGGTCATGACCTTGGTAGGTGAGTAGATCTCACTGCAGACCCCATCAGGGGTCCTAGATAGGTTCCCCGACTGCTCGTAACTGCCAAAATGAGCAGCGCTGAGGTTTGTCTTGTCACTGGGAGAGAGAAGGTCGTCCACTGAAGAGGTCTCTACTAGCTTGCTCAGAGGGAACCGGCTTAGACAAGATGGGGCCACCATCCCTTCCTCCATCGTGTCCAGGTTCCGTACCAGCCACCATTCTGGTGTCACTGGAATCTAACACCTTGATAGGCTGCCCCGCCTCCAGTCTTAGACCAGGTGTGGTTTGAGGGTCGCTGCTTGCCTTGGTGTAATACATGAAGGAGCGAAGGGGCATGAGTGGGGGTACTCTGTGTGTGTGTGTGTTGTGTGTGTGTGTGTGTGTGTGCTCAGTTTCATTGTCACAAACCAATGCAGAAAACAGATTAACTCTGCCATTTCTTAAATTCTTTATCAACAAACCTTACCTGTTATCAATGGGGTGCCCAGACCCTTCAAGCATGCGAGCAGTTTCAGAATTTTGCAGTCCTGCAAGAATAAGTATATGTGTGCATGGTAAGTGTGTGTGTGTGAGGTATACAGAAGTGAGTGCATACTCACACTCCCATGTATACGTACGCCCCACACACATATACACCTCCCTCTAACCACCACCCACCTCTTCTTTGAGTCCATATGTGCCAGGGATGAGTCTCTTTCCTCTTGAGGCTAGATGAACTCCTGGAGGAATCCCTCCTCTTCATAGAGCCACTCCTGCTCACCTCCTTGGTGTCATCCCCACCAGAGCTGGGAGACGTCCTGAAGAACAGGGGAAGCTGTTTGTGCTGTTCTTCAAGAGCAGAAGTGCTTCTAATTAATGAACAGGTGGGAATGAACCAACTAAAACATTAGTATGTGCCACACGCAATACAAACAAAATTCACACACACACACATAAACACACACAAATACACACTCACCAACTGGGGTAATGCCCAGTAACCGACATATGTCCCTTATCCATAACTGCTTCACCATCATGTCTCCTTAGACACAGCTGCATATGGTGCAATAAAAAGAGGTCACTGCATGGCAGAATGAAGATGTTTTCAGTGTTCCCGAGATTGTTGACGAGTGTGACCCTTTCTTTCTGACGCTTGTATGTCGATTGTGAACCTTGAAGGACAAGGGGTACAAGGGGAGGAGTCAAGGACATTGTATTGGTGTGGATGTGAAATCACATAGGGAAGGGATACATAAGTGTAACCTGCCCTCGTCTCAGTCAGCCTCCCTCTCTTCTCTCTCTCCCTCTTCTCTCTCCCTCTCTTCTCTCTCTCCCTCCCTCTCCCACACTAAAACTCTATTATGTAACATTATGAAATTCTGCTTTTGCTTGAGTGGTGTAAAGGTTGCATGACAAAATATATCAATGATGAGTTCAAATGTACACGTCATTTTGTGGTGATGTTGATAATAAGAGTATCCAATTACTGTGGAAGAGTATTGGATAGCCTAGATGTACATGATACAGGTGAGCATATGATATTTTTTTTGGGGAGGGGGGGACATAAGCCCAACCAACACTAACACTGCAAGCAGACTATGGTGATACAAACAACATAATAACAACGTAATAATGTTCATTTATACGTATAACCATAGTGCAAGCACGACTGATGAATTCAAATGGTTGAACACACAAGCTAACCTTTCTGCACGTCTGAGATGGCTTGCTGCTATACCTTCATCTCTTTATCGCCTCCTGTAAATAGCCACAACTCAGATGACCTAGCTCATCTAAGCAGACAATCATTCCTCGTAACTGCCTGATTACAGAGCAGGATGATTGCATTAGGACTCCACATACCTCCCCCCCCCACATCACACATGCACCACAAACTCACTGGAGGTGGGCAACAGTTAGAGCTGCGGGGGCCTCAGAGTGGAGTTGTATCATGTGTGTATGTGTGTGTGTGCAGTGAGGGTATGCTTTGTGTTAGTAGCTGAGGCCATGATCATTCTGCACCTAACACAAGGATATGCAATGTTCCCTTCGCTGTACCCAGGTCAACACAGTGTTCTCCGAGGTTAACTGGCTGAGGAGAGGGAGGAGGGAGAGAGGAGGATATACCTATGCATGACTATAACAAGATGTTGTAATACCAAAATCTTATTATTATGATGGCAATGCAGTACAGAAAGCTTACAACTATTCTCAACTATTACAACTATTCTCTTCTTTGTTGTAGGGTCAGGTACCCCTAGGGTATTTGCTGCAACAAATAATGCCTGAAATCTGAAAAGCCACAACTTAAGAATTTGCACCCACCCATACATGCACAAACACGTGCCCCACACCACATACATACACGCACACCGTCACTCAAGCACCCTACTTGGACAATGGAGTCGGTTCTTGGTAAGTAACCCAATGGACTGGGCACGAGGAAGTCAGGCAGGAAATAGTTCTCATGATGGAAGAATGAGAGCAGGCCGTCCATGGACTGCACACATATCAGGTCTTTTCCCTTTGCGCCTCTGAACGGCCCCCATATCATGTTGCAGGATGTACGCTCCAACACATGAGTATATATACGGTACTACCGTAGTGAGATTGTATTGCGTCCCTTGCTCGTTCACTATCCAGCCCACAATGTACGCTGACAGTTGACGTGGGTGAAGCACAGCTATGTGCAGTTGACTCGAAGTTCTACGGGAAAATTTACTATATTGCACATACCATTATACAAACGTGCGTACGTCTCAAACCGACCCATGGCCACTTGCACAATAGGGTCTAGCTGCATTATATGAGCCTCAGCGAGCACGTACCCCGGCCACCCCCCACCCCCCCTCCACCCAACCTGAGGGTTGTATTGTCTTGATAACTGTCAACAACCAACTTGTTTTAAAGGCGCGCGGGAAGTAGAGAATGATTTTTTTTTGGCGGGCATAACCGTCAACTGTATTGTCAGCATTGCCAACGACCAGGGAATGGTTGTCATGAAACTCTTCATAGCCTGCTGTCGTGGACCACCAACTTCTGGTCCTGAACAGCGACATGCATAGGCGCAAGTTGATCCAACGTTAACTCATTAACAGTTATAACCAACACACAAACGACAATCTACGGTCAGTTAGTGCAGCACGACGTGTGTGCACCCCCTCAAAGGCAGACCATGATATGCACGCATTTCAATTCCAAAGGTACACCCCGCCACTCTCAATGCACCATTAACAAGTCAATGATGCAAGGTGTGGACTCATGCACACATGTATACAACAGTATAACACTCTAACAGCTTCAGTAGTGTGTAATAGCATATAAGATGTATTTGAATAACACATTTGAGTACAATACATTCACATCATACAATATACAAACACCATTACATTGTAACTAGCATGCTAGGGTAAACATCAGTTTGAAAGGTGAGGGTAGACTGATAAGACAAAGATGGCTCTTGACAACCTGCCAAAAGGGAACCTTTGCTTTAAGCCTGTTGCCTTGATGTTCCTTCTTCAGTTGTGCACACCAGCAGCAAATGCTCTTTAACTATTATGGCTCCAGGCAACTTTGATATTTCATATCTCATCTTCTTGTTCTCCATTTCCTGAAGAAATGGTGTGAACTACAAGGCTTGTTGATTTTGAAAAATTTTACAGAACAAATAAAATGATAAAATACTGAGTACAAAAAAATAACAGCCCACCCAGCCCCCAACATAACACATCAACAAGAGACCACACCCCTCGCTCCATTTCACCTCATACCTTGCAGCCTATACCAACACAGGAGTTCAGTAATGCTATCAACTGAATCTATCCAAGTAGCAACTGACACCATATTTGGCAAAGCAATTCAGTTAGTAGGTCTTGAGGGTGATTCCCAAAACAAATGGAGAGGCAGACAATGTTTCTCGTAAAGGTATCTGGACAATGATATTGATTGTGTTTTAATGAGAACACAAAGTTCAGACAAGCAGACAAGTGGACTCAAAAAGGATCCCACCAATTGGAGGTACATGACTTCATGATCAAATGCACCTACAAGGAAACACCTTTAGGAGCCCGCAGGCTGGATAAGGAAACAGCTTAATACACAAGTGGGCGGGGCAACATTGGAAGCAGGTGTTGAATCCACTTTCCAGAAGCTGTGGCTTTGGGAAATGATGTAAGAGGTACAGGAACTACAAGGAAACTTGCAAAGGCAGTTGAAAAGCTCTGAAGAAACAGCTGTGGAGTATTACTGACACATACTCTCAAAGCCTGGGGCACTACTTTAACTAGCTGTGAAAGAGCAATGCTTCCCCAGTTTGGATGAATCAGCACATCATTGCAGTAGGAGAATTGATGAATTCAATAAACCAAGTCCACCTATTTTAGAAGGACTGCAAAGAGTTTGAAGATGAGGTGGAGGTGGAAACAGGGAATGTCATACGAGAACTTTAACCCTCACTTAATAGGTGTGGTAGAACAGGGAACTGACCCCTCTGGGTGCTTAGCTAGCAGTGGAGTCCTGGTTTGATGTGTATTTGGTCGCCAGCTGTTAATACCTTCTAATATGCATCAGTCAATCATGAGTACTTTACATAACAGATAAAAATACCAGGTAACATAAACATAACCACCCCCATCCCCAAAATAATAATAATAATGAAATAATGAAATGAAGTAAAACAAAAAGTGCCAAAATCCATCACCAATGTTGCTTTATAAGCAGCTGTAACAACCAATACAGATGGTCAAGAGTTATTGCCAGGGTTATGGGCACACACCAGCATCCTATGACATTGAGCAAAGGGACTATGGCTTATGTTCAAGAGCAACCTCAGTATGAGATCATAACACCATGGCCTCATTGACTTCTTCAGGAAGTAGTCATAACACATCACCATGGTGACAAGGGACTATTTTGATTCAGAGATAGAATTGTTTAAAGCGCTACCTATCCTATTCAGTTGAGCACTTAGATAAAACTCAAACCTTGTCAGAAAAAAGTCCCGTTTCCGGTCTTTACCCTCTCGAAGTGCAAACAAGCGTAGGTCCTCAGTGGAAGTAGTAGCAAGCTTGCAGATGCTCACAAGGAGGACAATCTCCTTACCACCTCCTCCGCCATGAAGGTTGGTGTAACTGCATGCTCACCTGTGTATAACATCTTGTTATTCTTTCCAGAAGACAAGAAAGCAGTAAAGAATAACTATTCTATTTTTTAATAACATGTAACCACAAAATTGTTATTATATGGGACAGTTCACGTGAAAATGGCATACTCAGTGACTAAATGAGGTGAAGAGGGAGTGCTAAAGAGAGGGAAACATGTCCTGATTCCATCCACAGGCCCAACACCAAAGGGATATACAGGCCTTGCAGGAACTTGTAGAAGGCTTAAGGGAGCCACAGAGGCATCCACAGGTTTGTGTCCTTAGGATTTAATTGATAAGAATAGCTGAACTACAATTGTGCTGGAGGTATCATTAGCCTCCTCCCCAGTCCAAGAAAGGAAGCATGAGACCTAACTACAGCAACTAGTCTAAACAGTGAGTTTATGGGAGGAGGAACTGGAGAGGCTTCTTGTGCTCCTCCTGAGGTGTGCAGTGCAGTGTATGGCCACTTCGTTGAGCAGATTAATAACACCTTTGATCTGGCTCAGAAGCAGACCTTGGCTGAATGTGGATGGAGGATCATGAACACCACCAGCCACGTGAAACCCATAGACTGGAGTAACCTGGAAGAAATCCCTAGACAGTGAGTTTACGGAAGGGGGAGACTTATATCTGCCCCAATATATAGTGATCTTGAAGCACTGTGCCAGTCTCCCCATCGTGGGCAGCTTGCAGAGGGGCATCACCACTTTGCTGTATGGCTAATGTTTATAACTGTGCATAATAATTCTACGTAATGTGATGTCAACGTACAACGATTATGTCGCGTGAGATTAATGTTTTAATAGTTTTATAATTGATCCCACCCATTATGGTAAATAATTGAGTTCAAATTTTCTTTCACAGCTAGCAAGAATCCATATCTGGTATCTATCGACTACCTCATTGATGAGATCGCCAAGCTAGCCAATGAAGAGGTTAGGTGTGACCCCCCCTCCCACCATCACCAGAGATAAATAAAGGCTTCTTGTACTCCTCCTGGTATGTGCAATTCAGTGCACAAATGCCTACTTCATTGAGCAAATCAACACCATGGATCTGGCTCAGATGCAGTCCTTGGCTGAGTGTGGATGGAGGATCACGGATACCACCAGCTACGTGAAATCGATTGACTGGAGTAACCTGGAAGAGATCCCTAGACAGTGAGTGTACAGAAGGGGGAGAGCCATGACAGGGGCTTATATCTGCCCCAAAATATAGTATATGGAGCATCTGGCAGCAATTGATGTCCTTGACAAAAGAGGCAGGCACAGTTGTCTGAGGATGGAGCGTCTTCTGTAGAGTGCTTAATAGCGCAGTTACATCAGGAGGTGCAGTGTGACTATTAAGATTTCCATTTCTTGTCTACTTTACTATACAATAGAAGGCATGGTTACTGTGGCCAAGCAAAATAAACTGAAGCAGTAGGCCAGCACTGCCAGCAATATGACCATAAAGGCCAACTCCACCTCAATGTTCGATAAACGTAGGTACCCAACTACCAGTGCTATAGGTACCAAGTATGCGGCTACACCATATACAGTATGCAGCAGCAATAAATCAGTGACTACCTAAGTAAGCACTTGTGGTGCCCAATACAGAGGCAGCATTGCCATGCTGCAGTGAAATGGACACGATAATAGAATGTTGGTAATGTCAAAAGTTAAAGCAGTAAGAAAGTCAACTGGACCAGAATTATGTTATCGGAATGATTTGCCAAAAGGAAGGAAAATAAGAAGGTTCAAGCCATAGAGCATGAATCCAAGACCTTACCAAGAAGATTACCAATAATAAACAAAGCCCTACTGTACACAAAGTTGAACCATCCAATCATAACATGAGTAATGTTAAGTGGCCACATGAGGATTTCTACACCCAACTCTAAGTGAGGACACTTGGCACTGTAGAAGATGTAAAGGAGCTGGCCAATGGTGTCCTGCTCAACACAATCAGCAGAAGGAACTGCAATCACTGCATATAGAGCATCTGGCAGCGATTAATGTCCTTGACAAAAAAGTTTTTTAAAAAAGACTTAGTAATGTGCTGAAGAGGAGAAGCAGACATTAAGGAGGCTATGCATCAGAAGGAGGTGCATGCATTTCTTATCAACTTTAGTATATTTATATACAATAGTAGGCATGGTTACTGTGGTCAAGCAAAATAAACTGAAGCAGTAGGCCAGCACCGCCAGCAATATGACCGCCAGCAATATGACCGTAAGGGCCAACTCCATCTCACACAGACTCCTGACTCTGTACAGAGGGCAAGGGAATGGCTGTACATACAGGAGGCTCATAGACGTTCTGTGGGAGCAGATTCAGCTGGAGGCTCACGAGCAAATGCTGCATCTTACCACACAACACCACCTGCAGAGTGAGTACACCTGCCCAGTCCATAAATTGTTCCATACGGTAACGGTATACGCGAGCAATCTCGGGGGGCAAGGATTAACATAGTTTTGATTGTTTAGGAGGGGCTGATGCAATTATCAATGATTTATTAGAAACGTGACCCGCGTATAAATCGCACTTTGAAGAAAATGCTTGAGAGTGTTAAACTAATTTCTCTCCCAGATACATAACCAACAGGTGACTTTCAGAGTAATGCAGAAGAGACCTAAGAATGTGGATAAGGCAGTCATTTTATTGTACATGATCTTATCCATGCGTGAACCAAGATAGTATATACATACCTACCTCACTACCAGTGTGCTTTTGCTTTTTTACAAATTAGGACAAAGAACTCCGACAACTTACAGAGAGGATGTCAGAGATGCAAGCACTGTTGCACAGGGACATCGCATCTACTGATGAAGAGAAGCAGACGTTTTATGTTTTATATTCTATGTTCAGATCTGCTATCCAGATTAACCGTCATGGGCCTATCGCTTTTTTGCCCTTTCTATGCACATTTATATCCTAGGAGGATTGTGTAGACGGTGTGGTGACCGTGGTGGATCACAGCAGTAAGTAGCTTGAATTTCTTTCCTGGGAATGGTAGCCCTCTTCTGGTATCTACATTAGTAGGGCCTGCTGAGTTCAGCAATAAAAGCATGGAAGCCAGTGGTGGTGCCTTTGGTTCAGGAATTGATTGCAAAGCATGTTAGTTAACAACGGCGGTGGAAGGTATATAAGATTGAGGGGGGAGGGGGAGGGGGCTCTAAAAGCGAGAATAATTAAATTCATGACTTCAAAGAGAGCATTTGTTTACTTTTGCGGTCTTGTCTACTTTACTATACAATAGTAGGCATGGTTACTGTGGCCAAGCAAAATAAACTGAAGCAGTAGGCCAGCACTGCCAGCAATATGACCATAAAGGCCAACTCCACCTCAATGTTCGATAAACGTTGGTACCCAACTACCAGTGCTATAGGTACCAAGTATGCAGTATGAAATCGATAATGCCAATATGTATCTAGGCAACAAACCTGCACAAGCTGCCTCAGATCATTCGAAACATCATCCCAACTGCTCGGAGTTAACATACAAATGGATAACACCATATCTGCTACCCATGGTACTGATCCCATATAATGTAATGCCATAGTTCGACAAAAAGGTTTTAAAAAAAAGACTTAGTAATGTGCTGAAGAGGAGAAGCAGACATTAAGGAGGCTATGCATCAGAAGGAGGTGCATGCATTTCTTATCAACTTTAGTATATTTATATACAATAGTAGGCATGTTTACTGTGGTCAAGCAAAATAAACTGAAGCAGTAGGCCAGCACCGCCAGCAATATGACCGTAAGCGCCAACTCCATCTACATCTGTACAGACTCCTGACTCCGTACAGAGGGCAAGGGAATGGCTGTACATACAGGAGGCTCATAGACGTTCTGTGGAGCAGATTCAGCTGGAGGCTCATGAGCAAATGCTGCATCTCACCACACAGCACCACCTGCAGAGTGAGTACACCTGCCCACCACTACTGCTGTCCATAAATTGTTCCATACAGGATCATGCTTCTGATGACAGCAAAAATAACTATTTAGATCCCTAAATTTTGAAAGCAAGAGGCACTGAGGCCTATAGCAAAACAAAATCATAATAACTCCTATATTCAAAGAAGCAGGTAATCCAATGGTTGATTGGGTCATTTAAAAAGAGCAAGTGTGGAAGAAGTAAGTATATATAGTTGGCTACTTTTCCAAGTGGCCTGAGGCTGCAGCAATACCAGACAAGAAAGCTAGCAGGGTTGCATCCTTTCTATATCAAAATGATACGCAAGTTATTATTTTGCCTATTATGTACTGAGATGCTAATTGACTGTTTTGTTTTGTATTACAGATATGGATGTATCAAGCTAAGACATACTATGATAATAGGTACTTGCTGAGAAAGGTAATAATATTATTCTCTGGAGAAAGAAGTCATGTACAACCTAGACCTCAGAAAGATGCTCCATTGCCACGCTAAGATGAAATGCGTTGATGAGGCTACCTATGCCCACGTTATCCACAAGTGGGTAAAGGACGTGAGGAGCAGGAGCGTGTATACTACCTCCCTCTGCGAGAAAAAAACACCACGAGAGGATGGTCTGATTTTGTTAAAGATCACATATACATGTAGGAATAAAGCTTTCTTTTTTCCCTTTTTTTGCCCTTTTTTTTTAACTCTTTCTATGCACATTTATTCCCTAGGAGGATTGTGTGGTGGATCACAGCGTGTCATGTAGTAAGTTACTTGAATTTCTTTCCTGGGAATGGTAACCCATCTCTGGTATCTCCATTAGTAGGGGCTTGTGAGCTCAGCACAGACAGCCTGCAAGCCAGTGGTGGTGCCTCCTTACACACTTCTGAACTGAACCAATTGGAGAGATAATAGTTAGGCCCATATACAATTTCTGACAAGCATGATCGAGATGGGAGTGTATCAACTAAAAAATCCTGCAAAAGGCAAGCACCTAAAAAAAGCTCATGAACACATGATGCAATTCAATAGAGTAGCCCAAGAGAAGTGTGCAGCTAATATCGGCACTGTAACAGAGACATAGTTCAAATCTAGTACAGCACTCTCTCTACTTACAATATATACAGAGGTGTATACAGGTGCGAGATTCATGTAAGGTTTCTGACCCTTCCTTCGCAAGCGGACAGTCTGGAGCAGCTGGAGAAGCTCATTGTACACCTCCTGGGGTGTACAGTTCAGTGTACGAATGGCCACTTCGTTGAGCAGATTAATAACACCTTTGATCTGGCTCAGAAGCAGACCTTGGCTGAATGTGGATGGAGGATCATGAACACCACCAGCCACGTGAAACCCATAGACTGGAGTAACCTGGAAGAAATCCGTAGACAGTGAGTTTACGGAAGGGGGAGACTTATATCTGCCCCAAAATATAGTGATCTTGAAGCACTGTACCAGTCTATCCATCGTGGGCAGCTTGCAGAGGGGCATCACCACTTTGCTGTACGGCTAATGTTTATAACTGTGCATAATAATTCTACGTAATGTGATGTCAACGTATAACGATTATGTCGCGTGAGATTAATGTTTTAATAGTTTTATAATTGATCCCACGCATTATGGTAAATAATTGAGTTCAAATTTTCTTTCACAGCTAGCAAGAATCCATATCTGGTATCTATCGACTACCTCACTGATGAGATCGCCAAGCTAGCCAATGAAGAGGTTAAGTGTGACACCCCCTCCCACCATCACCAGAGATAAATAAAGGCTTCTTGTACCCCTCCTGGGATGTGCAATTCAGTGCACAAATGCCTACTTCATTGAGCAAATCAACACCATGGATCTGGCTCAGATGCAGTCCTTGGCTGAGTGTGGACGCAGGATCACGGATACCACCAGCTATGTGAAATCGATTGACTGGAGTAACCTGGAGACAGTGAGTGTACAGAAGGGGGAGAGCCATGACAGGGGCTTATATCTGCCCCAAAATATAGTATATGGAGCATCTGGCAGCAATTGATGTCCTTGACAAAAGAGGCAGGCACAGTTGTCTGAGGATGGAGCGTCTTCTGTAGAGTGCTTAATAGCGCAGTTACATCAGGAGGTGCAGTGTGACTATTAAGATTTCCATTTCTTGTCTACTTTACTATACAATAGAAGGCATGGTTACTGTGGCCAAGCAAAATAAACTGAAGCAGTAGGCCAGCACTGCCAGCAATATGACCATAAAGGCCAACTCCACCTCAATGTTCGATAAACGTAGGTACCCAACTACCAGTGCTATAGGTACCAAGTATGCGGCTACACCATATACAGTATGCAGCAGCAATAAATCAGTGACTACCTAAGTAAGCACTTGTGGTGCCCAATACAGATGCAGCATTGCCATGCTGCAGTGAAATGGACACGATAATAGAATGTTGGTAATGTCAAAAGTTAAAGCAGTAAGAAAGTCAACTGGACCAGAATTATGTTATCGGAATGATTTGCCAAAAGGAAGGAAAATAAGAAGGTTCAAGCCATAGAGCATGAATCCAAGACCTTACCAAGAAGATAACCAATAATAAACAAAGCCCTACTGTACACAAAGTTGAACCATCCAATCATAACATGAGTAATGTTAAGTGGCCACATGAGGATTTCTACACCCAACTCTAAGTGAGGACACTTGGCACTGTAGAAGATGTAAAGGAGCTGGCCAATGGTGTCCTGCTCAACACAATCAGCAGAAGGAACTGCAATCACTGCATATAGAGCATCTGGCAGCGATTAATGTCCTTGACAAAAAAGTTTTTTAAAAAAGACTTAGTAATGTGCTGAAGAGGAGAAGCAGACATTAAGGAGGCTATGCATCAGAAGGAGGTGCATGCATTTCTTATCAACTTTAGTATATTTATATACAATAGTAGGCATGGTTACTGTGGTCAAGCAAAATAAACTGAAGCAGTAGGCCAGCACCGCCAGCAATATGACCGCCAGCAATATGACCGTAAGGGCCAACTCCATCTCACACAGACTCCTGACTCTGTACAGAGGGCAAGGGAATGGCTGTACATACAGGAGGCTCATAGACGTTCTGTGGGAGCAGATTCAGCTGGAGGCTCACGAGCAAATGCTGCATCTTACCACACAACACCACCTGCAGAGTGAGTACACCTGCCCAGTCCATAAATTGTTCCATACGGTAACGGTATACGCGAGCAATCTCGGGGGGCAAGGATTAACATAGTTTTGATTGTTTAGGAGGGGCTGATGCAATTATCAATGATTTATTAGAAACGTGACCCGCGTATAAATCGCACTTTGAAGAAAATGCTTGAGAGTGTTAAACTAATTTCTCTCCCAGATACATAACCAACAGGTGACTTTCAGAGTAATGCAGAAGAGACCTAAGAATGTGGATAAGGCAGTCATTTTATTGTACATGATCTTATCCATGCGTGAACCAAGATAGTATATACATACCTACCTCACTACCAGTGTGCTTTTGCTTTTTTACAAATTAGGACAAAGAACTCCGACAACTTACAGAGAGGATGTCAGAGATGCAAGCACTGTTGCACAGGGACATCGCATCTACTGATGAAGAGAAGCAGACGTTTTATGTTTTATATTCTATGTTCAGATCTGCTATCCAGATTAACCGTCATGGGCCTATCGCTTTTTTGCCCTTTCTATGCACATTTATATCCTAGGAGGATTGTGTAGACGGTGTGGTGACCGTGGTGGATCACAGCAGTAAGTAGCTTGAATTTCTTTCCTGGGAATGGTAGCCCTCTTCTGGTATCTACATTAGTAGGGCCTGCTGAGTTCAGCAATAAAAGCATGGAAGCCAGTGGTGGTGCCTTTGGTTCAGGAATTGATTGCAAAGCATGTTAGTTAACAACGGCGGTGGAAGGTATATAAGATTGAGGGGGGAGGGGGAGGGGGCTCTAAAAGCGAGAATAATTAAATTCATGACTTCAAAGAGAGCATTTGTTTACTTTTGCGGTCTTGTCTACTTTACTATACAATAGTAGGCATGGTTACTGTGGCCAAGCAAAATAAACTGAAGCAGTAGGCCAGCACTGCCAGCAATATGACCATAAAGGCCAACTCCACCTCAATGTTCGATAAACGTTGGTACCCAACTACCAGTGCTATAGGTACCAAGTATGCAGTATGAAATCGATAATGCCAATATGTATCTAGGCAACAAACCTGCACAAGCTGCCTCAGATCATTCGAAACATCATCCCAACTGCTCGGAGTTAACATACAAATGGATAACACCATATCTGCTACCCATGGTACTGATCCCATATAATGTAATGCCATAGTTCGACAAAAAGGTTTTTAAAAAAAGACTTAGTAATGTGCTGAAGAGGAGAAGCAGACATTAAGGAGGCTATGCATCAGAAGGAGGTGCATGCATTTCTTATCAACTTTAGTATATTTATATACAATAGTAGGCATGTTTACTGTGGTCAAGCAAAATAAACTGAAGCAGTAGGCCAGCACCGCCAGCAATATGACCGTAAGCGCCAACTCCATCTACATCTGTACAGACTCCTGACTCCGTACAGAGGGCAAGGGAATGGCTGTACATACAGGAGGCTCATAGACGTTCTGTGGAGCAGATTCAGCTGGAGGCTCATGAGCAAATGCTGCATCTCACCACACAGCACCACCTGCAGAGTGAGTACACCTGCCCACCACTACTGCTGTCCATAAATTGTTCCATACAGGATCATGCTTCTGATGACAGCAAAAATAACTATTTAGATCCCTAAATTTTGAAAGCAAGAGGCACTGAGGCCTATAGCAAAACAAAATCATAATAACTCCTATATTCAAAGAAGCAGGTAATCCAATGGTTGATTGGGTCATTTAAAAAGAGCAAGTGTGGAAGAAGTAAGTATATATAGTTGGCTACTTTTCCAAGTGGCCTGAGGCTGCAGCAATACCAGACAAGAAAGCTAGCAGGGTTGCATCCTTTCTATATCAAAATGATACGCAAGTTATTATTTTGCCTATTATGTACTGAGATGCTAATTGACTGTTTTGTTTTGTATTACAGATATGGATGTATCAAGCTAAGACATACTATGATAATAGGTACTTGCTGAGAAAGGTAATAATATTATTCTCTGGAGAAAGAAGTCATGTACAACCTAGACCTCAGAAAGATGCTCCATTGCCACGCTAAGATGAAATGCGTTGATGAGGCTACCTATGCCCACGTTATCCACAAGTGGGTAAAGGACGTGAGGAGCAGGAGCGTGTATACTACCTCCCTCTGCGAGAAAAAAACACCACGAGAGGATGGTCTGATTTTGTTAAAGATCACATATACATGTAGGAATAAAGCTTTCTTTTTTCCCTTTTTTTGCCCTTTTTTTTTAACTCTTTCTATGCACATTTATTCCCTAGGAGGATTGTGTGGTGGATCACAGCGTGTCATGTAGTAAGTTACTTGAATTTCTTTCCTGGGAATGGTAACCCATCTCTGGTATCTCCATTAGTAGGGGCTTGTGAGCTCAGCACAGACAGCCTGCAAGCCAGTGGTGGTGCCTCCTTACACACTTCTGAACTGAACCAATTGGAGAGATAATAGTTAGGCCCATATACAATTTCTGACAAGCATGATCGAGATGGGAGTGTATCAACTAAAAAATCCTGCAAAAGGCAAGCACCTAAAAAAAGCTCATGAACACATGATGCAATTCAATAGAGTAGCCCAAGAGAAGTGTGCAGCTAATATCGGCACTGTAACAGAGACATAGTTCAAATCTAGTACAGCATTCTCTCTACTTACAATATATACAGAGGTGTATACAGGTGCGAGATTCATGTAAGGTTTCTGACCCTTCCTTCGCAAGCAGACAGTCTGGAGCAGCTGGAGAAGCTCATTGTACACCTCCTGGGGTGTACAGTTCAGTGTACGAATGGCCACTTCGTTGAGCAGATTAATAACACCTTTGATCTGGCTCAGAAGCAGACCTTGGCTGAATGTGGATGGAGGATCATAAACACCACCAGCCACGTGAAACCCATAGACTGGAGTAACCTGGAAGAAATCCGTAGACAGTGAGTTTACGGAAGAGGGAGACTTATATCTGCCCCAAAATATAGTGATCTTGAAGCACTGTACCAGTCTATCCATCGTGGGCAGCTTGCAGAGGGGCATCACCACTTTGCTGTACGGCTAATGTTTATAACTGTGCATAATAATTCTACGTAATGTGATGTCAACGTATAACGATTATGTCGCGTGAGATTAATGTTTTAATAGTTTTATAATTGATCCCACGCATTATGGTAAATAATTGAGTTCAAATTTTCTTTCACAGCTAGCAAGAATCCATATCTGGTATCTATCGACTACCTCATTGATGAGATCGCCAAGCTAGCCAATGAAGAGGTTAAGTGTGACACCCCCTCCCACCATCACCAGAGATAAATAAAGGCTTCTTGTACCCCTCCTGGGATGTGCAATTCAGTGCACAAATGCCTACTTCATTGAGCAAATCAACACCATGGATCTGGCTCAGATGCAGTCCTTGGCTGAGTGTGGACGCAGGATCACGGATACCACCAGCTATGTGAAATCGATAGACTGGAGTAACCTGGAGACAGTGAGTGTACAGAAGGGGGAGAGCCATGACAGGGGCTTATATCTGCCCCAAAATATAGTATATGGAGCATCTGGCAGCAATTGATGTCCTTGACAAAAGAGGCAGGCACAGTTGTCTGAGGATGGAGCGTCTTCTGTAGAGTGCTTAATAGTGCAGTTACATCAGGAGGTGCAGTGTGACTATTAAGATTTCCATTTCTTGTCTACTTTACTATACAATAGTAGGCATGGTTACTGTGGTCAAGTAAAATAAACTTAAGCAGTAGGCCAGCACTGCCAGCAATATGACCATAAGGGCCAACTCCATCTACATCTGTACAGACTCCTGACTCAGTACAGAGGGCAAAAGAATGGGTGCACATCCAGGATGCTCACAGACGTTCTGTGGAGCAGATGCAGCGTGAGGCAGAGAACCCAAATGACACACCTCACATCACAGCACCACCTCCAGAGTGAGTACACCTGCCCACCACTACTGCTGTCCATAAATTGTTCCGTACGGTAACGGTATACACGAGCAATCTCGGGGGGCAAGGATTAACAATTGTACTATACTGGTTATTGTTTAAGAGGGGCTGAGCCCCCCCCCCCCCCTATGTCATTATTGGGGGGGAGGATTAACAATTGTACTATACTGGTTATTGTTTAGGAGGGGCTGAGCCAAATGACCAAGGCAAGTATAGGATGGGGTGTGGCCTCTCATGACGAATTTGTGACTCAAAAGAAGCACGACAGCAGTGTCCGTGCATTGGCTCACATCAAAAATCCTGCAAAAGGCAAGCACCTAAGTTCTTCTAGTATCTCCATTAGTAGGGCCTTTCCTTTGCCATTCCTGTTCCTGCGTCAATTGGAAAAAGGTTTGTTTTCATGTACAGATGAGCTATACCAGACGCTGGGGGTATTGGAGCTTCGCGGGTGGCTATTGCGGTGGGTAAAAATGCAGCGCAAACAGGAGAACGTGGGGGGGGGGGGGGGGGGGATTCAAACTAAAAATTAATATTTTGAAGCAGAAATAATGACGGAAAGTGCCCGCAAGAGGGTGCGGAGAGCGGAAACACCACGAGAGGTTGGTCTGATTTTGTTAATGATCACATAAACATGTAGGAATAAAGCTTTCTTTAAAGGCCTGGGAACTATACAATTACGGTATTGTTTCTTTGTACACACGAGGAGGTGGGGACAATGGTGGGCTAACTTCCTATCCCCATAACCCCATCATGATGCATCCACACAGACGTTCTGTGGAGCTGTTGCCGCAGGAGGCAAAAGAAATGCAGCACCTCACCACACAACAGCATCAGATCCCTCTGCCAATACTACTGTTATTATTTATCTATTTATTATTTATTATTATTTATTTATTATTTACTTTTATAATATCCAAAATACGCGCATCTTACATGGAGACACAGCTGACAGTTGGAGTGATTGTGATGGCGGTGCTGGCATACTGCACGCGGCTATTTAGGTTGGCCACAGTAAGCATGCCTTCTATATTGTACTCTATACTGTAAATATGCAAAGATGTTATCAGGGGGCGGGGGGTATAACGAAACGTCACAATGACGTTAACTTCTCTTTTCCAAAATACGAGATATGACTTTCACTGTGCAGAGTGAGGTAGGATATGTGTCCAATTGGTTGTTGAGGAATTTGGTGGTTGGGGAAATGAGATACAACATGTCTACATGCATATGCCACCAACTTTCAAAAGACATTTTGAATATTAATTTAACCTATGTTATGATAAATTAACACTAGGGACACTGCACTTGAAATTATCAATGTGATTTTACAATACCAACTAGGAATGGTGGAAAACTCCGATAGAATATGCTTTGCATCTCGCCGACCGCTATTTCACGATTGACGAAATGGCGGTCGGCAGGTTCTACCATGTGAGGACCTACAAGGGGATTACTCACAACCTCCTGGATCAGGGTCGGCTGAAGCTGATGGAAAGTAAAATGCAGCGCAAACAGGAGAACGTGGGGGGGGGGGGGGATTCAAACTAAAAATTAATATTTTGAAGCAGAAATAATGACGGAAAGTGCCCGCAAGAGGGTGCGGAGAGCGCAAACACCACGAGAGGTTGGTCTGATTTTGGTAATGATCACATAAACATGTAGGAATAAAGCTTTCTTTAAAGGCCTGGGAACTATACAATTACGGTATTGTTTCTTTGTACACACGAGGATGGTGGGCTACCTTCCTATCCCCATAACCCCATCATGATGCATCCACACAGACGTTCTGTGGAGCTGTTGCCGCAGGAGGCAAAAGAAATGCAGCACCTCACCACACAACAGCATCAGATCCCTCTGCCAATACTACTGTTATTATTTATCTATTTATTATTTATTTATTATTTACTTTTATAATATCCAAAATACGCGCATCTTACATGGAGACACAGCTGACAGTTGGAGTGATTGTGATGGTGGTGCTGGCATGCTGCATGCGGCTATTTAGGTTGGCCACGGTAAGCATGCCTTCTATATTGTACTCTATATTGTAAATATGCAAAGATGTTATCAGGGGGCAGGGGGGGGGGGGGGGTATAACGAAACGTCACAATGACGTTAACTTTTCTGCGCGTCTGACATGACGATGGAGACTGGACTAGTTCTTGGTGTGATTGTGCTGACGCTGCTGGTAATAGCCGCATACTGCACGCGGCTATTTAGGTTGGCCACGGTAAGCACAGTATGAACCGGTCAGGCCGACCAGGCCATGGCCTGACCAATCTTGTGCCCAACTTCATTAAATATTCATTAAAATTAAAATATTCTTAGCTAATTATTGTTGCTAAAAATTACATTTAGCAGCACAGCGCAGCCTTTAAATTGGCGTTAATCTATTCTATTAACACCTGCATTCAGTATTGCTTATCTATGGTAGGGTCTATTTATGTGGAAGTTCAAAAAAAAAAAAAAAAAGGCTACGAGTACTATTGATCCGAGTAAAGATCTAATGAAAAAACATCTTTCAGGGCAAAGAAGGCCAAGAAGGGTGAGGATCAGTAAAGATCCAATCAAAAAACATCTTTCAGGGCAAAGAAGGCCAAGAAGGGTGAGGATCAGTAAAGATCCAATCAAAAAACATCTTTCAGGGCAAAGAAGGCCAAGAAGGGTGAGGATCAGTAAAGATCCAATCAAAAAACATCTTTCAGGGCAAAGAAGGCCAAGAAGGGTGAGGATCAGTAAAGATCCAATCAAAAAACATCTTTCAGGGCAAAGATAAATACAGAGATAAATAAATAAAGAGATAAATAAAGGCTTCTTGTACTCCTCCTGGGATGTGCAATTCAGTGCACAAATAAGTACTTCATTGAGCAAATCAACACCATAGATCAGGCTCAGATGCAGTCCTTGGCTGAGTGTGGACGCAGGATCACGGATACCACCAGAGATAAATAAAGGCTTCTTGTACCCCTCCTGGGATGTGCAATTCAGTGCACAAATAAGTACTTCATTGAGCAAATCAACACCATGGATCTGGCTCAGATGCAGTCCTTGGCTGAGTGTGGACGCAGGATCACGGATACCACCAGAGATAAATAAAGGCTTCTTGTACCCCTCCTGGGATGTGCAATTCAGTGCACAAATAAGTACTTCATTGAGCAAATCAACACCATAGATCTGGCTCAGATGCAGTGTGTGGACGCAGGATCACGGATACCACCAGCTACGTGAAATCGATTGACTGGAGTAACCTGACGTGATATTCTATTCTATCACAAGTGCTCTTCATATTCTATCCTACACCACATGCACACAGTGATGAAAGAGCTGGTCTCGTGGACATACATTTTTATTATTTTATTGTTTGTGGTAGTGTATGTAACTTTTAAAAAGATTATTCCATTACCTATTTTGTCGACTATGCATTTAGATAAACCAGTATCAGAATTACCTTTAGTCAAAGTAACTGAGTATTTCCCGATAAATTTGTTATTATATGTAATTTAAATCTTATAATAAAATGAGTGTGTTACCCATCACCCACACACGGTTCACGCAGGTGGATGTTCATAGCACAGTTATGAATGATGAGCAAAGTAAGTATTCCTTGTTATACTATTGCTATCCCCTTTCGTGCTCGGCAGCTTATGGTGCAGCTTAACTAGAGGATTACAATCTCATTTCAGACTTAAGAAGATACAAGGGATCAATTCCTCCCAGCTAAAGAACTTCACTGAGGTCTCACACATAATCACTAGACACTTGTAAAATCGTCAGTGAGAGATTTAACGTTCAACCCCTGGCTTGGTAAAATATGGTGTGGCTATCTCATTTAGAGTGGTCTTTCTCCCTGCAGCTTCACACACCTCCAACAGGACCTGTATGCCCACCTCCGCCCCCACAACCACCAGCAACAGCACTTGTGGTTAGTGCCTAGATGCGAGAGGAGGGGAGGTGTGAGGGGAGAGGAAAGGGAGGGGAGAAGATGTGTACATTATGTTATGTTACTTGATGTTCTACACCGTTGTGTGCTGTGTCAGATAGAATTGTCTATTTGCCCAGGAGGTGGAATCACAACAACAGGATCAGGAGGTGCCGATGACCAATGCATCTCCACATGTAAGGAAAGGGAATGGTTGCATGGGTGCATGTGATGTTAACCTGAAAAGATAGGCCTATCTTTGATATTACAGAGCAGTAGGTAGGAATGGAATAATGGTTAACACAGGTTCCATGAAATTCGATGACTTTTTTTTGTAGAACTGACTCTGCTCATATATACACACACACACATGCACATATACACCTACAGTGATCCTAGAATGGAGGGCAGAACGACTGATGATGGGGAGAAAAATCTTGTCCTCCTTCACACCCGGTTGAAGAGGTTTTACCTCACCACCCTTCACCATCTTGTGGTATGTGAGCCGCCCAATACTGCCAAAATCATCAGGCAGCCAGAGAGTGGTATGTTTATCATTAGTGAGGTGAAGAGGGAGTGCTAAAGAGAGGGAAACATGTCCTGCTTCCATCCACAGGCCCAACACCAAAGGGATATACAGGCCCTGCAGGAACTTGTTGAAGGTTTAAGGGAGGCACAGAGACATCCACAGGTTTCTGTCCTTAGGATTTAATTATTTCACATGTGACAAGAATAGTAACTGGTAAAAAAAAAGGTGCAAGGACCTTGCAAAAATAAAGATCCCATTACAATTGTGTTAGTCAAACTAAGGCAAAGAAGGCCAATTACACGCTCCCATCTTGACAAGATACCACGTGGTAAGCCCACAGCGGAGGAAGGCAAGCTGGAAGCTAGCGAGAACTTGGAGGTAATGGTCCTACGTAGCAGCACATTATAGCATATGGAGCAGGTGCAGCAAGAAGCTCAACACAAAATGCTGTAGTTTAAATTCTGTTGCAAATAACTGGTGTACTAATGTGTATGTGTGATCATCAGCAGGAGCCTCCTGGACACCAGCAGCCTCCTGGACACCAGGAGCCTCCTGCAGTGGAAGGTGTGGTATAGTAATGATGCCACTGGTTAAATTGTTGTTTGTGTCAAACTACATGTACCTAGGGCAACAAAGGCCAAGAATAAATACCAATCAAATATCTTTCAGGTGTCTTGAGCCTTTTCATGTCATTAAGGTACATACAATTTGTACAGGCGGCGGAAGACCTCGCAAATGACATCCACCCATCACTGCCCCCTCCCTCCCGTGAGCAACAATGAATTATATGAATTATATGAGTGTGTGTGATTCAATTATCAATTAAATTCTTTAATGATTACTAGCATGGCATCTTTCAGGTGCAAAGACCTTGCAAAAAATAAAGATCCCATTACAATTTACACACTACAAACAACACTACACACAAATATGTAGAAGTACTTTAGCTTCTCTGAATGCAGCCCGATTTGTATAGTTAGTTATTCATGCATATAAATATGTAAGTCATAATTATATTATGATAGTAATGTTTTTATACACAAAACAAACAATTACACACAAATATTTAAGTGCTTTGGTTTCTTTAAGAGCAGCCCGTACTAAAGCACGTTTTGTTTGTCATATTTATTACCTCATACATAACAATATACATAAAGGAAAATGTCACTAACCTTAGAATACCTAACCTAAACTGCCCCCCCCCCCCCCCCCCCCCCTTGGCAGAAATAGGCTCCAACCCATGTTATCTACACTTGTTCAACCAGTTTGTAAGGAACAACAGGACCTCTCCTGATACAGCAGGATGGTCTTCCCTCTGGTCCCTCTGAACACTAACATGATTACAATACACCACTCACTGAAGTCACCACACACAGGACTTACTACAAAATGTTATATATATTGTTCAGAAGACAAGAATGGATTCAGGAAAATCAATTCAACCTTCGAAGAATGGCTCTACATGTAGAGGGAGATACATGTAGAGGGAGATACATGTAGAGGGAGATACATGTAGGGGGAGATACATGTAGAGGGAGATACATGTAGAGGGAGATACATGTAGGGGGAGATACATGTAGGGGGAGATACATGTAGGGGGAGATACATGTAGAAGGAGATACATGTAGGGGGGAGATACATGTAGAGGGAGATACATGTAGAGGGAGAATCAGTTCCATTCTCACAGTGGGCAGGACTGAGAGCACAATGGAAGTACAGATCACCCACACACAGGACTTACCACAAAAGGTTAAAGAATGTTGTAATTGTCTGGAACAATGGCTCTACATGTACATGTAGGGGCGGGATAGGTGAATAGGTGAAGGTTAATAATTAAAACCACTCAGACAGGTGCACGTGGTTCCACTATATACTCTTTTCAACGCTATCCCCGCCCCCCCCCCCCCCCCCCCCCCCTCCGCTTTCCCCAACTCACTAGGTTCACGAAGCAGTCCATACTGAGCACCTGTATATTATAAGCTCTCTGGTAACTTCCCACTGCTGTGTTTGAGAGAAGACCGGGATTTTCTAAATCTAAACAGGCAGAAGAGGATGGAGAGAGGGATATGTAAACATGACGGTACTATAAACAGTATTCTGATAGAACAACGCATTCGTCTACAACCCAATGCTCATATTCGGATAGATATTAGTTATTCTCACCTTGGAGAAGCGAATTGAACCGATACGTTGCTGAGGTAAAATGAAACCTTGTGTCTATGGATTGGTCGTTGCTCTCTTTACCATAATACCGTATATGCCACGTTTATTTATGTACAAATAGATGGAATAGATGATGCAATGCCCAATTCCATGGTCTGGGAACGACATTTCTGCTTCTCTGCTGGCATGTTCAGAGGTCAAGGGTTATATATTGATAGGAATAAACAACCTGATCCGGAAAAAGTGTACAATTTCAAGGACCTGCTGTCTTTGACGACGTAGCGTACCTCAACTAGTCTCGTACCCAGACCACACTAGCAGCTGCGGATGGATTACATCACCGCTACGCTAGCGTAGCGGTGATGTAATCCATCCGCAGCTGCTAGTGTGGTCTGGGTACGAGACTATACCTCAACCACAAGAGCTGCTAATGTAGAAACAATTGTACCTTCATCCAAAGGGACATTTTATCGTACACTATGCAAATATCGGTGCAGAACCCACTAGCTGCAACATTTTGTTTGAGGCAGTTGAGTACTTTTTGTTGATTTTCATGGTGTCGTCTTGGTGCTACAATAAAATGCCGAGTCTCGTATCCAGACCATCAGATGTCATGTCGTTACGAACATTTGGGTCTGGGCACGCAACTACCAGTGTAGTTGCGGCACAAAAAAACAAATCGAAACAACAGCCAAAGACATAGCAGCCAACGTATTAACACAGTTGTCTGAGTCTTCCCAGAGATCAATGATTCTCACTCAAGAGAAGGGTGCAGAGGCGGATCCAGTGTAGTCTGGGGACCCGACTGATGGCTGTACTATCATAGCTGTCCCCAGACTAGATCCGGGGGGGGATTTGGGGGTTGCAACCCCCCCCCCCCCCCCCCCCCCCCCCCCCCCCCTTCCATATAAGGTACCGCCCCCTTTCTGCTAAGCAGCCCCCCCCCCCGCTTTTCGTGTCGGGCCTAAAGCGGACAGCACCCCCCCCCCCCCCCCCCCCCCCCTTTTGGAAAATCCTGTATCCGCCCCTGTACCGCTCACAGAATATGGGCTTCTAAGTTCTAATCTCTGCAGGATACAGTTGGGTCTGGAAACGATACTAAGGTTGCAGGGGCGGATCCAGGATTTCAGAAAAGGGGGGGGGGGTGCTAATTAATATTCATTAAGTGGGGGACGGGGTCTGGGGCGGAGCCCCAGCCGCCAACGCTTTTTTATTTAATAATATCATGCGCATAACCAGGGGCGGATTTAGGGGGGGGGGGGGGGGGGGGGGGGGGGTCCAGGGGGTCCGGACCCCCCCCCCTTTCCTATATGAAGAATGACGTAATGCATACTGTAATCTATGCAGCGTTCTGCATGTTACCATCCTTGGATTTGCAAGCTTGCAAATCGTTCTAGGTTCTATATCGATCTAATTAATTAAATCCTCCTACATAACGGCATGTGTGCATGTAGTATTTAATCGCGCGATCGGTGCATGTGAGCAGCAATTGAGGTAATTAAGCGATCAAAAGACGTGAGTGGGATGGATCTCAGATTCTTTTCCTAACAGGTAGCTATAAAGCTAAACAAACTAATACTAGACATGAGTCGTTGACGTTTATAGACCGACATGTATAGCTGGTGCATGGTCACGTGCACGCTTCGGTCATCACAAATGCACAAAAGCTTTCCGTCACGAATTTAATTGCTGAGCAGTAGGAACCATAGCATTGTTAAGAATGAAGAGTTTTCTCGTCGCCATCCATGCATGCAGGCTCTACTAATCCGGATATCGCGTGATGTATATGTGTATCACTAGTCTCGTACCCAGACCCACCCTTACGTAAGCATTATCGCATAATGTATAACTCTACTTACGTAATGCTTACGTAAGGGTGGGTCTGGGTACGAGACTAGGATATCACTGTGAATTTCATGCTAAATCAACGCAAAAGCAAAAAAGCGGCTGGGCTTCGCCCCAGACCCCACTGATGGGCCTATCAGCGCTCCCCCAGCCCCCTTGCTGTCACGGGACCTCCCCCAGTTGTGAATATTTTTATCGGACCCCCCCTTTCCCAAAATCCTGGATCCGCCCCTGATAACACTACATAACGTCATGATACTGCCTTGCCGTTTGTTTGCTCGCAGAGCTGCAGTTCTATTACGAATTTCAGCCATCTTTACTTCGCAATAATTCTTAATTGTTACTAATGATAATTATTCATTACGGGTTTGAAAGGGGGGCCCCCAACCCCCCTGCCGCCCCCCCCCCCCCCCCCCCCCCCCGCTCTGGATCCGCCTCTGTTTTGTTATCTCTGTGTCCCTCAGTTATGCACAATGAGAGACATCGAAGCTGTGTGAGCGAATACCTTCTTCAGGGTGGGGAGAATAGTAAATATTCACAGATGGAAGTTCTACGTCATTCGTATTACTAATATTGACAGCCCTGCCGCGCAAGCTCCATGAACACACTTCGCCTGGGCAAAAACTGCCTCCTATCAACCTCCTTCATACGGTAAACATGCTGCACGTATGGAAAGCAAGGGCAACAACCTACGCCCACATGTGTTACCACCGTTTAGAAGGGTGGCGCTCATTAGGAGGGCGGTGTCGCTCTGCGAGAACTCTATTGTCGCGGTTCCTAAGACCCTACCGCGTCAGCCGTGTTCCCTACCGCATGTGCTGCGTCAGCCGTGTTCACTGCGCGCCTTCCACACCACCCCCCCAAGGGGGGCGTACTGGTTCCTGCTGACGCCGTGGGCTAGGATGTTCGTCTCGGTTGGAGCCAAAGTGACAAGCTGGCTGTGGAAGCGACAACCTCACGAGTGGAGAAAGCGTGCGTGGTCCAGGGGGAAATGGACCGTCTTTGGAGGTATAGCGGCGTCGTCGATTGGAGGCATAGTGTATTACGGGACCCACCTACAAAAAACGCCCATCACCAAAAGGCAACGTTTTGTGATGTTCTCACGGGAACAGGCGGAAATTCTTATTGAATCGAATGAGGTGATAGCAAACATGATTCAAGAGCAGGGACCGGAGCTTCCTCCCTCGCACGAATTGTACCAGGTTGTTGCCTCAGTGGTTTCACGGATCATTCAAATGAACAGAGGAGCAGAAATGGAGGGTTTTAAATGGAACCTTCATGTGCTGGACAACCCCGATGTGGTAAACGCCATGTGTCTGCCTTCAGGAGAGATCTTTGTCTTCACTGGTCTGGTGCATGAATGCCGAAACCACAACGAGCTAGCATTGATCCTGAGCCACGAGATAGCACATGCTGTGTTGGGTCATGGGATAGAATCCCTTAGCAACACGGCTATTGTTGACTTCCTGTATCTCTTTGTAATTGGTCTGATCTGGTCCATTATTCCAGGCTTTGTTGACCCATTACTGTTCCATTTCTATTCACAGGAGCTTGCAGCCAACTATATCAAATTGCCATATTCCCGTATGCTGGAGACAGAGGCCGACTTGGTTGGACTGATGATGTCATCCAGGGCCTGCTACGACCCGACTGTAGCCATCGAACTGTGGAAACATCTGGGGGTCACCAGTGCCCCTGGGGGGCCTACCGGTGACGTTGCCCCCACGAGGGTCACCATTGATAAACCTCCCACAAGTGTCACAAGTGACAATGCTTCTGCAGGGGTTACCCCTGGTGATGCCGAGTTGGAAGATCAGTTGGAGTGGTATTCAACTCATCCCACTAACGCTCACCGCCATGAACACCTTACATCATTGCTTCCAGAAGCACAGTTGGTCTATGAAGAGAGTGGATGTAAAGTGTATAAAGCTGAGAAGGTTCATTTCACCGAAACCTTCAGACAACTTTTTAAGATCAAATCCTAAGAATAATGGTAGATAAATAGTCGTTCATTTTTATTTTAATACATAGTACAAGAACATAGATAGATA
This sequence comes from Eunapius fragilis, assembly GCA_963681505.1. Classification (NCBI taxonomy): domain Eukaryota; kingdom Metazoa; phylum Porifera; class Demospongiae; order Spongillida; family Spongillidae; genus Eunapius; species Eunapius fragilis. The sequence continues at coordinate 10,084,053 of OY811976.1, read as the reverse complement.
CATATTCTGCAAACAAGGGGGAGGAGGAAATATTTTTAGACAAAATGATGCAAATGGAGAGTACTGAGTGAGAATCAAGTGAGCTCAGAGCCAGACGGAGATGGTGAGCTTGTCATTTGGTCAAATGCTGAGCTGTGTGTAGTGGCGAAGTGGATCACGCAGTGTGCTGTCCAGGGCTTTGTAGCCATGGTGAGGATAAGAAGGGGGGAGTGGCTCATCTTCATTGAATGTGTTTGTGTGAGTGTAGGGATGGTGATGTAGTAACGGACCAACCACTTGAGGGGAATGTATCAGTTTGTTCCCCAGGTACTCTGGGTCCCTTTCATAGTCACCTCCATATCTGGAGTCACATAGATGCTCAGGGTCACCCTCATATTTGGGGTAGCAATCTGGGGGTTGCATTATCATCCCAAGGGAATGTGGAGTTACGTAATTTGGCCCTTTCATAATCTCCTTGGTACTTGTCTTCATCTGAAGGAGAAGTTTCCTTGGCAGTATGCAAGACATATATATATATACACGTTTTACGTAGCCGGAAAACACGACTTTGGCACTGTGCACGTAGAAATGCTGCTATCATTAAGAATTATGCGATTAATGGTTTCAAAGTTAAATGTCCTCATCTATCAGAGTGCCCACAGTCTAGGGCGGCGGAAGGGGGCGGGGGAGGGACAAGGGGGGCTGTAGCCCCCCTAAATATGACGTTGGGAGGGGGTAGAGCCCCCCCATAATTGTGATGCACCTTAATATGAAAAAGCGTTAGCAGTGTGGTTCAAGTAATGTGATTCGCTGCCGGTATGCCACTTATCGATTTAATTACCTGTCCAATTGCTTCGTTGACTCGTTGTACTACAAGAATTCATTACATCATACATGCTCACAAAGAGCTGACAGAAACCCTGAATGTGGTTGAGATAGCGCGAGAGTTCATTGCAACAAACGACGAACGAATAAGATACTTTGAGCAGCATGCAAGTGTATACATATAATGAATATGTAGCCCCCCCCCCCCCCCCCATGTAAGTTCAGCTTCCGCAGCCCTTGCTCAGTGGCAATGCATGCAGGTGAAGGCTGGTGTTCAGGTGGAGGTGGAGGTGGAGGCTGGTGTCCAGGTACAGGTGGAGGCTGGTGTTCAGGTGGAGGTGAAGGCTGGTGTCCAGGTGGAGTTGGAGGCTGCTGTTCAGGTGGAGGTGGAGGCTGGTGTCCAGGTACAGGTGGAGGCTGGTGTTCAGGTGGAGGTGGAGGCTGGTGTTCAGGTGGAGGTGGAGGCTGGTGTTCAGGTGAAGGCTCCTGCTTATGAACACGTACACATTAGTACTTCAGTTATTTGCAACGAAATTTTAATTTTAAGGCGACTCAGGCCAAATTGTAGTTAATCATAACGCCTAACTACAAACTAATAACAATGCGTAACAACGTAACTACCTATTGCATGCAAGCTAAAGAAAACATCCCACGAATAAAAAGTTAATATTACAACACAGACAACATCCTTCAATAGAATTGCACTCCCTGCTAAGAAGGGGGAAAAAAGGATGAAGGGGGGAAAAAATTGACCTCATCAGGATTCAAACCAAAAAAAAAAAACACACACACACCACCATCACCTCCCACCACACACCTCCCATCCCATTCCACATTACCTGCTTCAATAGGTCCCTCATTGAGGACAATGGTGCCTCCAGCTTCTTCAATCCTTGATGTTGCCGCTTCCACCATGCCAACAAACAGATGATGCCAATATGTAGGCCTATGTAGGCAACAAACCTGTACAAGCTGCAATCAGATCGGCAGATACTTTATCCCAACTGCTCGGAGTTAACATACAAATGGATATTAACCTTCTTACGCTCGAATTGGTCTGTACTTGGCCTCGTACCTAGTTTCTACCATCGGCCGTGTGCTTGCAAGTTTTGGGGTGTGGTGATCTGGCACTCCACGGACATCGTATGGTGCCAGATACCTGCCCGGGGTGTCACATCATCCAACATGGATGATGGAAAGGAAAGGGAACAACAACATCCAATAAAGGCCGTCGCGAATTCTTTGAAGCAACTTGATTTGATGATCGACCTATTAAATATTTATATTGCTGGGCAATTACGCTCACGTGCACCCGATGCTGGGTGGTGCACCTTAAACCATATGATCCCATATAATGTAATGCCATAATTCATCTTGTCAAGAACCACCAACGTACACTTCATTAAAGACAAGTAAATACAAACATTCTCTAACGATTCTTAGATCATATGAGTTTGCTAAAAATTAATTTTAATGATAGATTGGCGTAGGCGACCTGCAGGCGTTCGCTTTATTCCAAACGATGTACAAACATATGTGTGTGTGTGTCAGTTGTGAGAATTCTCTAAACATGGAGGTGTAGCCTACATGCAGTTAGATGGGAACTCCCAGTAACTGACATATGTCTCTCATCCAAAACTGCTTCACCATCATGTCCTTTGACTCAGCTGCATATGATGCAACTGCTGCAATAAAAAGAGGTCACTGCATGGCAGAATGAAGATGTTTTCAGTGTTCCTGAGATTTTTGACGAGTGTGACCCTTTCTTTCTGACGCTTGTATGTCTCAATGGGCAACAGATTGTGAACCTTGAAGGACAAGGGGTACAAGGGGAGGAGTCAAGGACACAGTGAGAGGAGTCAAGGACATTGTATTGGTGTGGGTGTGAAATCACATAGAGAAGTGATAAATCAAATTTTAATAAGTGTACAACATGACACTAGTAAGCAGCAAATAAAATGTTCTAGTTGTTTTTATCGATTTAAATTTCTTTCAGAACTTAGAGTAGGAGCTTCATCCTCCTCCTTGATATCAGCTGATGGTTCTGATGTAACTGCATCCTTGGAATTGGCAGCCTTCGTCTAATGGCAACCAAGAGAAGTGAGTTAAGTGACTAATCATAGCACAATGGGAGACCACATCACTAATTCCTCCCTGCTAAGAAGAAAATAAAAGGATGAAGGGGGAAAAATCGACTTCATCAGGATTCAAACAAACACGCACGCACACACCGCCATCACCTCCCACCACACACCTCCCATCCCATACTGTGTATCCCACACTACCTGCTTCAAAAGGTCCTTCTTACCTCTATTAATTTCTCCAACTCGAGGAGTCCTGAGTTAAACCGCTTCCATGCCAACAAACAAATCAATGAAATCGATAATGCCAATATGGATCTAGGCAACAAACCTGCACAAGCTGCCTTAAATCGGCACTGACTTCATCCCAACTGCTCGGAGTTAACATACAAATGGATAACACCATATCTGCTACCCATGGTACTGATCCCATATAATGTAATGCCATAGTTAATTTTGTCAAGCACCACCAACGTACACTTTATGTACAATGAGGTTTTGGTTTGTTCTAAAGATTAATACCTACGCGTAGACGCGTTAACCTACACATGCAAGCGTTCGCTTTATTCCAAACAATGTCTACTTGCAAGCTGGCGGCAGAAAACAACGCCAGCGTGCTGCGAACGCTCCGATTTCCAACTTTTATGCTCACTTTCATCTAAACTTTTGTACGCTTTTCCATCTCGATCGTGTATATCTAAAGAGCCGATGGTTGAATGCAGTTCAGAGTTTTATACGGCATTGAATGCGAGGACCATACGTTGCAATAGAACGCCTACACGTAGGCTTTTATAAAACAACACTTTTCGCCTACATGTAGGCGTTTGTTCGATCAATCAATTAACTTGCGTCCTGCGGGAGATTAAAGGTTCACATACCTCTCGCGTTTAACATCCATCAGGATCTGTTATTCTTCAAATAAAAATTGTGCTATGAGCGCCCCAATATATAATGGAGTTAAAAATATTAATATTAATGACAGGGAGTGTATGTGTGTCAGTTGTGCTAAAATTCTATTGGTCAAATTTGATCCAGTAAAAATGCTCCCATCTAAACATGGAGGTGTAGCCTGCATGGTGAACTCATGTAGATAGATAAGTGAACTACATGGCAGCACATGTAGATATCCATCAATGGCAGCACATGTAGATGGATCAATAAGGCTATGTTCTCAGGTGAGGTAATAGGTCTGAGTGCAGCTTTATGCATGAGTGTGGTCAGAAGGTTTTTTTTTTTTCCACTAGATAAATGTGATTGTGCTGCTATAGAAGTACCTTATGGTGGCTATAACAAGTTGATGTGCAGCAGTAAAAGACTGATCATGATATGGTACCATGATGCATGAACAATTTGAGCAGTTTAAACTTTTTTTGAAAGGGTTCTTTCCAGGAGATGAGGCCCACATCAGTTGGCCACTTGCTCGTGAGTTGACTGAATGTGTGGATGTGATGGGCTAGTGCTGGTGGTATGTACTGAATGTATGGACGTGATGGGCTAGTGCTGGTGATATGTACTGAATGTATGGACATGATGGGCTAGTGCTGGTGGTGTGTACTGAATGTATGGACATGATGGGCTAGTGCTGGTGGTGTGTACTGGATGTATGGATGTGATGGGCTAGTGCTGGTGGTGTGTACTGAATGTACGGACGTGATGGGCTAGTGCTGGTGGTGTGTACTGAATGTATGGACGTGATGGGCTAGTGCTGGTGGTGTGTACTGAATGTATGGATGCGATGGGCTAGTGCTGGTGGTGTGTACTGAATGTATGGATGTGATGGGCTAGTGCTGGTGGTGTGTACTGAATGTATGGATGTGATGGGCTAGTGTTGGTGGTGTGTACTGAATGTGTGGATGTGATGGGCTAGTGCTGGTGGTGTGTACTGGATGTATGGACGTGATGGGCTAGTGCTGGTGGTATGTACTGAATGTATGGACGTGATGGGCTAGTGCTGGTGATATGTACTGAATGTATGGACGTGATGGGCTAGTGCTGGTGGTGTGTACTGAATGTATGGACGTGATGGGCTAGTGCTGGTGGTGTGTACTGGATGTATGGATGTGATGGGCTAGTGCTGGTGGTGTGTACTCAATGTACAGACGTGATGGGCTAGTGCTGGTGGTGTGTACTGAATGTATGGATGTGATGGGCTAGTGCTGGTGGTGTGTTCTGAATGTGTGGACGTGATGGGCTAGTGCTGGTGGTATGTACTGAATGTATGGATGTGATGGTCTAGTGCTGGTGGTGTGTACTGAATGTATGGATGTGATGGGCTAGTGCTGGTGGTATGTACTCAATGTGTGGATGTGATGGGCTAGTGCTGGTGGTGTGTACTGAATGTGTGGATGTGATGGGCTAGTGCTGGTGGTGTGTTCTGAATGTATGGACGTGATGGGCTAGTGCTGGTGGTGTGTTCTGAATGTATGGACGTGATGGGCTAGTGCTGGTGGTGTGTTCTGAATGTATGGACGTGATGGGCTAGTGCTGGTGGTGTGTTCTGAATGTATGGACGTGATGGGCTAGTGCTGGTGGTGTGTTCTGAATGTATGGACGTGATGGGCTAGTGCTGGTGGTGTGTACTGAATGTATGGATGTGATGGGCTAGTGCTGGTGGTGTGTACTGAATGTATGGACGTGATGGGCTAGTGCTGGTGGTGTGTTCTGAATGTATGGATGTGATGGGCTAGTACTGGTGGTGTGTACTGAATGTGTGGATGTGATGGGCTAGTGCTGGTGGTGTGTACTGAATGTATGTGTGTATATGTGTATGTGTATAGGACTCCTGCAAATACATGTACACTTCCCTTGCACATGTCTTATAACACCATGGAAATGTTAACCACAAAGTCACATCTAAAATCTTAGCAAACGAATAGGAATAGCTACTGGAATTAATGCCCATCCATGAAAATCTGCAGCAACGAGCAAATATAGGTGGGTAAGCATGTGCAGGTGTATGTGTGTGTGTGTAGGTGTGTATGTGTGTATGTATGTATATGTGTATGTGTGTATGAATGTGTGTATGTGTGTGGGTGTAGGTGTGTGTGTGTGTGTGTACATGTCTGTATGTTTGCATGTGTGTATATGAGTGTGTATGTTGTGTGTACAAGTGTGTGTATGCGGCTTAAATAATGGGGGGAAATGGGAGAGGCGAGGGTCCTCCCTTCAAGCTAAAGAAATGTTGTGTGCTACATACACAACTCTGTCCACCCCCGAGTTTTAAGGACTTGACAACACAGGTGTATCCTGTATTAGTGCATCAGCACAAATTAAATAGTAATGAAGAGATGTTATGAAGATGATCAAGTTATGAGAGTGGAATTCTGAATGACAAAACACTGGCACATGTGGTGACACTACGGTTGTTCCATTACCCCCATGGAAGTCTGGTCAGTGTCATGTTGCTTGTGTTGACACCTTTGCAGAGCCCATCTATGCTTTGGCCCCTCCCCTTTTCACATGTAGGCCTGTTCCTTTGGCACTTGCACTCCTGTCCACCTCACACCCTCAGCTATCCCACAGCGGCCAGAATGCCATTTTCAGTATGGGCCTGGTGGGGTGTGGTACCACCAATGCCTGTAGCCAGAAAGTGGGGAAGTATGCTCTGTTGTTCAGGTCATATGGATGAGCTAGCTCATTAAAGACCCTTTCAATGAAAGAAACATCACATTTTACCAACTGCCTGTCATTTTAACCGCTTACAGTATGGGTCTTCTAATCTCTGCGCTGCTGGATAAAACGTTGGGTCTGGGAACGACACTAGAGGACAAAGGTTATCGCTATAAATTTTTACTTTTTAAAAGTTTTCTGTGTCCCTCAGTTATGCACAGTGAGAGACATAAGTGTGAGCGATCGAAGCAGTGTGAACTTGTGAGCGAATTCCTTCTTCCGGATGGGGGAGGGGGATTAACATCCACAGATGGAAGTGCTACGTCATTCATTTTGACAGCCCTGCCGCGCAAGCTCCATGAACACACTTCGCCTGGGCACAAACTGCCTCCTATCAACCTCCTTCATACGGTAAACATGCTGCACGTATGGAAAGGGCAACAACCTACGCCCACATGTATTCTCTTAGAAGAGTGGCGCTGATTAGAAAGAGGGCGGTGCCGCTTAGCGAGAACTCTATTGTCGCGGTTCCTAAAACCCTACCGCGTCAGCCGTGTTCCCTACCGCATGTGCTGCGTCAGCCGTGTTCACTGCGCGCCTTCCACACCACCACCCCAAGGGGGGCGTACTGGTTCCTGCTGACGCCGTGGGCTAGGATGTTCATCTCGGTTGGAGCCAAAGCGACAAGATCGCTGTGGAAGCAACAACCTAACGAGTGGAGAAAGCGTGCGTGGTCCAGGGGGAAATGGACCGTCTTTGGAGGTATAGCGGCGTTGTCGGTTGGAGGCATAGTGTATTACGGGACCCACCTACAAAAAACGCCCATCACCAAAAGGCAACGTTTTGTGATGTTCTCACGGGAACAGGCGGAAATTCTTATTGAATCGAGCGAGGTGATAGCAAAAATGATTCAAGAACAGGGACCGGAGCTTCCCCCCTCGCACGAATTGTACCAGGTTGTTGCCTCAGTGACTTCGCGGATCATTCAAATGAACAGAGGAGCAGAGATGGAGGGTTTTAAATGGAACCTTCATGTGGTGGACAACCCCAATGTGGTAAACGCCATGTGCCTGCCTTCAGGAGAGATCTATGTCTTCACTGGTCTGGTGCATGAATGCCGAAACCACAACGAGCTAGCATTGATCCTGAGCCACGAGATAGCACATGCTGTATTGGGTCATGGGATAGAAGCCCTTAGCAACACGGCTATTGTTGACTTCCTGTATCTCTTTGTAATTGGCCTGATCTGGTCCATTATTCCAGGCTTTTTTGGCCCATTCCTGCTCCATAGCACTTCAGAGGTGGCTGCAGTCACCTATATCAAATTGCCATATTCCCGTATGCTGGAGACAGAGGCCGACTTGGTTGGACTGATGATGTCATCCAGGGCCTGCTACGACCCGACTGTAGCCATCGAACTGTGGAAACATCTGGGGGTCACCAGTGCCCCTGGGGGGCCTACCGGTGACATTGCCCCCACGAGGGTCACCATTGATAAACCTCCCACAAGTGACACCAGTGACAATGCTTCCGCGAGGGTTACCCCTGGTGATGCCGAGTTGGAAGATCAGTTGGAGTGGTTTTCAACTCATCCCACTAACGCTCACCGCCATGAACACCTTACATCATTGCTTCCAGAAGCACAGTTGGTCTATGAAGAGAGTGGATGTAAAGTGTATAAAGCTGAGAAGGTTCATTTTACCGAGGCCTTCAGACAACTTTTTAAGATCAAATCCTGAGAATAATGGTAGATAAATAGTCGTTCATTTTTATTTCAATACATGATTTTTATAGTACAGGAAAATAGATAGATACATATGCTGCAAACGAGGGGGAGGAGGGAAATGTTTTTAGACAAAATGAAGAGTACTGAGTGAGAATCAAGTGAGCTCAGAACCAGACGGAGATGGTGAGCTTGTCATTTGGTCAGTGCTGAGCTGTGTGTAGTGGTGAAGTGGATCACGCAGTGTGCTGTCCAGGGCTTTGTAGCCATGGTGAGGATAAGAAGGGGGGAGTGGCTCATCTTCATTGAATGTGTTTGTCTGAGTGTAGGGATGTTGATGTAGTAACGGACCAACCACTTGAGGGGAATGTATCAGTTTGTTCCCCAGGTACTCTGGGTCCTTTTCATAGTCACTTCCATATCTGGAGTCACATAGATGCTCAGGGTCACCCTCATATTTGGGGTAGCAATCTGGGGGTTGCATTATCATCCCAAGGGAATGTGGAGGTACGTAATCTCGCATAATATCAAATAAAAATAATATACATTAGGACCCTTTTCGCAGATATTCAGAAGTGATTGCTGCAAGGTTCTTTAGGGCTACTACTAAACAATGCTACGCAGGCAGCAAATTTGCATCAAAGACACGTAAAAGGCTCTATATACGGCAACGCTGCACCAAGGATATTGACAGCAGGAAATCGAAAATGCTTGCAAACATCTATACAATACATATACATGTATACTTGGCTAGTGCTGAGTAGTCTTCTAATCTCCATCTTAACTGTTGTCATGAAATCGTGTGTCGAAGAAATGTTTTGGCACCCCAATCGTGCTGTGTCACTGCATTTACACTCGTATGTCATTCTCATACTGTATGCCGTACTATTAGTCTATGTGTATACATATCGTGTGAAAATCTTTTAACTACAATGGAATTGTGTAAATTTAAAGCATCGCGGAATACGGTTTGGTTACCAGTGGCTAATTCATGGCTGGAGGGGGGCCCTAACCTAAGTAATAATATTATAGCGCCTCCCTCCCATAGTCACCGGCAAACACACGCACTATCGCTGGTCGATCCGTTTAGTTTACTTCGATCGTCACAAAAATGCGAACGAACAATGTCACTGCTCTACATGCGTCATCGATCGAATCAGTCCTCAATCCGATTCTCCACTGTATGGATAGCACCAACAAGTCTGAATTTTCCACATCTTGCACTGTTTGAAACTGTCTTATAAGACCAGACCTCTCGCGGGCCATGACGTAATTAAGACAGATAATAGCCTGATTACGTCATACGCTTACATAGGAATGCCTCCAATGACCATGCATGACGCGCATGCATAGTATTTATGGCAGCGTTTGGTGCCCCCGTGCTTTATATTATTTAGGCCCGCAGGTGGGGCTGGGTGCCAGGTCCCACCAGGCCACCCCACAACTGACAGCTTCGTTTTACCACACCCACTTATGAATAATTAATTTTAGCCCCCCCCCCCCCCCCCCCACTTTTTGAACCGTTCCTACGTCACTGCTCTATTGATCTGAGGCAATGATGCCTTCAGCTCCTTCAGTCCTTTTTGAAGCCGCTTCCATGCCAACAAACAAGTCAATCAATAATAGATGATGCCAATATGTATCTAGGCAACAAACCTGTACAAACTGCCTCAGATCGGCAGATACTTCATCCCAACTACTCGGAGTTAACGTACAAATGAATAACACCATATCTGCTACCCATGGTACTGATCCCATATAATGTAATGCATGTCAAGAACCACCAACGTACACTTAATTAAAGAAATCCGACATGCATTCAAAGATGTCTTATAAGTATGTGCAGTGGGATCCGGGGGGGGGGGGGGGGGGCACCGGGGGCACGTGCCCCCCCCCCCCCCCCCCCTTTCGTTCGTGTAATTATATATTCATAGCACGCAATATAGCGTTTTTAATTGCATTTTGAACGTACAGCTATCAAAAGCGTCCGCGCTTCGCGCGGGAGGGGGCATATCCCCCTTGCGCACCACCACGCCCATTTCTCACTTAATTCTAATTATTGGTCCCCCCTTCCCCTTTCAAAATTCCTGGATCCGCCCCTGATGTGATGTACAATGAGATTTTGGTTTGTTCTTAGATCATATAAGTGTGATCATATAAGTGTGAGCGATCGAAGCAGTGTGAACTCGTGAGCGAATTCCTTCTTCCGGATGGGGGAGGGGGATTAATATCCACAGATGGAAGTGCTACGTCATTCATTTTGACAGCAAGCTCCATGAACACACTTCGCCTGAGCACAAACTGCCTCCTATCAACCTCCTTCATACGGTAAACATGCTGCACGTATGGAAAGGGCAACAACCTACGCCCACATGTATTCTCTTAGAAGGGTGGCGCTGATTAGAAGGAGGGCGGTGCCGCTCTGCGAGAACTCTATTGCCGCGGTTCCTAAAACCCTACCGCGTCAGCCGTGTTCACTGCGCGCCTTCCACACCACCCCCCCAAGGGGGGCGTACTGGTTCCTGCTGACGCCGTGGGCTAGGATGTTCATCTCGGTTGGAGCCAAAGTGACAAGATCGCTGTGGAAGCAACAACCTAACGAGTGGAGAAAGCGTGCGTGGTCCAGGGGGAAATGGACCGTCTTTGGAGGTATAGCGGCGTTGTCGGTTGGAGGCATAGTGTATTACGGGACCCACCTACAAAAAACGCCCATCACCGAAAGGCAACGTTTTGTGATGTTCTCACGGGAACAGGCGGAAATTCTTATTGAATCGAGCGAGGTGATAGCAAAAATGATTCAAGAACAGGGACCGGAGCTTCCCCCCTCGCACGAATTGTACCAGGTTGTTGCCTCAGTGACTTCGCGGATCATTCAAATGAACAGAGGAGCAGAGATGGAGGGTTTTAAATGGAACCTTCATGTGGTGGACAACCCCAATGTGGTAAACGCTATGTGCCTGCCTTCAGGAGAGATCTATGTCTTCACAGGTCTGGTGCATGAATGCCGAAACCACAACGAGCTAGCATTGATCCTGAGCCACGAGATAGCACATGCTGTGTTGGGTCATGGGATAGAATCCCTTAGCAACACGGCTATTGTTGACTTCCTGTATCTCTTTGTAATTGGCCTGATCTGGTCCATTATTCCAGGCTTTTTTGGCCCATTCCTGCTCCATAGCACTTCAGAGGTGGCTGCAGTCACCTATATCAAATTGCCATATTCCCGTATGCTGGAGACAGAGGCCGACTTGGTTGGACTGATGATGTCATCCAGGGCCTGCTACGACCCGACTGTAGCCATCGAACTGTGGAAACATCTGGGGGTCACCAGTGCCCCTGGTGGGCCTACCGGTGACGTTGCCCCCACGAGGGTCACCATTGATAAACCTCCCACAAGCGACACCAGTGACAATGCTTCCGCGAGGGTTACCCCTGGTGATGCCGAGTTGGAAGATCAGTTGGAGTGGTTTTCAACTCATCCCACTAACGCTCACCGCCATGAACACCTTACATCATTGCTTCCAGAAGCACAGTTGGTCTATGAAGAGAGTGGATGTAAAGTGTATAAAGCTGAGAAGGTTCATTTCACGGAGGCCTTCAGACAACTTTTTAAGATCAAATCCTGAGAATAATGGTAGATAAATAGTCGTTCATTTTTATTTTAATACATGATTTTTATAGTACAAGAACATAGATAGATACATATGCTGCAAACGAGGGGGAGGAGGGAAATTTTTTTAGACAAAATGATGAAAATGTAGAGTACTGAGAATCAAGTGAGCTCAGAACCAGACGGAGATGGTGAGCTTGTCATTTGGTCAATGCTGAGCTGTGTGTAGTGGCGAAGTGGATCACGCAGTGTGCTGTCCAGGGCTTTGTAGCCATGGTGAGGATAAGAAGGAGGGAGTGGCTCATCTTCATTGAATGTGTTTGTCTGAGCGTAGGGATGGTGATGTAGTAACGGACCAACCACTTGAGGGGAATGTATCAGTTTGTTCCGCAGGTACTCTGGGTCCCTTTCATAGTCACCTCCATATTTGGGGTCACATAGATGCTCAGGGTCACCCTCATATTTGGGGTAGCAATCTGGGGGTTGCATTATCATCCCAAGGGAATGGGGAGGTACGTAATGTGGATCCCTTTCATAGTCTCCTTGATACTTGTCTTCATCTGAAGGAGAAGGTTCCTTGGCAGTATGGAGGGGAGGTACGTAATGTGGATCCCTTTCATAGTCTCCTTGATACTTGTCTTCATCTGAAGGAGAAGGTTCCTTGGCAGTATGGAGGGGAGGTACGTAATGTGGATCCCTTTCATAGTCTCCTTGATACTTGTCTTCATCTGAAGGAGAAGGTTCCTTGGCAGTATGGAGGGGAGGTACGTAATGTGGATCCCTTTCATAGTCTCCTTGGTACTTGTCTTCATCTGAAGGAGAAGGTTCCTTGGCAGTATGGAGGGGAGGTACGTAATGTGGATCCCTTTCATAGTCACCTTGGTACCTTGGATCAGGAGTATCAGGCGATCTTTCTCTGGAGGTCACAACGTGCGCATGTCTCAAACTTTGGCGTCGCTGTGGAGGCACTGGGGGTGTGGCACCTTGGGGGTCTTTGAGAGCAGGTAGGAGGGGCTTCGGTACATAGTTTGGATGTCTCTCGTAGTTGCCAAGGTTACTGACACAGCTGGCAAGACAATCTTCACCCCTCTCTTGTTCCAACATGTGGTAACAATAATGGTGGTCTGTTCTGTTGCACCCATCAGGGCATTTATCCATTGTGGAATAAATGTTACATTGGCCTGGGGACGAGGAGGGTGGCGCTACCAACATTGTCACGTTTCCAGTCCATTCCGCTAGTTTGGAGTAGTCTGAGACGTCAGGTTCATCTGGCATAGCAGCATTGTTGGACTTTTGAGGGGGTGGAGCCACTTCTGCTGCTACATGCACAGGAATTTGTTCACGTCTTGTGCCAGCGGTTGGCCTGGGGAGGAGTGAGTAGAGTGACACGAGTGGTGTGGCTAGCCCCCCCCCCCCCCCCCCCCCACCCTTGAATATGATAGTTATTGCATGTGAATTTTCTACATGTCTGTCATTGGGCACTTGTATGTCATGATAGTTTTAAACTCTTTTCATCACGTACCGATTGGGCTGGGGAGGAGGGCGAACTTCACAACTGGTTACTCTGTGTTCACTTCCTGTAGTAAATATACACATTAATGCCTTCCCTGAGGGTAATGCCTTCCCTGAGGGTAATGCCTTCCCTGAGGGTAATGCCTTCCCTGAGGGTAATGCCTTCCCTGAGGGTAATGCCTTCCCTGAGGGTAATGCCTTCCCTGAGGGTAATGCCTTCCCTGAGGGTAATGCCTTCCCTGAGGGTAATGCCTTCCCTGAGGGTAATGCTGTGTCTGGCTAACTTAGCCATCACAACAAAAGGTGTGAGCTCATATAGACATGGCCTGACACCATGGGGCCCTATGCTATGCCACCAGGGGGTGGGGGGTCAGTTTGCCATAGTGTGTGAGGGCCCCAGATGTAATTACCTTAGGTATATACAACACACACACATGCACACACACACACATGCACACACACACACACACACACACATACACACAACACACACCTCCATTAATGGTAAACACCTTGCACTTGCGATGGCACAGGACCACCACACTTATGGTGAGGACAACGATGACAGCACAGAACACCGCCACTACAGCCAGTATGGCGTACAGTGGGCCTTTGAGGGGGTCACTGCCTGCGGGCTGTGCAGTGGCTGTGGGGGAGGGGAGGGGACAAACATCTCAACGTGGCAATCCAAACTATTGCTTGCCTTCAGTGGAAGTGAGGGGCGGGGCCTGGCGCGGTACTGCAACTAACTTGCCGGAACTGAAGGAACGTGCGCGAACGAATCTCGCGTACGCATCTGTAGGGAAGCCGATCGCGTGTCGGCTGGAGGCTAACTCTTCGCCATCAGCAGCAACTACACACCAGTAGTATCCGACACGCGGGGGGACAAGGATATATATATGCGAGTGTCGATTGTTCACAACAGAGTCGCCTCGTATACCGAGATTGATTCCTTTCACTTTCGTAACTTTTCCAAGAATGCTCCGGTGTCTCCACTCGACGGAGAAAGTCTTTCCCCGTGGTCCCTCCACTATGCATTCCAATCGCAGATAGCCGCCGTGGTACGGATTGCGTCCAGGTGGCAAAGCTGTCTGCACGCAGTACGTGTAGTTATGCGCGCCTGGCTGGCCAAAACGGGAAAGTAGTTTTACAAGTTTCGATCGTACAGCAATATAACAGTGCTTACGTAGAAGCATAAGGACGTACCTTGCCATTTAATTTCCCTCTTATCCTCTCCTGCTCCTGCTCTCAGTGCCAATGTGATGGTGAAGCACAGTGCCACTGCGGCAGCCCACGGCGACATGGTCATTACACACGCGCCGTACCGATAGTCGCAATCGCTTACCACGCCCCTCCTCCCACGCATTGGTTGACCACTGGCAGGACGTCACACACAAACACCGTATTGCTACAACGTAATTACGTACACGAATTTTTATTCACATAAATACACGTGTTGTTGTGCTAATCATCTCATTGGCACAAGAGTGCCACGCCCTCCTGGATCCAATGCTGCTCAGGTTTATCAGTTGGGATCTTCATCCCAATTACAAAGTTTGTGGAGTGACCAGTGGTTGAGAGTGTACCTCTGCGATCGCTTGTCTTGTACAGAGGGGCTGTATACGTCTGCTTTGATGGAATTTCGTCTCTCTTGCAAGGCTTCAGCCAGATCTGAAAGTGAGCATTTAAGTGCGTGATGTGGTCACCCCAAAAGTCTCCATACCACTGGCATTGGATCTGTGAGGACTTTTGGGTTGGACTCTGCCAACAGCTTCGTCTTTCTGTCCCACCTGGCACCATCAACATACAGACCTTTGACGTAGACACCTGCCCAGAAAAACATTCGGGTACATTGTTGGCACAGCCTAATTGGATTACAGCAGGTTAAGACTACACAGGATGTAAGCTCACCATCATCAGGGTCCTTGCGGTACTCTTTGTCTTCAAGTATATCAAAGTCAAATCCAAGCAGGTCAATTGGAATGCGATACTTTCGAGCATAGTTCTGTTGTGCACCTGATCAAAAGGTACATGTAAAGTACTATTTAATCACACACACACATACACACACACACACACACACACCCACACACACACACACACACACACACACACACACACACACACACACCATAGAACTATTAGTAAGGCTGTCCATTAAAAAAAGTTCAAAAAGTTACAACATTCTTGTGATCAGAAGGACACATGTTACTATGCATGCCACAAGAGGTGGGAACACACACACATCTGGCTGGACCACCTGTAGTGTTTGCCCATCCAGATCAGCATTGTTGACATGCTCTAATTTTACAGGCCACAACCTTGAACCACAACAAAGCACCACCACATACATACCTGTCAGGAAAGCTTGCGTGAAGAAAAATCCAGACACCCAGAACACACTAGGTGGACCACGATCAAACCAGTCCTATAGTGGAGTGCAGTTTGACACACATGCATACTGTACCCAAGTGATTCCCAAGCTCATCCTTATATTGGTCACATGATCCCTCACTGACAACACATATACCTGCAAGAACTTAAGCCTTGTTAACAAGTCGTTGACATAGCTCCCGAGTGGTTTCAGGGATGGATAGGACTTCTTTTTCCACAGACCTGGGATCTTTCCCTTCAGAATGCTGTCGGACACCTCTTCCAGCTCTGATGACATCACCACCAGGCCTTTGATGGCCTTCCTAATGTTCACCAGGCTGCTGTTGACCACCTGGATTAGTCTGTTGAACCTCACCATCTCCTGCACTAGCACAGTGTTCATGCTCTGGGGACCAGAGTGCATGTGCACACAGATCATTGTCAGGCACAAAATCTCTCCCCTCTCATCCTACCAGCCACAGCCCCTCCCCTCTCAT